>JAJMAO010000001.1:0-332442 GCA_030572575.1 Scheffersomyces insectosa
TGGCGGGGGTTCTGGCGGGGGTTCTGGCGTGGTCTAATAGCGTTGGCAATCAGCGTGCGTTGTTGCACGTGAGTTTGTTTTTTTCCAGAATTGACATTTGAAACGCTGGCCTTAGTAGGGGGGAGTGGCGGAAACGAAGCTAAATCGAGGGACAGTGGGGGCAATTGGGTTGGAAGCAGGGCGATGGATGCTGAACTGCCGACGGCAGGAGCATTTTCAGCCAAGATTCTGAGTTGTAAACGGGCTTGGTGGTTGAGATCTTGAGGGGCCCTTGAAGGTCCCTGCGAATTGGACGAAAATTGAGTTGAATCGAGATTGGGGTCAATATTGGGTGGATCGGGTTCGGGATTGGGAGGATCGTATCCTCCTGGGTCGCTTGCGGTCAATGACGGCTGGATGGCTTCTGAATAGTCCTTGGTGGGCATATTAAAAAATAAATGACAGCAAGATTTTCTATATTTGGTAGCGCCGACGTTACGTTTCTAGGGCAATTGACACCTATATTGGCTCATTGAATGTCCCAGTGGCCGAGTGGTTAAGGCGACGCCCTGCTATTTTAGCAGCCAAGGCGTTGGGTTTTACCTGCGCAGGTTCGAATCCTGTCTGTGACGTCATTTGTTTTTATTTTTAGATCAATTGATACTTGCTTCAATTATTATGGCTAGGTAATGCTATTCATTTTGCGTTGGCGACAATTCGGCTCACGGTGACGGTGCGGCGGCGCTACCAAATTGTTTTTTCTATAGTCTTTTTGGATGCGAAAAAGATTAGGATAGGTATAATTTTGCTTTTATTCTACCCTAAAAAAATACAATATAAACCGTAAAATGCAATGGAATCTTCAAGATTCCTCTATAATTTCTTTCATCATGTTTTCCTCTTCTTGGTGCTCGTCTCTATACCAAACATCAAGAATGTACTTGTGCCACGCCTGCAATTCGTCACTCAAATTAATTACTGTACCCCTCTCTCCAGTAACAGGGTTACCCACAACGTCATAGGAACACCAGTAAGGATGGACCTTAAAAGCACCAAACTCTTCCTGTTGTATCCAAGCTTGACTAGGTTCTCGGAATCCTTCGGAGAAAATCGGATCTTTAATAGTAGGGGGCCGCATGATAGTCTCGATGAATAAAGGGTTCGATACTATCTTATTCTGAAAGATACTTGTGTTCTCTCGTGTCATTTCAGTCTTTTCAGGGTCCCCGGGTTTAAATATATTGTCCACCTTCTCCTTTTCTTTTGTGGTAAACTTTTCTTTTAAGTCCAATTGAAAAGCCATATTATCCGATCTCCAATTTTCGAGTTGATGAGATGTGACATAGAGTAATGTGAAATCGTCGACATCTGAAAGTTGTCCCCACGAAGAAGAGCACAATTCCTGGGCCATAGTAGCAATGCTTGGTCTATTCATTTCAGGTGTCATAATTCCAACAGAAACACCATAATTGGTATTGAAGTTCACCCTTTCGTTTGTTCCAGCAATCTCTTGACCTATCCAGAGGAACTCTGGATTTAGCTTATCCTTAATCACCCCAAACCTCGTTCCAAACAATTTATATATCTGAAAGTTACTTGAAATTAATAGGCCACTCAAGACCTTGGATTTGTTGATTACCATTACAGATGGATCCAAGAAGTCTTGAAATCCGTCTTCAAAAACTCTACTTGATGGAGACATTTCAGGATCCCTCATATTGAAATCAAAGTAGACTGCATCTTCATGTGACGGCATCAATTGGGCACGAATAAAGTTGGTGACTTCATGGAACCCAGGAGGAAATCTTCTGACTTTCGTAGTATAACGCGATGGATTCTTGAAGAATAGGACACCATTCTTCTTGTAGGACTCGTTGTCAAAAAAGTGCTCTTGCAAATTCTGAACCAATGGGATAGAAGAAGATGCAAGCACAATCGACTCTTCAAATGAATTGAAAATCGTGCTCATTGCCAAGACAAAGTTAGGTCTTACATAACTATCAGCCTTTGACACTAAAGGATGCTGCTGTTTGTTTTTTACTGGGGTTAAATCCGCAAACCATAGGGTTTGCTTTGGGTATTCTTCGTTAGTAACAGGCGTGTCTGGAAGTGTCTCCTTAGTTTTCATCTGTTGGTACTTTTTATAAGAGCTGGGCAATCTAGAGATATCAGTTCTGGCTGCAAATACTATCTTCTTCTTCTCTTCACTGGTAAGATCTCCCATATGCACGACCTCTATAGGAAGTTGGTTCCTCATGGCACGAAGAACTTTAACTAGCCTTGTAATATTTTCAATCTGCTTATCTCTTGGGAATGGAGGGAGAAGAGGTATTACTATACCCTTACCGTTACTCTTTGACCGCAAATTTCTTGTGAAAATTTCAGATTCTTTGTAATTGTCCGATTTCTTTTTATCGAAGACTGGCACTTCATTTGGGCCCAAAATATCGCCACGCCAATTCTCAAATACTGGAAGCTGGCCAGAAATCCATGGGTAGAGTCTCCTTTCGAAGTTCTTCCCCAACTTCTTTAGTTTATCTGAGAGAGGACTAGTTTCATTCCACTTTTCAAGAAAGCATCTTCCAAATACCTTTATGTGATTGAAATCCTCGAAAATTTTCAGCTCGTACTTCGACAATTCCATACTTGCCATTACAAATTCTTCTTCCAATTGTTTTAGGTGATTATCGTTCACTCTCTTCCCGACTTTATGTAACTCCCCTCTTAAAGACCTCTTTCTTTCCCTTATCCACTTTGACTTCTTGTAAATGTTTGCGTTGATGTTTACATTCTGAATCCATTCTAAATCCACGATTTCAGCTCCTGGGCTTCCAGGATAGACACGAGATAGATCTGTGAAGTATTCACTGCATGTCTGGGAGATCAGAACCTCACTTGAGGATTTACTTGAACCTCGTTTGATCCACTTCTTATATATTGGGTTCTGGAATCCCGAACGGGCATTTATGATATCGTAATCCACCACTCCTCCGGGTTTTGGTCTCAGATTTTGTGGTTCAAGTATGAAGTACGAGACAAAGCCCAACAATGCCAAGGTGAGAAGCACGAATTTAAGACGCCGCAATGCATTGAAGACGACTCGCCTCGCTCTAGATATTGACGACTGCGACAACATTTGGGGCCCGTTTCCTGAGGTGTTCACTTCAAGGTCGTCTAATTGATACGATCTCTAATACCATATATGATCTGCAAGGTGAAAACAGGCTGAAAACTTACCTCCGTGATTTTATAAATGTCAACAATAAAGAAAGTCGCGGCTCGGTAAACAGATATTTTAGTCGGTTATGTAAAGGGACTTTTTTTGTTAGTGAGGATGTGCCAAATGTGTACAGAAGTAATAGTTGCTGTGTAGGACGATGCATGCAAGTACGATTAACCATGTTATCAATTGCAATTGGAGTTGTAGTAGCTGGGGGAGGTTGTGCTGCGGTCACCCTTGAAACTTCATAGAGACTTGGAGGATATATTCCATGTCTCAGAAATGGCAAAAACTGAAATGAGTTTTTTGCAATCTTCACAATTTGTAACTTTTTGACAGATATTAATTTATATCTTGCATCTATATTACATTTTTCTACGTAAAGTTTAATCAATGAGTTCTAAGTAAACTGATCGAGTAATGATTATTAATTCGTTACTATATCATACGGAATAGCGAAGTAGTATGACAAGTAAGGAGGAAGTCCATTCAAAATAAGCTTGACCATTGCTACCACGGCCAATTGTCCTTTTCTTTACAGAGCTCAAATATCAGTTCCTCATTTGTGAAGTGATGCATTAGATCAATCCATAACTTGAGGATACCGCGTATGATACAGAACTCTTCCTTTTCGTATACAAGTTGAGCATGGCCCGTTATAATGTGGATGTGCTTGCAACCAGCCTCCTTCCCTTTTACTTCTGTTACCTTTCGTGACCATTGAGAACTCCCAGATATACTTCTGATCGAGCAGTCATATATTTGTTGATTCATACATCATATAGTGGCCCTCCCGAAGACCTTATCTAATTCGTTAATTTCGTTGACTTCTTCCTCTTTCTTTTCCACTTTAGGCACTTCGTGCTTACTTGGTTTCATTACACCTTCAAATGAATCAAACCCAGGTGCCACTTTGATTTTCTGAGCTTTCACCCACTCTCTATACTTCTCGACATCTACATCGCTCTCCATGCTCTTCTGGATGCGGAACTCTAACCCTTTGGAGTCCCTTAACCACGCCTTGATTTCTTCATCGGTCAAGTTCAATGTCGGTGGAACAACACTATTCGATAAACTGGGTATCAAAATATCGTAATTGGTATTCAATGTCACTGCCTTTGGTGGCTGATATGCCGGGTTGTTAATCAAAGGCACTTGCCGAAGAATCGGGTCACCTATAATAGTTAGTACTCAGTAGAAGGCAATTTTAATGACCACAGCTATAACGCTAGAAGATCTCACAATAAACCCAAACACAACTTACTTCTCTCTGTATCGTCCATGGTGAATATCAACAAAATGCCATCACTTTCGTAACACTATCTAGCCATTATCTCCATTATTCATTATGTTGAAAGAGACGCTTTTAACCCACAATTAATCTGAACTGCATATAACACAGTGATACCAACAGCTGTTTGCAGTTATACTGTTATTACATGGTGGTGATATAGGAAGATGTAGTAAAATCGTACCTTTATCGATAAATGGCCATTAGCATCTAAGTTGGCCAACTTTCTACAAAATATTTCTGCCGAAACGGATTCTAATTGAACTTTTTATTATGGAAATAAAGATAGTATATAGTACACAAGATGAAGGTAGCAATTGCCACGGAGATTGTTAATTTAGTGGCAACGGCGGCTTTTCTAGCAGTTGTAAATGCATGCTGACATCGCTTTAATCTTTGTTTATCAAACGATTTTACAATCTTGAGAGACTTGATTGAACGAGGTCTTGTTTGGGCAATGACGAGCACAACGAAGGGATTTTTACAAACTATACAATCCCTCCATTAGAAACCAATCCTAAGATTGGAAGAAACTATCACAATCGCGCCACTCACGATGTAGTTTCATTTTGACTCTTGCCCTGTCAAATTTCAGTATTAATCGAAACGATTAGTTGTCCTTGTAATGACGAATAAGAATGTAAGCGTTCTCTTGCTTCAAGTTGGACAAGGAACGGTAACCACCCTCCAAACGCATCAACAAACCACCGAAAGAAACGTAGACGGACATCTTGTCGTTGTCAGCATTTTCTTCGAATTTGTAGACGGTCCCGTACATGACGTAATCGTAGTCATCAGCCAAGGATCTGTCGCCAGCTCTAGGAGGTCTCCATGAACCGTTAGAGGTCAACATGGATGATTCATTACCCAAAGAAGAGGCTAATGTGATAGTCAAGGAGTCGTTGGCCTTGACTGGGAACAACTCACTGTTGATGTCCAAGGCGATCTTGATGTCTTGGGAGGTAGAGGAATGTCCTGTTATACGAGCGACCTTGTTGTATCTGCCTGGGTCCGTCGATTCGACGATGAACATATCTTCAAACAAAATTCCCGACATGATGCTGACTGATTGTATTCACTGGCAACAAGAATCTCTAGATTTTACCGTACTTTCGAATCAAGATATTCGATGTACACCTTATAACGTTATAGTGATGTTGATGAGATGAAAAATTCTTTGGTAGACCAGATCACGCGCAACAGATCACGCGCGAGACGTCACTGATATAAAGGCACATGATTCATGGTTGTCTTTTCTAATTGACTGGAACTGTCCTTATTTCGAAGGTGCATTCCCCCTCTCAATCAGGAATTTGTAAACAAATTACCAAATATAGAACAGTGCAATTTCGTACCTTAGCTACGAAAAGATTTTAAAGGGGAGTTCACAGGGAAGGCATTTGTGGATCTAAAACTATAGTATAGACGTTTCTTAGCAGCCCTTTGCATTAGAGGGTAGATTCCTGATTTAGAAGGAATATTATAACTACAAAATTTCATACATAATGCTTGCCACTATTGATGAGAAAAACGACACATACGAAGACTTTTCGTCATATGATGGAGTACAACCTGTGAAAAGTGGCAGTTCAAGATGGGGTGTCAAGACGGGTATTGTATTGGTATTGATCGTTTTGTCATATTTCGTCATCTCACACGGTGTCTCTGAAGAGACCTTAACAGAATTAAGCAACCCTTCATCACTCCTTGCACATATTATCGGTGACGAGAGCAACAGTTACGTTCACAACTTCGAGAGAGACGATGCCAAAGAGACCACAACCGACAATAAGAAGACAGAGAAGACAACCAGCACCAAAGCCACAGAGAAGGCCACTAAGACAACTTCAAAAGAGTCTAAAACTTCGTCTACAACTCCCAGCACCAAAGCCACAGAGAAGGCCACTAAGACATCTTCAAAAGAGTCCAAAACTTCTACGTCGTCTCAAACTACCACAACCGACTCCACGGAGTCCTCTACATCCAGCAAGCCTGTCCCAATATACAACCAGCCTGGTATAAGGTTTGTATTCGTGTTGTTCGGGTTCATTTTGCTCAACATGCTTGCTATTTGCATTCATCATGTCTACTTAAAGGCCACCACCCTGACCAAATCGTATAGAAACGTCAACCAGAACATATCTCCGTTTTAGAGGCGCAGACTTTATTTATTTCATAAGACACTTTCAATACCAGGAAGCATTTCGATATTCAATTTTGACGAACTCCGTAGGAAGCAGACAGTATTATAGGCAGTTAGCATCAGAGTAAAGAGTTATGTGAAGACTACGCAATTTTGAAGAACTTCAATAACTGTGCTTGGCTTTGTTTGAGAGTAGTAGTATAATACAGTAGATTTCAGTAACTTTAGAAATTTTTTCCACATAGAAGCAAGAGGCACGCAAGTTAACTAATGTATTTACTGACAGGTAAGATTTGCAAAAAATGAAGTATACTCTAGCATTTATGCTAGCAATATACTTGTACAATTCAGATTGATTAACCATAAAACGACTTCTGGCAGTCACACTAATACAAGCATACCAGGCTCTACTTAGTCCCTTTACTAGCAACGAGCCCAATTTTACTTACAACTTAATCTACAATTATAAAAATCAGCGTACTTCACGCTTTCTCCTCGACCTCCATCCCAAATCCACATCTCGGTAACCACCGAGAACTGGCGGGTGGTTACTGAGCTTGACTTTTGGCGGGCCATAACGGCCAAAACCATCGGAGTTTTCATCTCTCGTCTTTCATCTCTCAACCACCTCTTCCTTCTCCACATTTGCATACATTTTGTCCCTCTGCGAGAGATCCGATTAATCGCTGGATTCAGCCTTCTCACCATCAATCGTAACATTGCAATGCTCATTTTTCGGCCCGTGACTGTTACCTTCTTTGAGTTCTCATCACAGCTGCTTCCTCGACTTCTGTCTTCATCGTCTTATCATGACTTGCTACGCATCACAAAAAATTAATAATTTATAGTTGCAGTAGTTACTAATCTGGAAAATTCTATAAATTGGCAATTATATTTTTACCTTCGTATTTTTGTTGATAAATTTAATTTATATATGGAGGTATTCGCTCGTTAAAATCTTGGTTGCTGCTCACTTTCTCTCCATCAGGTATTGTTCAACACCCTCAATTGAACCCAGAATTCATCGGCCTGTCTCCCTCTTATGGCATCTCAACATAGGCTTCCTCCTCGCTTTCAGAGGTTGACACAAGTCCTCTGTGCCATTGCTTGGTGCTTGGTTGCTGCTGGACCTGTTTTCGGCTTCGCTGCCCTCAAACCCATCCTCATCGACCAAGGCATCTACGAAAGCAAATGTGACCTCTCCACGAAAGACTCGTCGCCGACAGGAATCGCCTTGTGTGATCAACAGGACTTGTCATTGAACTTCCTATTCACATTGGCTTGTATGGTCACTAACATCTGTGCTTTGCCAGTAGGCTCCATATTGGACTCATACGGACCACAAGTGACGGGCATCATCGGGTCTTTTGTATTGGCTCTTGCAGCTCTAACCATGAAATTTGCAGCCCATCTTCCTTTTATCGACGGCTACTTGGCAGGATATACCTTGCTTGCATTAGGTGGACCGTTCGTCTTCATCTCATGTTTTCAATTGGCCAACAGTTTCCCCAAAAACTCGGGCCTTGTTTTGGCATTACTCACCGGAGCTTTTGATAGTTCATCGGCCTTATTTCTCTTCTACCGTTTGTTCTACACCGAAGTCCAGAAATTGCCTTTAGACAAGTTTTTCACTGGCTACTTAATCGTTCCAGTCTTCATCTTCGTATGTCAAGTTTTTATAATGCCTACAGACTCCTACAAGACAGTGGGAACTTTGGCCAAGATCGCTTCTACAGGTATTGATGAAACCGGAAAACCTATTGATGAGGACTTGTTGCTTCCCGAGGACAGAGACGAGGCGTTCGTGGAGGAATATGTCCCACAGCCAACAATCTCGGAGACAACATCATTGTTGATGAGAAGAGCGTCGTTTGCTTCCAGAAGAGACTCTACTATTCTGAGAAGCTCCAGAGCATCAAACAAATCTGTTTACGAGCAAGAAGCTGATGTCAAGATTTTGCATTCTTCTGGTGGTGTATTCGGTATATTGCACGGGTACTCAGTAACAGAACAGTTCACATCTAATTGGTTCTATTTGCTCACCCTATTCACTACCATTCAGATGTTGAGAATTAACTTCTTCGTCGCTACTGTCAAGTCACAGGAATTGTATTTGTATAATGGCAATGAGGAGATTGCAACTACGATTAACCATATCTTTGATTTAGCTTTGCCATTGGGGGGTATTGTGTCTATACCTTTCATTGGCTTATTGCTTGATAATTTAACTACGTTGGCTATTCTCTACATCTTGACATTTTTGTCTTTATTCATAGGTGTCATGGGTTTGTTGTCTTGGTTACCAGGTACATACGCTGGCATTATTGCGTTGGTTGTCTACAGACCTTTCTACTACACTGCTGTCAGTGATATCTGTGCCAAAATATTTGGATATGAAAACTTTGGAACTATTTATGGAACAATTATTGCATTCTCCGGTTTCTGTAACATTCTCCAACAAGTCATGGATAGGGTGACACACGAGATTTTCAACATGAACCCCATTCCAATCAACCTGCTTCTCACTGTTTTAACAGCAATTTTCGGATTTGGATTAGTGGCCTATGTGAGGTCACAGGAATTGGAGTTGAAAAGAAAAAGCTTAGAGATTGAAGCCCAAGAGGCAACCAGTCGAGCTATTCCTACATAAGCTTAACTAAAACACTCCATAGATTCTTACATCTTTATAATACAATTAACATTGGGATAATATCAGTTAGGAGCTTCACGGTAAATAAAATGTATATATTGAATTCATGACTATATTACAAAGCTCTTCTAAGTTTACGTGACTTCCGCTCTTGTTCTCGAACAAGATCCGGATCTAATGCAATGAGTTCTGGAATGGAGTTAACGGTTTCTCCTCCAGTGTTGTCTTCTACAACAACTTGGTCCTGCTTTTTTGGTATGGTAGCTCCATCTCCGCCTTTTCTGCTTCTCAGTCTTGTTTCTCTGACTTCTTTGACTACTTCTTTCTCTTCACTCTTCGTTTCTTCCCCTTCGGGGTAGTTTTTCGGAAAATTCGATAGTATATCTACAAGATTACTCATGTTTACTTCTTAGCAGCCTTCTTAGCAGCAGCCTCTTTCTCCTGTTTTTCAATTTGCCTTCTGGAACCCTTGATCAATTCTAAATGTCCAACTCTACTAGCAATCAACTTCTCAGTTGAAGACATCAAATTACTCAGATGAACTTTAGCTAATTTTTGAGAGTCCAATGACACACCCTTCTTGGCCTTGTATACTTTTGGAGCAGCTTTTTTAGGGTTGATTTGCTTCTTTGTCACTCTGGCAGGTGCCTTAGACTTGAGCTTGAGGTTTCCTTGAGCCATCGTAGTTGGTAAGGAACTTGATGAAGAGATAGTTATGCTAGACTCATCTCATAGAGATTCTTTTTTGAAGTAGTGAAAAGTTTAGCGTGTGTGCAGGAAATAATCCAGCAAGTGAAAAGTTATGGAGAGTATACTCGTGGGTGACAGTTTCGAATTATTGAGTAAGATAGTGACGTTGGGACTGATTAAATAGCATTGGAGCTATGCTGGATCCTTCTTGAAGTAAACTAATATGAATGTCTACTGCCGTTAGCTGCGTACTAATGGTTTAATGGAGTTTGCAGTAATTAGGAAACACCTGCAGGATCTGATATCCAACTACTATACCCCACTACTTAGCAAAACCACATTTGAGGCGGTTCTGGCTTTCAATCTGCCGCTACCACTCTCGTGCGAGTCCACCACCATCTAATGTACTTCTCATCAGACTATAATTAACACCTACTGTCTTGGTATCAGTACGACAATACAACTGTAGCAACCACCTTTATATGCAATACTCGTTTCCTCCATGAACGCAATTTTCAGTTATGAAGCTGTTATCAGGAGAGAGTTCCAGAACAAGCACTTTTCATGGGCTTCTCTTCTCCTGTTTCCAATTGATAATCACAGTAGAATATCCACGTAAAGCCATAACCATAAAGTCACATAACCAAACAATCAAGTAACCACATCGAAAATACGTAACCCATTGTTCAATGCCCAGAACAACTGACCGCTCTTCTGATTTACTCATCTCTCCCATCACCCACCGGCACATAACCCCATCACTATATCGCACTTTATTGCAGCCTTTAGAGTCAAAAACTTTGCAATTCCTGACTCCTGCACTCGATCGAGCGAAAAATTCCAGTTTGCACCAATCGGACTCATAAAGAAGAGGTGACTGACGAGTGATGAAGAACAGAGTTTCTCTTCCTTTAGTGGTTTAGTTTACTTACTCGTTCTCAGCTTCATTCCTCGAAGAAACGGTTCAATCCTACCGTCTGCCCGCATATCGCACCCTTTTTCTCGGTGCTTTGTCTGTAGGTATACCCCATTTCTCAACTAATCGGCCTCTACAAACTACTACACTTGATCGTTTGCGATGAGTAGCGACAAGTTTGTTATTTTGCCCGGCCCAAGAGCCCTCTCCACCTTCAGAGTCGCCAATTTGGTTCTGGAAATTGAGAAGAAACTCGGCCAGCAATCCCTTATCGAGGAAGTCTCTTCGTCGTACACCCACTACGTGTCGTTGAACCAGCCTCTTACTGAAAAACAGCTTGATTTGGTTAAGATCTTGTTGCAATACGACACCCCAGTCGATGTCTCCAATGAACTCACTGCCAATTTGGTGAAGTTTTCTGCTGTGAGTGGTGACAGCGACACTTCTTCCATCCAATTGGACGAAAACACCTTTTTGATCAGAGTGTTACCACGTCCTGGTACTATTTCTCCATGGTCTTCTAAGGCCACCGATATCGCTCATATCTGTGGTTTAAACACCCAGGTCGAACGTATCGAGCGCGGTTTGAGTTTGATCATTCGTGCTAAGCCAGGATCTAACTTGGGTGAGCATTTGACTGCCGGTGGTGAGTTATTGACTTCTGTTTACGACAGAATGACTCAGACTTTGTTCTTCGGCCAGAACGCTCCAAAGTATGACGATTTGTTCGCCCATCACTCCCCAAAGCCCTTGGTTCACGTGGACATTATTTCCAACAAGGAGAACTTGCAAAAGGCTAACAAAGAGCTTGGTTTGGCTCTTGACGGCGGTGAGATCGAATACTTGATCAACGCTTTCACTGAGACCATAGGCCGTAACCCAACAGACGTAGAGCTATTCATGTTTGCCCAAGTCAACTCTGAACATTGTCGTCACAAGATCTTCAATGCTGACTGGACCATTGACGATGTTAAGAAGGATTTGTCCTTGTTCAAGATGATCAGAAATACACACAACAAGAACCCGCAATTTACCATCTCTGCTTACTCTGATAACGCAGCTGTGTTTGAAGGTCCCGAAGGTTACCTTTTCACCCCAGAATTTGAGTCTAAGAAGTGGAGCTCTACCAAGGAAAGAGTCCAAACCCTAGTTAAGGTCGAGACCCACAACCATCCTACTGCCGTTTCTCCATTTGCTGGTGCTGCAACTGGTTCTGGTGGTGAGATCAGAGATGAAGGTGCTGTTGGTAGAGGATCTAAGTCCAAGGCCGGTTTGGCTGGTTTCTCTGTTTCGGACTTGAACATTCCTGGCTTGCCACAGCCGTGGGAGAGAGACGTTGGAAAGCCTAACCACATTGCTTCTTCCTTGGACATCATGATCGAAGCTCCTATTGGAGCTGCTGCATTTAACAACGAGTTCGGAAGACCAGCTATCAACGGTTACTTCAGAACTTTGACAACTGAGGTTGACAACTACAAGGGAGAAAACGAAATCAGAGGCTTCCACAAGCCTATTATGTTGGCTGGTGGTATGGGTGCTATCAGACCAGACTTGGCCTTGAAGACTCTCAAGATTACCCCTGGAGCCAAGCTTATTGTGCTTGGTGGTCAGTCTATGTTGATTGGTTTGGGTGGTGGTGCTGCTTCTTCCATTTCTTCTGGAGAAGGTTCTGCTGCATTAGACTTCGCTTCCGTTCAAAGAGGTAACCCAGAGATCCAGAGAAGAGCACAGCAAGTCATCGATGCTTGTGTCTCCTTGGGTGCCGAAAAGAACCCAATTCAATTTATTCACGATGTTGGTGCCGGTGGTTTGTCCAATGCTTTGCCTGAATTGGTTCATGACAATGACCTTGGTGCCAAATTCGAATTGAGATCTATCTTGTCTTTGGAACCAGGCATGTCCCCAATGGAGATATGGTGTAATGAATCCCAAGAAAGATATGTTATGGGTGTTGCCCCTGAGAATTTGGAGCTTTTCTCCAAGATCTGTGAGCGTGAAAGAGCCCCATTTGCAGTTGTCGGTGAAGCCACCGAAGAGCAGAGATTGGTTTTAACTGACTCCTTGTTGAAGACCACTCCGATCGACTTGGAGATGTCTATTTTGTTCGGTAAGCCTCCAAAAATGACAAGATCTGCTGTGACTCAGAACTTACAGTTGAAGCCATTCACTACCGATTCCTTGAAGTTGGAGGAGTCCATTGAAAGAGTATTGCAGCTTCCAGCTGTCGGTTCAAAGAACTTCTTAATCACTATTGGTGACAGATTTATCACTGGTTTAGTTGACCGTGACCAGATGGTTGGCCCTTGGCAAGTACCAGTTGCCGATGTTGGTGTTACCAACACTTCTTTGGGTGACACCATTTTAAAGACTGGTGAAGCTTTGGCAATGGGTGAAAAACCAACATTAGCTTTGATCTCCGCTTCTGCTTCCGCCAAGATGTGTGTAGCAGAGTCTTTGTTGAACGTTCTTGCTGCCGATGTACCAAGTTTGGAACACATCAAATTGTCTGCCAACTGGATGTCTGCTGCTTCACATGAAGGTGAAGGCGCCAAATTGTATGAAGCTGTCCAGGCTATCGGTATCGACTTGTGCCCAGACTTGGGCGTCTCTATCCCAGTCGGAAAGGACTCTATGTCCATGAAGATGAAGTGGGACAACAAGGAGGTCACTGCTCCTTTGGCTTTGACAATTACTGCATTTGCTCCTGTTGAGAATACCAGCAACACTTGGACCCCACAATTGCAAAATACATCCGAGCAAACAGTATTGGTTTTGGTCGACTTAGCTGCTAAGGTGAAGAAGGCTTTAGGTGGTTCTGCACTTGCCCAAGTATACAAGCAGGTAGGTGATTCTTCTCCAGATGTCCACTCTCATACTCTTTTGAAATCTTTCTTACAATCCTTAATTGTTTTGCATAAGCAATTTGATGTTTTGGCATACCATGACAGATCTGAAGGTGGTTTGATTACTACTGTTGTGGAAATGGCTTTCGCTTCTAGATCTGGTGTTGAATTGAACATTGAAGGCGACGACTTGTTGACTGAGTTGTTCAATGAAGAGTTAGGTGCTGTATTCCAGATCAAGTCTAGTGACTTGGAAAAGTTCACTGAGATCTTCAACACTAACAATGTTTCTCAAGAGTACATTAAGGTCATTGGTAGACCAAGTTTCACCACCCAGGACGTCACCATTGCATTCAACGGCTCTCCTGCTTACAGCAACACCCGTGCTCAATTACAAGAGTTG
Source organism: Scheffersomyces insectosa (assembly GCA_030572575.1). NCBI lineage: Eukaryota > Fungi > Ascomycota > Pichiomycetes > Serinales > Debaryomycetaceae > Scheffersomyces > Scheffersomyces insectosa. The sequence goes on from JAJMAO010000001.1 coordinate 14,136, forward strand.
TGGGCTAAGACATCTTACCATATCCAAAGCTTGAGAGACAATCCAAATACTTCCTCCCAAGAATTCAGTGCCATCAGTGATGATAAGGATCCAGGTTTGTCCTTCCAGTTGACTTACGATGTTGCTAATGATGTGACTAAGAAGTACACTGGTGACAAGAAGCCAAAGGTCGCTATCTTGAGAGAACAAGGTGTTAACTCTCAGCAAGAAATGGCTTTCTCGTTCCAACAGGCCGGATTCGAAGTTTATGATGTGCATATGTCTGATATTTTGTCTGGAAGAGTTTCCTTGGACGATTTTGTTGGTTTAGCTGCTTGTGGTGGTTTCTCTTACGGTGATGTCCTTGGAGCAGGTGCCGGCTGGGCCAAGTCTGTTTTATTCAATGACCACGCCCGTGCTGAGTTCAAGAAGTTCTTCCAAGACAGAACTGATACATTCGCTTTCGGTGCTTGTAACGGTTGTCAATTCTTCAGCAGAATTGCAGAATTAATTCCAGGTACTGACAACTGGCCAACTTTCGAGAGAAATTTGTCTGAGCAATACGAAGCCAGATTTGTCATGGTGGAAGTTGACGCAAGCGAGAAGAACAAGTCTATTTTCTTGCAAAACATGAAGGGCTCGAAGTTGCCAATTGCCGTAGCTCACGGCGAAGGAAGAGCTAGCTTCGAAAGCTCGGACAACCAAGAGAGTTTCGACTACGCTGTCATCAACTACATTGACAACTACGGTAAGTCTACTGAGCAATATCCATTCAACCCTAACGGATCTCCAGAGGGTATAGCTGGTATTAGAAATGCCAACGGTAGAGTGTTGGCCATGATGCCTCATCCAGAGAGAGTCACCAGAAAGGAGGCTAACTCATGGTACCCTGCTGAACAAGGTAAAGCTTGGGGTGACCACGGTCCTTGGATCGAATTATTCAGATCCGCCAGGGAATGGGTTGGCGAGAACTTTTAGAGAGTTAGTTGTAATATAAGTATAAAATTGATAAAGTTAAAATATATGATATAATGTTAATGGATTTGCGGGAAAGAGGTGAGCAAGAGTAAGTGGCCATAGAAGTAAAGATGCCAATATTAAAGCAATTAAAGTAGAAACAGATACTCCAGGTAACAGACAGGAATTAATGCTACAATTTGAGATAAGCACATCTTTCGACATTGCTTCTGTGAACTTCATACCCTCTACATATCTCTTTGTTTACATTATCCACACAAAGCTCATTGACTGCAAAAACCACTCATCTACTGCACCTGCATACACCACAGTTCTGAACTTTTCAAAAAAATGTAGACCTGAAAAGTCGTGTACCTTTCACAAATAACACTCACCAAAATTTTTCACTTTCAACTATAGAAAAAAATTTTCACTTTTCAGTAAGTAGTAGTTTTATACTCTTTCTTCATCATCCAGTACTATCAACATGGTTAACGCTATTTTATCCAAGAAAAGAAAGCTTGTCGCTGACGGTGTCTTCTACGCCGAATTAAACGAATTCTTCACCAGAGAATTGGCCGAGCAAGGATATGCCGGTGTTGAGGTCAGAAAGACCCCAACCAAGTTGGAAGTCATTGTCAAGGCCTCTAACACCCAAGGTGTCTTAGGTGAACAAGGTAGAAGAATCCACGAATTGACCTCTTTGTTGGTCAAGAGATTCAAGTTGTCTCCAGAAGGAATCGTCATCTACGCCGAGAGAATCGAGGAGAGAGGTTTATCTGCCGCTGTCCAAGCTGAAGGTTTGAAGGCTAAGTTGTTGAACGGTTTGCCAATCAGAAGAGCCGCTTACGGTGTCTTGAGATTTGCCATGGGTGCTGGTGCCAAGGGTGTTGAGGTTGTTATCTCCGGTAAGTTGAGAGCTGCCAGAGCTAAGTCTCAAAAATACTCTGACGGTTTCATGATCCACTCCGGTCAACCAACCAAGGACTTCATTGACATTGCTATCAGACACGTCTTGATGAGACAAGGTGTCTTAGGTATTAGAGTCAAGATCATGAAGGACCCAGCTGCCAACAGATTCGGTCCAAAGTCCTTGCCAGATGCTGTCAAGATCTCCGAGGCCAAGGATGAGGATGAGGTTGTTCCAGCCCCAACTGTCAAGTCTTACAAGGCTCAACCACAAAAGGATGCCCCAGCTGCTGAGGCTCCAGTTGCTGAAGCTTCTGCTTAAGATGTTTGTTTGTAGTTCTCGTCTAACAGTCACGCTGTAATATAAATTTAATATCTATTAAGAAATTGTAGAATAGCAGACTATGGTAACTGATGAGGTTGCTGCTATAGAACATGTACTCTTTCATTCAGTGAGAGGGAATCTGATTGAGCTTCCCATAAACAGAAGCTAGCTTGAATCGAACTATGCTGTAGCAATATAACATTCCATTGCAAAAACTGTATTCAAGTATTGGTGTATGGAGTTTTTCAGTAATATGGCAATACACGGACTGCATATAAAATATCAAAATCACATAAAGATCTCAATGTTCTTTACTGCATATTAACAGCGGCACGGATGCTGCGTTTTCTACCTAGTGGAACCAGCCGGCTACTTCATTTCAATTGCTTTGCTGCTACTATAATGAGGCGTGACTTGAGTTAATTTCTATCACTTCGATAAGAGTATTGCCATTCGACGCTAATACACGATAACAAGACAGTGCTTAAATTATCATCTAAGGGGTTTCTTGTGGATCAGCGTTGTTTCTAGCAACACAGGTAAGTAGTTAGTGCATATTTTCTACTGTACCTTAACTATCACAAAGTAATGTGTTCTATGGTAGTAAACAAACATTCAACCGGGGTAGACTCTCCGCTTACACAGCGTAACTTCTGAGAGTACACAGCTTTTTTCTCCACCTGTGAATGCTCCCTCAAAAGTTCTCGTGCTCTCCTATATTCACAGGCCGTTATAATAAACACAAAGCTGAAACCGATGACTGGAAAACCGTACTTATCTCCTAACAATCACCGCAGTCCTCGTCCACTTTTTCACAGAACTCATTGTTCCCCACTTATTTTCTCGCATTTTTTCGTCTCCTTTTCCCTCATCGCTCGGTACTAGACGTCCGTGTAGCCAACTCCGTCTTTATATGTAGGTTGTGACTGGGCCACAATCAAAAACGAGGCTCCCACCGACTTCGCGCCATAGTCAGTATTCCATCTATCCAGGGAAGAAAACGTTTAACGCTATCAGTTCCTTTTCTCCTTTGGGCAAAGATTGTGATCGCATGACTGAGTGGCAGACGGCTCTGGCGTAAGTATACTTGCGAAAACAGAACAGCAAGATGTTCTAAATGGCCGGCCTGCTTTTAAGCAGTGAAGCATCAGCACGTTTTACTGACAAATGGGTGATTACCGCGATGAGACTATGCTTTGGTAATCTCCAGAAATCGGGCGCATGAAAATGATTTCCCTCGGACTCAAATTTCGGAGTTTCCCCATACAAAAATGAATCATAGAGTCATGTCAAATTTTTTATGCTTGAATTAATAATGCACTATTTTTTATTTTGCGGACGTTTACGTCCACGTAGATTAGATTTGAAAAGCATATAAATAGAGGTTCCCCCGGCGTATATTCTGCTGCAGAAGTAATTTGGACTCTTCCTTATAATTGTATTAACTACTTAAGTACCTATAATCACATATAAATTTACAATGTCTGCCAAATTCTTGACTTTATCGACCGAGGTCTCCGAGCCTTTCATTATTCCTAACGTTTCACCAGTTTCTTCCCCAAGGGTTGAAGCTATTTCACCAAGCATCGAAGCCGTATCAGCACCCTCTTTGCCAGAGGCTGTATCCCCGTTGCTCGTAGTTGAAGAAGCACATGATGACGCCACATTGGTGTCTGAGAGATCGATGTCAATTGTCGAGTTGAACTGATTCAGTCCGCTTAGAATTGATTAACGATAATGATTGCTTGTTCTTTTGGGTTTATTTTATGTATTGAGACCGCCGCCAACGAGTGGTGAGTCCTTACATGGTCTCGAGCTACCTAAGCTTCCGGTTTATATATAAATATTGCATTTATTGGTATGATTTCATTTCCAACCTGGTTAATATTAGTTATTAGCCAATATCCATTTTATAGATTGTTTTTTTATTTCTAATGTATACTATTACAATAAAGACAAAACTAAGTAAAGTGAAAATTTAAATTGTAGCTTAAAAAATATGGAGTTGAAGTGTGAAAATAATCACATCCGTATTGACGATGGACTAGAGTAGAAACTATTCCCAACCTATTGACTTCAGTAATCACCCTGTTACGTCCGAACACATGGTGGTGGCAAACGGAGCTATTACTTACGTCATAGATAAGACAGGTTGGTGAAATTCTACATCGCTATTGCAACGCATTGCTCATACTTATTATATTGAGTGGGACTATATACATTACATACTTGTTGTTCGGTGTTTGTTGTGAAGTATTCAACTTCAGGTCTAAAGTCTAACCGAAAATTGGGTAGAACTCGTTGTACTTCTTGACGTAGTAGGCACTGGATAATCCTCCCAATGCCACCAACACTAATGGGAGTGGCTTGGAAAATTTGGTAGGAATAGCTCTTCCAATTCCAGCAACCAACAAAGTGGCTGAAGTACCCAATGCCAATTCCAAACCATAGTCAGCATTTTGACGAAGTAAGTAGGCTGCACTGCCATACAAAGCAGAAAAGGTGAAGCCAGCGACTAACGAAGGGACAGAGCCTTTGCGCACATAGCCCATGATTCCGCCGACGGCGCACAAACCGGATAAGGTGATTGATGGATGTTCCATATTGAAGACTTGATAATAATGTATTCTAGTAGAATAAACTAGTGAAGTACACTGGACGAGGATTTCTTGTATTCCCGAAGAAAGGGAAAGATCAAAACTGAAGAATAGGAGTGGAGAAATCACGTGCAACGTGTGTGAGTGGGTAGGAAGTACAGGAATGGTAGTACTTGAGATTCTTTTTGTCTTACGGAGATCGGGGCAGTTATCACTGTTCAATACGATGAACTCTAAGTCCCATCAAAATCCAACCATCAATCCTTTCCATGAAGATAGCAAAGACCATTAACATCAAAAGTTATTGAATTTGTCACGTGCAAATCCATCACGTGCAATCTTACCTGCCAATTTTCTAGATAAGTTCACCACCTGTTCGAAAATGATACTTCGTTGTGGCAGGTGAATAGTATAAGTGGGAACCTTGTAAATCGAATATGAGACTATCCAAGCTGGTTTTGATTATTCTCCTGTCTCTGAAAATGCTACACCAAGAATTTGTGTAGTTGTTTCCAAAATAAGTCCAGACACCCTCATCACTCCTCTTCTCTTCACTCTCTCACTGTATCGAAAACACGTCTGTGCACAATATTTACGCCAGCACTCCAAACTCCTTTAACCACCAGGAAGCCCATTTTTCACCTTACTCTGTATCTTCACCGATCATACACCACAATGTAGATCCCAACTTGCCCCTAACACATACATGCGTACACCTCCACCTCTGCAAAGTCTCCAGTGTTCTGCTCCTAAACGTATTCCCATCTTATCCGTCCACTCCCTCCTCTTCCTCCTTGACCTGTGTACTCGCCTGCTCCACTTCGCACCCATTTTATTCGATCGAATCCACTTTGGTGAAGGCCCGAGCAAACGAGCCATCGTCGGTACTGCGACAAGGGAATTCGTCGAGCGTAGAACTGTTCTAGGCAACCAGAATATTCCAGTGTGAGCACGCATCGTAAAAGGTTTGTCCACATCAACAGGATTTGTCTCACAACAATTTTGCCCACTTTACCGCCTTCATTTTCCCACCACACGCTGGTTCCTATTTGCAGCTAATACCACCGGTTTTCACCATCACTTGATAGTGCAGACGGTTGTGATACTGAAAAACGGCAGTGAAATTTTCCATTGGTCTCGACGCCGCAACGAGTTCCCGGACACATAGTAACTGCAGCAATAGCAACAGGTGTGTTTGCCATTGAGCCCAGACACCACTCTTTTGCTACATACACGGAGAAGCGTAAAGCCCGTACTACCGAGTACAACAGCCAGCGAACAGCCGCCATAGACGGGTTCTGGATTATTGATTGATTGCGACAGAACAACATACAAGTAGACTACAAACTTGGAACAGTGTAGAACAACATATCACTATTAAATAACTATTCAACTACGGTTCCAGATCAATCGGATCAATCTTGCTGAAGTCTGATCTCGTTCCTGATTCCATATTGGTTCCATAGTAGCCACCATGAACATCTCATCCATGCTATCCAACGATAGCACCACTCCGCCTCCCGTGGTAGGCTCATCAACAGCATCTTCCATAAAATCTGACGGATCCATTCCAGAAGAACCGAAGACAACCAAGTTAACCATCCACATCAACGGAAAAAGATCCAAGAAACAATCGAAGAAGCTCAGCTTGGCTACTGCTGGCGCACACAAGTCACTCAAGGTGTCATCGACTCCAAGGGATAAAGTAGTAGGACCAATATTATCCGAGTACTCAATTGACGAAAAGGAGACAGACTCTATCGACGATGACTACAAGAGTCATTTTGAAACGCAAGTTTCCCTAATGGCTAAGTTGGACCAGGACACTTCACTTTCCAACGATCTTCGTTTGTTAAAGTTTGATGAAGTAAAGTTGAACCTGCTTGTGTTGAAGACATCCGAGATGGCCTACAACTACATTGATAGGGTTGTTGCTGAAGACATCTCTTCCAGGAATAACAAGATCAGTGACACAAACAAGAACAAGGATTTAACCCCATTGGACTACTCAAAGCCTTTGCATCACAATACTACCAGAGGTAAGGAATTCAAGTGGGGAACTACTAGGGAAGTCAACAAGATCGAACCAAAAACAAGAAGGAAAAAGACTTCAACACCAGGTGTAGCTTCTCCTGCAAGCAAGGGAGCCTCTAAAACACCCTCTTCTGCTGGTACACCTTCCAAGAGATCGAGACCAAAACGTAAGAGTGATACCACACCTGATGCCGATATCGTGACAGGCAAGAGACAAAGAAGAAGACCAGGAAGTTCCGCTGAAGATGAAGAAGGAAGAGCTAAGCTTAAGATTAAGATTTCCTTGAAGAAAGGAGAAGCCAAGGAAGAACCTAAGACGAATCCAAAGGAACTTAAAGCTCTTGTTAAACAATATGATAATACATATGTCGCTATTTGGAAGGATTTATCTAGGAAAGATGGTCCAAAGGTTAGTAGACTCATGCAACAATCCACCCAGGCTAAGTTAATTAACCTCAAGAAGACCTCGATTCTTGCTGCAAGAGAGGCTAAGAGATGGCAGCTCAAGAATAACAAAAATCAGAAAGATTTGACCACCAAGGCGAGAAGGGCTATGCGGGAGATGTTCAACTTCTGGAAACGCAATGAGAGGATCGAACGTGAATTGCGTAAGAAGCACGAAAAGGAATTAATAGACAAAGCTAAGAGAGAGGAAGAAGAGAGAGAAGCAAAGAGACAATCTCGTAAGTTAAATTTCTTAATTACCCAAACAGAGTTGTACTCTCATTTTATTGGTAAGAAGATCAAGACAGACGAGATTGAAGGATCTGACTCTGACCCTAATGTAGCTAGATTGAAATCTAGTTCTACATATGACAAGTATGTTGATGTTGATGGAAGTACCAAGCACGATATCAGCACCTTGGACTTTGAGAATGCCGATGAAGAAGCTTTGAATAAAGCTGCAGCCGCTAACGCTCAAAATGCTCTTGAAGCAGCACAAAACAAAGCTAAACAGTTTGACGATGATCCTCTCAAAAATCCAGATACAAATGGAGAAGAGATGAACTTTCAGAACCCTACCCTTATGGGCGATATTACCATTCAGCAACCAAAGATGTTAAAATGTACTCTTAAAGAGTACCAGATAAAAGGATTGAATTGGTTGGCCAATTTGTACGAACAAGGTATTAATGGAATCTTAGCCGACGAGATGGGTTTAGGTAAGACCGTACAGAGTATTTCTGTTCTCTCCTATTTGGCTGAAACACACAATATCTGGGGACCATTCTTGGTGGTCACTCCTGCCTCGACTTTACATAATTGGCAACAAGAGATCACCCGTTTTGTACCTAACTTCAAAGTCTTACCTTACTGGGGAAATGCCAAAGACCGTAAAATATTGAGAAAATTCTGGGATAGAAAAAGTTTCAGATATGGCAAGGATGCTCCATTCCATGTACTTGTGACTTCATATCAGCTTGTAGTTGCTGATGCAGCATACTTCCAGAAGATGAAATGGCAATATATGATTTTGGACGAAGCTCAAGCTATTAAATCGTCGCTGTCTTCTAGATGGAAGTCGTTGTTATCCTTCAGTTGCAGAAATAGACTCTTATTAACTGGTACGCCAATCCAGAACTCAATGCAAGAGCTTTGGGCTCTCTTACATTTTATTATGCCTTCGTTGTTTGACTCACACGACGAGTTCAGTGACTGGTTCTCTAAAGATATCGAAAGTCATGCTCAATCAAATACGAATTTGGACGAGCAACAGCTCAGAAGGTTACACGTGATCCTCAAGCCGTTCATGTTACGTCGTATTAAGAAGAATGTTCAGAGTGAGCTTGGTGATAAAGTCGAGATAGACTTGTTCTGTGACTTGACCAATAGGCAGAAAAAATACTACCAGATGTTGCGTTCGCAAATCTCAATTATGGATTTACTCGACTCGGCCAATAGTGGCGGCGAGGACGCTACAAGTTTGATCAACCTTGTAATGCAGTTTAGAAAGGTTTGTAATCATCCTGATTTGTTCGAAAGAGCTGACGTGAAATCGAGTTTTGCATTTGGAAAGTTCGCTCAAACAGGTTCTTTCATTAGAGAAACAAACGACTTAGAAATGGCTTATACCACCGAGAACTTAATTAAGTATGAGTTTCCCAGACTTTTGTACGATGAATTATTGTGCCCTTCGTACCACAATGATCTTGGTAGCAAGCAAAAACTTTTTGAAAAGTTCAGTATCTACAATCCAGAGAATATCAATAGCAACGAGGGCTTTGGATGGTTGAAGTTTGTGGATACTTCTCCTGCAGAATTAAAGAAAAAGGCTAACCAGGATATCCTTCAACGCGCTATAGCACTTAAAGAATACTCAGATATCAACTACGAAAAAGTAAATAGATTCAAACAACTTTATGAGGGTGACTTTATTCCTACGAACAAGGAACTCTTGATCTCAGAGTATGAGAACAACCACAGCTTGATTGAAAACTCCACACATATAAAGAAGTTGTATTCAGTTCAAAAGAATGTGTACGAAGACATGTACATCAACAGCCTTAGTCCAGCTGCGGAACCCATCGCAAGTGCAGCCCCTATAGATTTGAAGTGCAGCAGCATTTCATTACCAAGTAAGGTAGAAGATGTATTGTTCAATATTGATGTCAGATCCAGCTTAATGCCATTGTCACTCAACAACCAATTTGAGCTCTTGAACAAAAACATTCCTGTTCCTGAGTTCCCTAAGAGCAACTTACTTCCACCAACGATAAACCACAAGATCGATTATTCGAACATACGGATGCCATCTATGAACCGTTTTATTACTGAATCAGGTAAATTGGCTAAATTAGATGAGCTTTTGGTAGACTTAAAGGAAAATGATCACAGAGTCTTGATTTACTTTCAAATGACTAAAATGATGGACTTGATGGAAGAGTATCTTACATACAGACAGCATACTTATATCAGATTGGATGGTTCATCTAAATTGGATGACCGTAGAGATTTGGTGCATGACTGGCAATCTAAGCCTGAGATTTTCATCTTTTTACTTTCTACAAGAGCTGGTGGCTTAGGTATTAATTTGACAGCAGCAGACACGGTTGTCTTTTATGATTCCGATTGGAATCCAACAATTGATTCGCAGGCCATGGATAGAGCCCACAGATTGGGACAGACAAGACAGGTTACTGTATATAGGTTGTTAACACGAAACACAATTGAAGAAAGAATGAGAGATAGGGCAAAGCAGAAAGAGCAAGTCCAACAAGTGGTCATGGAAGGAAAGGCAATGCTTGTTAATAAAAAGGAGGAGACTGCCAACAAAAAGAAAGACGTCGCTTTCTTATTATTGGGCGGTGAAGATAATGAAGATAGTAGCGAGAAGCTGGTAGAAAGTTCAATTGCATCAACTCCTGCTCCAGATGGTGCACCAAAGGCAAGAAGAAAGACTGTCAGTGCGGATGATGCGTTGACTAGTAAAAAACTAGAAGAATTGTACCATGAGGGCGAAGGTTCATTTTCTGGGAATGCTACACCAGCGTTGTAGGAGTTGCATTAAGAAAATGGCTTGATTTTTTATCATGTCAAACAATGAAAGGTTCTGTGATGTACTTTCAAATACTAGGAGTAGAATAAATAATTAATATATTAAAAGAAATTAAAGAACTGAAACTATGGATTATAAATAAATAAATGGCATGTAGTAAAAGAAGAACATATTATATTCACGTTGTTGTTCCACTCTCAATTATATCGGTCAGTATCCGTGCATTTTATAAGAGTACAAATGCAATTCTGCCATGGCTAATGCTGTTGAAATTGTTAGGCAAAAGCTTTGAGGCGACTTCAGAGATATCTTATCCTTTTGTGCGGACCTCAAACTATTCCTCGACTTCTGAATTTTCAATCAATGAATTCTGGCTAATTTTATGGGCCAAACTTCTCTCTAGTTCAGAGAGAAATGGCCGACCGAGTTTGAAGTCTTGATCGCCGTTCTCTTTGTTATTTAATTCTTGGGTATTGTCGTTACAATTGATCTGTTGCTCACTCACCGATCCATTCTCATATTTAATCGTATCATGATCGGAGTTCGTCATATTTTTATTCAACTTCAAGATTTTGTTTTCGTTTTCCAAGTTATAGATACGGCTGAAGCTTTCCTCTAATTTTAATTTGAGTTCTTCTTGAGAAATCTCCTGTGACTGATCATCAGTCTTGGTACCTCTCACTAACCCCTCTGCATCATCTTCATCATACGAAGTTATTTGAGTAGAGCTGATGAGGTCCGTCAACCCACTTATATTCGAACTGACTGAGTTCAAGGAGAATCTGTTGGAGTTGCGCAAATTTGTGAAGCTTAGCTTCTTGGCTCCATTGTTGGAAAGCTGCTCAAATGTCGCTTGATTATAGGTCTCATAATTTGCTGGAGGAAGGATGTTGACATAATTATCATCATATGAAACACCCCCAGCATTATCAAGGGATCGAAGGAAGTGTTGGCCAGATCTGCGCCCAGAATTCGAGCCAGAAGAGTGTCTATATTTTCCTTTTTGTGCATGAATGGCTTCCAGTTTCGGTTCTTCAAATACAGTTAACAATCCCAACTGAAGACCAGTTGACAATCTCTTGTACTTCTTACCAGAAGAAGAGGAAGAGGAGTTAGTCTCTGGAGCGTGTGATCTGTCATTGGATATTCTGTCGTTTGGCCCTGCATCTATATTGTGAGCCACGGGGCTTGTGATTGGCGACTTCAATGGAGGAACTGAAACTGGCAATGAGAATCGTTTCTTTATAGAAGAATTATGAAATGACTTTAAATTGAACTCACCATTGGAAACGGTTGAGGATCGAGGAGATGTAAGACTCGAGGTGGATACCGAGGGCGAAGGAGGCTCCTGGTTGCTTAACTGGTATAGTTCTGCTGTTAGGTCATTCACGTTCAACAGATAAACAGCTTTAATCGCTTGAAGATCGTCATTAAATTTGTTGAAGATCATCAGTTTCTCATTAAGCTCATCTACGTTTTCGGATGCTCTTGTTGACCTATTATACTTCTGAAAATATTTCAAGTTAGTAGTCAAATTAGAGAGCTTGTTAATTAGAGTTACGAGATTTGTATCATTATATTCCTCGTTGTTGTCCTCGTTGTTTTTAGCATCTAATTGGTTGTTTTTCATGGATAATATATCTTGGTTCTCCTGTAACATGATATTGTTACCAAATGCATTTTCATTCTTGTTGATGGAGTCAAAGTTTTGAAATAATGTAATAAAGTTATTGTTTGTTTGGTTATGTTCATCAAATACATCACTGAGTAAGGTCATCTTCGTAAGATCATTCATGAAAAGTTCCTCTCCAATTTCAGCTCCTGCAAATTGGTCCATAAGCGTATATGTGAAGAAATTATGCTTGACTGGTGACTCGTTCAAGGTAAGTAGCTGGCAAATTAAAAGCTTCCGCAATTGATTGAATTTATTCATGTTGAATACCACTTCATCCAAAGTATTGTATTCTCTATGTGAAATACTGACCTCTGTTATTCCAGAGTCTTCACCTTCATATTCAACATTTAAGTTGTGAATATCAATATTGTTTAAGGAACAATATTTCTCAAAAAGATCGCCGTTTAGATATGGCAACAACTTTGAGATGGACATCCTCAAGCTGAGAGCTAAAAATTGTAACGAGTTCCCAAGATGATTGCGTAAGTCTCGCTTATATTTTTCTCTCTCGCTGCTTATTTTCTGACCATTTCTTCTATTGATATAGTAAAATACTTCCAATTCTTTCAATGCAATCAATTTCTGAATTAAACGCTTGTTTATGTTAAAATTCAGCAACAAGAATTTGTTTAACAAAGTCAAGTTTCGTTTTGACATGACCAAAAGCTTGAATTTCTTGTACTTTATTAATTTGCTTGCTACTATTAACGTCACCTTGAACATTTTAATTTGACTGTGATAGGGAATGGCTGGTTTGTTCAAGTAGACCCTCTGTTGTTGCTTTAGTAAATATATGATCATATTTATAACAAGGATAATGTAGTTAATGTTGCTGTATCTTCCTGAATACTTCAATCGGTATTGCTTCTCTAAAACTTCCAATTGAGACCCATCAAAGTTCAATGTGCTTACGAGGGTGGTTCTTCTATTATCTTGGTTTTTCTCAGCCGCTTCAAGCGTAGCATATGCCTGTTCATTCTTCAGAAGAATCATAGTGTCATCTAGCAAATCCGAAGTCACTAGATTATATTTGAATTTCTCCCAGAACTTATCTTCTATCTTATCTAGAGTCAAGTATTTGAAGATGAATTTGGAGAAGTTTTCTGTGTTTCCTTCAATAGGATGAGGAGTGTATTTGTTATAATAGTACATGAAATCTGGGTGTTCGTTATGCTCATAATGGTATTGTAATGAATGTTCGTAATGCTGGTGTGAATGGTGTGAATGCTGGTAGTTGTTATGTTGTGGGTATTGAAAGTTGCTATGAGAATGAGATGCGATCAGAGGAAACTGCGGTGGAGTAAAGTCTTCAAAATGTGCATTCAGGCTAATCAGATGGATAGGATGCAATTGGTTCGTGAAGTAATTATGCTGGGAGGCTGATGGTGTGGACACATTTTCTTCTATTCCCCAATCGCTCACTTCAGCGCCTGAAGGAGAAGTCCCTCCATTATTCGGTTGAGATGGCGGTAAGGGTACCTGGTGTTCTTGTGTTACAGGAGCCACCAGCGACGCTCCGTAGCTTGATAGGTAACTGGATAGGGGATTGAATCTATCGAAGTTCATATTGGCGATGCGGGATCATTTAAGTGAATGTGATTATTTGATGTAGTTGTCTGTGTGTTAATCTTCTAGATGGCAACGACGACAATTAGATTATTAGAGCAATCAAAAGGATATGATATGCTCCTTTGGGGTCTATGAGTCGCAGCGCTATGGAGATATTCAAGATAAACACGGTTTAGACGCTAATGATCAATCTAAACAACACCTTCGCAGTGTTTGGTTCCAAGTATTTTTGTTTTCTCCACGATTCGTAGGTAAAGGAAAAATAGCGAGAAGAGCTAGCGAGAAACCTCGGTAGCGGGATGGAGTTGGTGGTGGAGGAGTTAGTGAAGCACTTTCTTGGATAGGTAACTTGTTTGATAGGAAAAATATTTTAATCCGACAGCTTACAAACCTCAATTCACCGGAGGGGAGTGTTCTGTTATTGTGCACTAGCGTGGTCTAACTCAAGATCCTGTTACTGTATCTGTAGCTTAACGGTAAGACTGTTATGGTTTGATATACTTACCATTTTAGGCGGCGGTGCATATAGCAGGATAGTTGTAATGGGCAACGAGGAAGTGGTGCGAATACCCGACGTGGTGCTGCCCAGTGCACATGATATCCCGAGGTTAGAGAGTATACGACAATGGTGGGAATGGGTGGCCAGATTTAGGGTTTATTATGGGAATTATACTATTTGGTTCATCAAGACGTATGGTAGTATATATCTATGGAATATGGTGAGTTTTTAATTGTATTCTGTTAGGATCAGACGATGCTGGTATACTGATGGTCTTACTGGGCCGAAAACCTGATAACCGGTATCGCGGATTTTGCAACTATTTGAAAAGTGTACGAATAATGGATGCTTTGGCTAGAAACTACTTTTGAATGCTAATTATCCACAACCAGTGACTTCTTGCAAGAATTAGTTCTATGTCCATTGCTGCTCCTCCCCTTGCACCTGTAATAGATACAATTATATTTGTCCATTGGATGGAAAGAAAAGGGTTAGTCTAAGCATTTACACACAACTGTAACCATGGCATTTCGTTTATTATATCTCTACTCAGGTCGAATTAATACATGTATGCAATATTTTTATAGTTTTAAATGTATAACTCAAGGAAACCCTGGCCCAGAACCCATCAGACTCATCCAATCAGATTCAATGAGGCCAGAATTATGACTAGTATTTGGGTCCTTCATTCCATCGAGAACACCGTTGCTAACACTAGCTCCACTTCCATTCATGTGTTCATTGCCAAGCATGCTATCTCCTGAATTCATCAGGCCATGTTGCTGTATTAGCTTAAGGCGCTCTTGCTGTAGTTGATACTGGAGGTTTAACTGAAGCTGCTGTTGAGCCATGGAATCATTAGGATTAATGCCATTGGATTGGTCCTTGTTACCAGTATTCGAAAGAATAGCGCTAGTGGCTGCTTCAAGCATACTGTTCATAGCAGCTCCATTAGCAGTTGTTATCTGTGTTCCTGCGGCAATATTAGCGGGCATTGGACCGCTGGACCTATTTTGTGCTGCGGCTGCTGCCAAAATACTTTCCGTATCATTACCCATTATAAGCATTGCATTATTTCCATTACTATTACTGTTATTACCATTATTATTATTGGAGCCGTTATTGTTCTGCTGTTGGAATTGCATTTGTGGCGGTATCATGCTCTGCTGTTGCTGTTGCTGTTGCTGTTGTTGCAACATAGACATTTGGAACATCACTTCTTGTTGATGCTGCTGATGCTGTTGCTGCTGCATCATGAGCTGGTTACTATCCAATGTCCCATTGTTCTGGTTTGGGGCTGTTTGCCCATTTGCTCCAGTATTCATTGGTTGCTGCTGCTGTTGTTGAAGAGGTGAGCTACCAGAAAATTGAGGGGTCGGAGGAACCAACAGAGAGCCGTTTTGCTGCTGCTGAACGGGGTTTTGTACTTGCTGCTGCTTCATGAGAAATTGCTTTTCCTGGAGGTTATTCTGGTTCTCCATTCGAAGGAGACTTTGTTGATATGCATTTATATCGTTCATACTCAGCATCTTCTGTTTCTGGGCCTGTTGTTGCTGAAGTTGCTGCTGCTGTGCATGCTGTTGTTGAGGTGTTGGTTGCTGTCCATTCATCAAGAGCGGAGATTGGAGCTGTGCTGCATTGGGTCCTACACCAGGAGCAAATCCAGGTCCTGGACCTACAGCATTAGAGCCATTAGCACCTCCCTTGGCACCTTGTTGTCCCTGCTGTGCATTTTGCTGGTATTGAAGTTTCATGTGCTGCAATCCAAGTTGTTGTTGATATTGGTAGAGATTAGCGTTCTTAGGCGTGTTCTGAGCAGACGAAATTGGTGCTGCACCAGCTGAGTTAGGAGGAAGCATTCTATTTGCATTGGAAGAGATCGGTACTACACTGCTGGAGACAGACGAAACGGACCCTTGGCGTTGTGCAGCTCCGGGTTGGCCAACTTGTTGATTTTGCTGTAATTGTTGAAGGTTCTGCTGAGCATTTTGTCCCAGTTGGTTTTTTTGCTTCTGCTGATTCTGTTGTTGTAACTGCTGTTGCTGTAGAAGTAATCTCTGTTGGATAAACTGTTGTTGCTGTAACTGGTTTGGATTGAAACCAGACAAACCATTCTGATTCACTGCTCCATTTGCACCTATTGTATTTTGCTGAAGGGAGCCATTTTGGGAGTTTAATTGATTACTCTGTCCCAGAGTCTGGCCCTGAAGCTGTTGTTGGAATTGCGATTGCAACTGTTGCTGATGTAAGAGCTGTTGGTTGAACTGTTGTTGTGGATCTGTTACTTTGTTGAAAAGCTGGTTCAAATTAGGATTCATATTGGACTGGATGGTCCAGAGAAGCGTCCACCATTGCAAGAGAAATGGGTCTTGAGATGGAGCACCATTCAACACCATCTGAGCATCGGTAACCGCCGATGCCATGGCACCGTTCTTGACGTTATGGGGTACATGGTTCGATTCCAGAAGCAACAGTCGGGCCGACTCGTGGAGTCCAGCTTCTTTGAGGTAGTTGTAGAGATGTGCAAGGAGAAGTTGGTGGGGGTCTTTGGCGAAGATGTCGCTGACGACGTTCTGGGGTACTGAGGAGAGGGTGAACAGCGATGCTGTGGTGGACGCCGAGCCGCCCAGGGAAGTTGACAGCAGTGTGGACGGTGGGTCAAGAGATGTCTGAGTGTTGGGAAACATCCAGAGCGAGGTGGGGTTTGTGTGTTATAGTGTAGATGAATGAACAATCGTAGGTTGTATCGAGATTAGTGTGTGGTGGAGAAGGCCGATAATGACGTAGAGACGAGCTGAAAGCCTGTTTCGAAGTGGGCTCGACGGGAAGAAATGAAGGAATAGTGAGTGGATATGCGACGGCTGCAGATATCACGGCAAATCAGAAGTGTAAAGGAGCAGATGACGGCGGTGGAGGAAAACTACTTGGTGATAATTTTATTGAGGAAATGCTGTAGGGCCCTCGCTAATTTTGGATGTGAGATACGCTGGAAAAGTGGGTGTCAAAAATGTAGGGAGACAATAGCGACGGAGTATACTAAGGCAGGAGGAGCAGTACGGCAGAGAGAGATGATTGAAATGGGCGATTCACGGCACACAGGATAGGGCGCGGCGGTATGGGGGAAATCTGGGCTTTCTGGCACCGTTGGGTGAGATTGGGAGAATTGGAAGGAGAGAGAGAGAGTAGGACAAGTAGTAGGAATGTTCCAGGTGGCGGTGGATGATGTTGGCCAAAGAGAATGCAATACAAACAGATGAGATGGACCTATAGGAGAAGAGATGAAACTGCTGCAACCAGGTTGGATGCTGGTGGTGAAAAATTACTTGCAAAAGAAAAGTTCGTTAGGAGCTGCAGTGTGTATGGGAGAAAGAATGGATGCGAAGAGGGTGCAAGCTTTGTGGGAGCAAAATCGCTAGATATGAGAGGTGTGCCTAGGTGTGCTTAGGCGGGTTATTTTTGCGGTGCATTGTGTGTTTTTGGAGACCACCTTAGCAGGCGTGATAGGTGGTTAGCCCAGCGTAGGGGGAGCCGAACCATCCAGCAAGTGACATAACAGGAAAAGCAAAAAGAAAAGCAACCAACTCAAAACGAGGGGAGCGGAGGGGACATCAGCTCCAAGCAAAAACCCTCGTATAATAGCGAAGATTGAATCAACGACGTTAACTTCAACTGGTGGATGATTTTCTCCACCGAAAAATATCCACCCACATCGGTGCAGTAAAGGAGTTTCCATGACATTCTCACTACTGCATCATTTCAGTCCCTGGATTTTGTGGAACTCAACCGAGATCTTCTGCCCTTTGAGAACAGATAATCGCAAATCGGTGTATTGCTTTAGTTTCATTTACATCTTTGGGCAGCAATGGCTACATTATACCACTACATTGGCAGCCTACTCGAGCCCTAATCAGCCACTACTGCCATCCCTTACTAGGTTCCATCCTTCATATACTCAGGACTAGAACCTCCTATCGATATATAATCGTCCTGTATCTCCAGAAACTAATGCTCTAATGTGGAGCCCTTGGTAGTCACACGTCCCCAATTGATTAAGGAAAAGACACCTTAATGAGATAACCAATTACGACAACGTGAAGCTAACTTGACAACACCTGCACTTGCTCCCTTCTCGAATTCTTGTTTCAGTTAAGAAATCACTCAAATGTGGTAGCGCCGGTTGGTTTTAGCCGATTTGCATTTTCTACCCCTAATGTGCCTAGAGATTAGCTCCGAGATTCATGCTGAGAAGCCCAAATGCACTAGGATGCCTTGCAATACTCCAGGGGAGTGAACCACTTGCATTGTTGCGGTACACACGACCTTAGTCTCAAGAATAATGGCATGACTTGGTGTAATAGTCTTTGGTAGGACCGAATTGGTCTTTACATATTGGCCTATACAGGGTAACATAAACCCTCTAGCCAAAAGGCGACCTGACCATTGAAATCTCTATGTTTTTTAATATAGAACTTTTGTGATAAATGTAAAAATATATATAGTATAAATATTAGCACCCAGCGATACAGAAGCTTGACCGCACTGCTTATCGCCTACCCTTTCATTAGTTAATTCCTGAAATAGCCAAATGGACCACTTGGTTTGACACCCCGGTCAATTTCGTCTTGTCTCTCTGCCAAAAATTCAGGGGGATATTCATAATCGTCGTAAATTGGTACAAGTCGTGCTAGATTGACATCATACTCATAATAGATCCCGTGGATCATCAAGGTATCCAAGTTTAAAAAGATGTTCGATAAGTATTGAATAATGGGGTCTAGCTGGTGGACAATGTATGTAGTGACCAAGTTGTCGACATTCATTCTGCTCTTTCCCAAAGGATCTTTCTTGATGCTGCAAAAGCATTTAGAACATTCCTCTTCATCGTCGTCTGAGTCTTCTCCTTTATGGAACCCATTATGCAAGGTATGTGGCTGTCCCTTATAGATTGGGTAATTACCGAAATTAAAAGTCTTTTCTTTGATTGGAATACAAACCTCTCTGTCTGCCTGCAACTTTCCGAGAATGTACCCAATTAACATATAATACGTTGACTCCAAGTCAAGCGTAGCATTTTCTTCTTCTTCGTCTTCTGTATTGTCATTCACCGGTTCGTTATTGATCGGATAGAAGCTGTGTGATAATTTCTCCAATACCAATTGACAGCCCCAACATTGACAGGTATGCAAAAGTGACTCGTAGAAGTCCGGTTTATAGTATATGAAAGATGTCAAGAAATCTGGCAATTGCAAAGTTTTTAGATTCGTCACAAAGTTCAGTTTATTGGAAGATGTGAAGAAGCAAAGGAAGAATGCCTCCATAAGCCTCTCATTCAATTTATTTAACAACCAAGTAGACATGCCCATATTATTATCGAACATCTTGAATCCAGGAGTTGAGAAATCAATAGTGAGCCTTGACAAATTGTTCAACGTCTTTATAAATCCGCCTAATGGAGTGAGAATGTTTTCCAAAATTTGATGAGGACGCAACCAGTCAAGGTTAGGGAATGACTCCACCTCGAAGTTGATTAAATTTGGCAAGCCAGCATGCTTAATGGAGAACTCAGTGAAATTTTTGAAAAATGATTCGAAGCAATTGCAGTGATTGTGACGATGCTCGTTGCAATCAACCTTGAGGTATAAATGTGACAAATGCATGATATCAATCTTGTCGTGAATGCTGAAGAAGTCCAACTTCTTACTGATTTGGTTCATGTATTGGTTGAAATGGTCGCCATCTTCACCCGTTCTGGTATGATTTGAGCTATAATCATTGAAAAGGTCGTTTTCGTCGCCGAAATTCTCCTTGTGACAGTGGAAAATACTTAACCCTTTTAACTTCAACTTCATATCTCGCTCATATAGTTTGATCTTTTTCAAAATCTCCAAACCGACTTGGTTATTTGTACTACATGTTAAAGTGAAAAGAGAATTGAAGACATCGTAAGGTTCTTTCGACAAATCGAAGACGTATTCCTTCTCCATAAGCTCTACTTCATTTAACATCAAAAACAAATTGATGAGACTTTGAGGAATATTGGGTTCGTATAAATCCTCAGTCTTGGTCACGAATAGCTTGAATATTTTGTTCCTCACGTTTTTATTCTTCAAGAAGTGTGTGAGTTTTATTATTCCTGTGATGAAATCGATGAAAGTGATATGTAAGAAGTTGATTTCTGTTGAGTTCCGACCGAAGAATTCGATAATTTTCAGCTGTATCAAATTTATATCTACCTGGTCAACCTTGTAGCACTTATCAAAGACGAAAAATTTGATCTTTTGTATCAAATCTGGGTTGGTGTGCAAGGAAGTGAGGAACTTGATAAGGCTATCGAGATTGAGAATTATAGAACTATCCATGTACTTCATTCCATTTTCCAGAATATACAGCTGGGCATTATTGCCGTAACGACGAGGGAACTCTCCGTTAAGTATTACTGTGACTCTCTTGTAGAGCCTATTCACGGCCAAATGATTTAATGCTGAGCAAGTTAACAGTAGATTAAGTAGATCGTATTGATCGACGTACTGGACTGTATCCGCTAGTATTGAAGCAGGAAGTCGTTTCAAGATTGAATTCCGTGGTTGAATAATCCTCTTCGTTGATTTGCGCCCACTGCTATTTACGAGAGGTAACTGCTGGGGCAAACTATCATTCGAGCCACACGAACAAGCTGTTAAACCATCAGTGCTATTTTCATCGTCGCTAGACGGTACAAAATGACTTTCAGGCGAAGAACATGAGCTTAGCGTTAAATTAAGTATAGGGTGCTTGACTCCAAGTGGTATTGACTGAGAAATAGGGGCAAGGTTTTGTTGGGGATGAGCAGAAGCGTTTCCTGATATGCTAGTAGGTGCAGCTTGGCCGGAGGATGGTGTGGATGGCATCGATACTGCTATCGACGTTGTTCCAGCTATAGGAATGGAGGATAGTAACGTCGAATTTGAATCACCAGTTAGCATTCTCCATATTCTCTATGCTGACGGGTATAATGAGGGCAACTAGAAGCGGAAGCGCCAAAGATGAGAAAGAAGGAAATCACAAGTGAAATATGGAACCAAACTGGGAAATGCTGTAAAACTGCTAACAAAGAAGATTAAGCGATTCTGGCAACCACTTCTTCTCTCAAGGGCTCGTGGAGATTTGCTTCTCTTAATGCAAATACTCAATTAGCGAGCTGATAGAGACCGGTATACGAAAATAGGGGTCGTGCGGCCGATTTACTGTACCGGCCGTACTGGATTGGGCTGTAGTGAGAAGCTGTGGGTATAGATCCAGCTAGTGTTGTCGAAGCGAGTACTAGTGGATATGCTAGAGAAAAAGCTGGGAAAAGTGCAGAGCGGATTTTATGGTATAGTGAGGGTGTTGAGACAGTATGAGGTGTTTCTGACAGCAATCCAAGAAGACCCAGAGGCATCCGATCATGATATTGTCTCTGGTAGGAGGGTGGAGGACAGTAGGTGAACAGACTGCCGGCGTAATTTTTTCGCGGTAATTGCGATGATGTAACCTCCAGAATTTTTGCGGCATTACTGATATTACTGATATCACTGTATCGCTATCACAGATTACTAAGAAAGGGACGGATTCCGGTACATGCGTAGCGGTAGTGATGGTAGCGAGCATGAATCACTGTATTAGTAATAATTTTAGTAAGGACAGCGGGAGGGAGCTGGAGAGTCCTATAACTGCTTATGTTTACATCTTCACGCATGTTGTCACTACTAAATACTGTTGACAATGGTGAATTAGGGGATTTGGTCCACAGGTCTCCACTGGCCCTATTCTATTATAGAGAGAATTTTAGTGCACTTGCTGGACTGGGCTCTCGAGTCGAGGTTACCGTTACGTAAGCTTACAAACGCTGTAGTAATAGCTTACTAAGTGAAGCAATACTTCAATACGGCTTGAGAACCATGATTTTGCCGCCGACACAAATAGGACCACTTCACATATAGTTCGGGATTATTGACCCTTTCTGTTAGTTTGAAGTGCACTGGTCTTCCCTTTTTGTATATTCTCCGCTTGATCTTATCTATTGGTCTCGTTATTTCTCGATTTCGCAACAATTCTTGAACATTTGATATAGCTAGTATTTTGCAACCGTACACATTTACTTTTATAACCTACCATTTATTAATAATTTACACGCTTCTAAAAACATTGAAAAACAAATAAAAAATCTTACAACTTGTTTCCCAAGTTGACGTGAATAGCCTTGGCCTGAGTGTACATAGATAAACCATACTCTCCCAATTCTCTACCAACACCACTCATCTTAACACCTCCGAATGGAATATGAACGTCAGAGTCGTTAGAGGAGTTGATCCACACCATACCGGCTTGGATCTCAGAAGCCAAGTAGTGTGCAACAGTGATGTCCTTGGTGAAAATGGCGGCTCCTAAACCGTATTGAGTGGAGTTAGCCAAGGTGATGGCTTCGTCATCAGTGGTGAACTTGCCAACAGCAACGACAGGACCGAAGATCTCTTCGTTGACAATTCTCATGCCTGGCTTGACATCAGCAAAGATGGTTGGTTTGATGAAGAAACCCTTAGATAAGTCACCTTCAGTGTTCTTTTCACCTCCCAAAACAACACGGGCACCCTCTTTCTTACCAATGTCAATGTAGTTCAAGATCTTGTCATGTTGGAGCTGAGAGACTTGTGGACCAACAACAGCGGATGAGTCGAACATAGTTCCTTGCTTGTATTCTTCCCTCACGTGTTGAGCGTATTCAGTTAAGAACTGGTCGTATACCTTCTCATGAACGTAAATTCTGGATGTAGAGGTACAAATTTGACCTTGGTTGCTCATGATACCAAAAGCGGCCCATTTGACAGCTTGTTCCAAGTCAGCATCCTCACGAATGATCAATGGTGACTTACCACCACATTCCAAGGTGACGGCCTTCATGTTAGATGCAGCAGCTTGTTGAATGGCTTGACCAGTGACGGTAGAACCAGTGAATGCGATCTTGTCAACGTCTAAGTGAGAAGCAAGAGCCTTACCAGCAGTGGCACCGAAACCAGAGATGATGTTTACAACACCAGCTGGGAATCCGACATCTTTGAAGATCTTGGCGACGTACAAAAGAGACAATGGGGTCAATTCCGAGGTCTTCAAGACAACAACGTTACCAGCAGCCAAAGCTGGGGCCAACTTCCAAGCGGCCATTGCAAGAGGGTAGTTCCATGGAATGATCTGGCCACAAACACCGAATGGCTCGTGGACAGTGTATGCGAGTTTCTTAGGGTCGTTTTGGATCACTTTACCTTGGATCTTGTCAGCCCAGCCGGCGAAGTAACGGAAACAAGAGATACACTCATCGATATCGTAGACGGCATTTGCCTCCTTGGTCTTACCAGAATCCCAAGCTTCAATGGCACCAATCAAATCTCTTTTTTCCTCAAAAGTGTCAGCGATCTTGTTCAACAAGATACCTCTTTCGACACCAGTGACTTTCTTCCACTCTTTGAAAGCGGCTCTGGCGTGCTTGACAGCAATGTCGACGTCTTCGGCCTCGGCGGCGTAGACAACACCATTGACTTCACCGGTTGCAGGGTTAATAGACTCCAAAGTCTTACCAGCGACCGACTTGACATACTCGTTGTTAATGAACAAACCAGCTGGCTGGGTGAACTTGTTACCATCTGGCAACGTAACCTCGAACTCTAATGGGGCAGACATTTCTGGGATGTGGGGTTGAAAAATATGTGATGAGTACAGCTATTCGGGCAAAAACCTACTTTCAAGCAGTTCTTAAGGCAAAGCTGTTCCTATCAAAAATAACACTATTAGATAACTTTATCCTGAGCAACAATTGTTAATTACTCCACTATTTATACTGTTGATCTGGGTAATGTCTGGAGAAACCGAATCCCTCATTTTTTTCAGACACAAATTACAAATAGGCGGCACCGATCCCAATTGGGACGCTTATCAGGAACCACCCAGAGTTTCATAATGGAGGTGAATTTTGCGTACTATATTGAGTTTAAATCTACGGATTTGGCCTGAGATTTATAGAAAATTGATAGCGGTTTCCCCTAGTGGGACTACTCGCTAAAACCCAGAGAAATGGGAATTGTAGAGGTTGAAGATAGCATTTGATAGCAACTGAGAGACATCACCACTATTTGACTTCATTAGCCGGTGGCAACGAATTCCCCCTCTAAACCTCGAACGCCAGATTTATTTTCTACGCTTTCTGCTCTTGCGCTGGAGCTACTGCATTCACACACGAATTTGCTAATAGCCAGAGGTGTCGCTCAAGGGCCGTGTGGTTTGGGCTTCCTCCTAGAGCTATGTCGAAGACTCCCAAATTACGAACTCGCAATCATCCGCGCATGGGTTCAAATTAGGAAATTTCGAGAATCGCAGTGATTATCCCAATTGGGTATAAGGATGCGTGTTCACGTGAGAATTCTCGTGACTACAAGGATTTTTTATACCATTAAGGCTATAGTGATATGTACTTGAAAATAACGATGTAGATTATGTAAATTACGTTGTTTATAACAATTGCGAAGACGAGGCTAAATCAGAAGCAATTCTGCCAGTAATTAGTCTAGTAAGTAATTGTTTTAGATGTGGGATAAACCTATTTGAGATTCCTCATGCCCCAATGCATGTAAATTCATAATAATATGTAATACTAAGCTAATGCTCGATAATCGATGTGATCTTGCTCTTATTAACAAGCACAACTTTTAAAGAATACGTGAATGCCATCATTGGTAAGGTGAAAATGAAGAATCACCCCTATTAAAGGTCCCCTATTTTGGCTTAGTCTCATAATTATCTGTCTAAACCAAGCGTAGTTAGTCATATTTGTATGCTGCACGGCGAAATTCTCAAGCCCCGCGACAAAATCGTTAACAGATAGTCGTCATTGTCTCTATATAAGTATTAGAAAGACCTTCTCTGGGTAGATATTCTTTATTGGTCATACAAATCAGTAGAACAAGACTTAATGGATTTTTCAAACTTTTCAGAGAAGAGTCCTGCTCATAACGACTATCGTAGTGATACTTTCACCACACCATCACTTTCGATGGTCCAAGCATTAGCCAAAGCAACTTTGGGTGATGCCGTATACAACGAGGACAAGTCCACTATCGAATTGGAGAACAAAGTGGCTGCATTGGCAGGAAAAGAAGCTGGATTGTACTGTGTAAGTGGTACTCTTTCCAACCAGATTGCTCTCAGAACGAACCTCGTTCAACCTCCATTCAGTGTCTTGTGTGACTTCAGAGGTCATGTTTACGTCCACGAAGCAGGTGGATTGTCCACTTTATCACAAGCAATGGTGCAACCAATTAAGCCTAAAAACGATCGTTACTTCACTTTGAAGGATGACATATTGCCTAATTTTATTCCTGACGATGGTGAGATCCATGGAGCACCAACGAAAGTCATTTCGTTGGAGAACACCCTTCATGGAATGATCTTCCCAATTGACGAAATTAAGAAGATCTCTAATTTCTGCAAGGCAAACGACGTGAAATTGCATCTTGATGGTGCCAGATTGTGGAACGCCTCCATAGAAACTGGCATTTCTATTAAGGAGTACTGTTCCTACTTTGATAGTGTCTCTTTGTGTCTTTCTAAGACATTAGGAGCACCAATCGGATCGGTCTTGGTCAGCAACAAAAAGTTCATTAGCAAGGCTAATCATTTCAAGAAGCAAAATGGTGGTGGTATCAGACAGAGTGGCTTGTTGGCAGTCATGGCCATTACTGCTATCGACGAGAACTTGCCAAAGTTGAAGAGAACCCATGAATTGGCTAAGGAGTTGGGTGAATTATGTGAGAAGAACGAGATTCACTTGGAGCACCCTGTTGAAACCAACTTCGTATTTGTGGACTTGTACAAGAACAAGTTCAACCCCAAGACAATGTCAGACTTGTCGGAGAAGTACAAAATTAAGGTATTCTCTGGCAGAATTGCCTTTCACTATCAAATCTCCGACGAGAGTTTCGAGGCTGTTAAGAAGCTTCTTGTTGAACTCAAGGAAGACGCCAAGAAGAACCCTCACGAAGGTGAAGAGAAACTGACATTCTACAGCAACATAGAAGAGTAAATAGATCTACACTACACTTAATATCTAATAAATATTCGTTAATGAATGCTTTTCTATAGATCCTTGAAACCTCAATGAGCACCCAAGGGACAACCAGGAAGGTGGAGTATTGGCATAGGATCGTAACTTGATGGGTGGATGCGATCAATCGGATCATGTCTAATAGTTAGAGTTGTTCATGTCGACTTATGCTATAAGAACAATTCACATGGTAGCATCATTATTCCTACATGTAATTTTTTGCTTACGATTTTAATGTCTTTTTCACGATTTAGTTTTTGTCATAATGTTCTTCTTGACTTCCTAAGGTAGGCGAAAATTGTACTATGCGATCAATAATGTATCCATACCTGTTGATATGACACCACTATACCAGCACTTTCACTCTATAATTAACGAGAGCGACGTATCCATCAAGGATCCCTCATCTGTGATACTACTCTTCACTACTACTGTATCAGATCTGCTTGTGAAATACTTACAAGATGAGTACAACTTCGAAACTGCGTTGAGGTTAGTAAACGATTTGAAGCAACAATTGCGTATACGATCTCTAAAGGATCAATTCCAACGCTTCAAGCTGTTGATCGCCGATCTCTTCACCAAATTGGTTCTAAATTACTTGACCGGCAAAGACCAAAATTCGCCATGGAAGAAAATACGATTCTCATATAATAACTATGGCAAACCATTGTTAGATGGTCAGACTTTCCAGTTCAACTCCAGTAGTTCAAATAGAATTATAAGCTTGGTTGTAGAGTACTCAAAATTGAATTCGCCTGTGGGAATCGACCTATCCCATTCAATACAGAGTAGCATATCTCCTACTGAATTCCTTGAACAGTTTCAACCTATCTTTGCTACATCTGAATTGGAGTATTTGAAAGGTATCAGTGATATGGAGGAAAGATACTTCTCATTTAATTATTTTTGGACTTTGAAGGAGGCATACACGAAGCTATTGGGAAGTGGTTTAAACATAGAATTAGCAGACTTTTCATTCTCAATGACTGGCGAACCGTTCACTTCGGACTATAGAAAGTTGCTGCTTGAGCAGTCGAGCTTCATTTCGGAATACATAATTCCATGGTATTCCCATGTAAGTGTCAGCAATAGAAACCTTATGGAGAAGAAAAACGAATTCGTAGAAGCATTGGAACGTCAGGACGAATTCTACTGCTTATCATCTATCCTTCAGAAAGGCACACTGGATCAACTACCTGTTATTGTGACTATTATTAATCAGAATAAAGATACGAGATTACGTTCATTTGAGGTTGACTTCTTCAGCGTATTACAACAGCAGATCTAATATTTGTTTATTAACCACTACTCCAGAAATACAGTTCAACTGATTTAAAAGAATGGGGATCTTTCAGCGATGTTAAAGCTTTCTATCTATCTTGCTGTCCATTCGAAGGTTTCAACGTAATCAGACATTTGTAAAAGTTCTGTGACTATTTTACTAGGTCAATAGTCCAATGTTTCAATCAAAATAGGAACAATTGAATTGTTTATAGCGTACTATCCATTAAACTCTGTCTATCCAACTTGCTGTCTTCAACATACTTCAATTGAACGCTTAGGAGAACAATAATCAAGATCGGAATTTCTTTGTGCTCATATATATTTAATTCTGCGGTAGGCAACAACCGAAAAAGATGAGACGCCTTCATTGTATGTTCTAATTTAGCCATAATGTGTACATTACCAGGATAGTACTTCGGCTTTGGGAGCTTTGAGGATATTGAGAAGATCCCCTTTGTTTTGGTATTCATTAGTTCACCATCATCATCAAATAGAGTCTGTTGGCTTGCATCTAATTTGAAGAGACAATATTCGAAATCATATTCTGTAACTCTTGGATTCTTGTAAATCCATCTGTAAATGGTACCATTGTAGCTGACGTCGAGAACTGGTAGTACTCTATGACGTTTCATAATCAAGCAGCTTCCATCCTTTAGGTTGAAGGTGTAATTGAAGTACTTTCGGTGATATTGTTTTATGATTTCCAGATAGGTGTCT
The DNA here is from genome assembly GCA_030572575.1 of Scheffersomyces insectosa. Classification (NCBI taxonomy): domain Eukaryota; kingdom Fungi; phylum Ascomycota; class Pichiomycetes; order Serinales; family Debaryomycetaceae; genus Scheffersomyces; species Scheffersomyces insectosa. Next base: position 42,286 of record JAJMAO010000001.1, read on the forward strand.
TCCTCTAGGGTATTGCCATTGCATTTGAATGTTACTACTTTGAGATTGCTTCCAACGAAACCCGAGGGCCTCGCCTCCAATACCGGTAGCAAATCTGAAGATATAGGAGAAATGGAGCTGTCTTTCTTAGCAGCTTTCTTCCGATCCAAGAAACCTCGCCTGGCCCCAGCATCATTGAGAACGGTTATTTTTCTCAGCATTCCGTTGTTGCATAAAACATAATGCTGTTGCCTCTGGGCGGAGTTTTCGAAGGTTTCTACATATTTAGACATCCGTAAATGCACTGCGACTATCTTACTAGGTCAATAGTGCAATATTTCGAACAAATGTAGGAACAATTGAATTATTTATACCGTGATATCCATTAAAATCCGGCCCATTTCCCACTGCCCCGGCATATCAGCGAGAGGCTGATGTATTAAACATGTATGCAGGTCGACATGATAAAGTCTACTTATCTGTGGGGCTGAGGAAACAAACAACCTTATTCACAAGAGGACGTCAGCTATCGTCCCCCGCATTGCCGAGACTAATGATGGCATTGCTAAAAGAGAGCAGGGACTCCCATTTCACTGGTATATCGTAGCTCGTTCAAGTATTTTTTGTTGCTTAGCTTTCGATCTTGTACGTATTTAAATATTATGGCCAAGTATATGACTAGTTCGTCGTTCTGGAGTAGCTCACTGAGTGAGTTTCTATTTTTCTTGAACACCTTGAGATAGGACGAAGCACGTAGCTCCTTATGGTAGTCTTGATCCAAATTGTGTTCAAATTCAGCTAAGCGCATAGGACAGACCTTAGGCTTGTACTTTGAACTGAACATGCGGTCATCAAATGATTTGAAGCGATTTATGGAATTACTGAGTAATGGGTTTTGGCCAACTTTAGAGACTTCGCCCCCACAGCTTTCATTCTCGTTATTATCAAAGAGAGTATGCTGATCCGAATCTAATTTGTAAAGGACATACTTGAAGTTGTATTTACCATTCACCAATTGGGAATTGAAGAAGATCCAACGGTAGTAGGTATCCTTGTATTTGAAGTCAGTAATGGGCAATAATTTGTGATCTAGCATTATTACACGATCGCGCCCGGGTCCAATTATTTCATATTTCCTATAGTAGTGGTGCTTTTTTCTGGCAATCAAGACACCGTCAACAGGGGCTCTTGTACCCTTTGCAACTATGAAGTATTTAGACCAAAACTTCTTTTTAGAAGCTTCCATCATTCGAACACACGATACATGATCAGATAGGCCATGCAACCAATTGTCTATATTGCCGACTGAAAAAACTGTCAATTTAGATGAAGTAAGACTGTTTTTGTGAAACAAGTAAACTCCTTCATTTCTGCTAGTGCTATCAAGGTAGTCCTCTGCAATTTGGTCATTATTTATTGCGTTCTGAATCCTTTTTCCAGATACTTTTCTAAAATGCATTAGTCCTGGATAAACCTAATTTCTAGATCGAGTCCGCTTAACAATTCGAGGAAATGCTTGGTTATTTATAATTGAAAGTGCTGTTAGCGTGTCTTTTTGCATCAAGAAAGCCTTGCAGCTCGTATCGCACAACTTGCCGCAGCCAACGCAAGTTTTCCGAAAAATAAGTATCCTCTTATGTAAGCGCATTGTTATCGCTTGTTGATGTGTGCTGCGGAATGCCGATTTGCAGCACCCAAGAAGGCTGTGGCATTATAATTAGTCTGTCCTTCAAAAAATGGTAGAAGAAGCACTTCGTAAATATGCTCGGCTTCCAATATATAAAGTGGATGCGAATTTGCAACCTTCGAGTTGAGGATATTTCTTTGCCATTTATAATACAGCATACGTATATCACCCCCACATGATCACGCGCAATGAAAGTGAATGAGCACAAGTTGAACCAGATTGTGGGGAAATAACATATCACTATGTTAAGCTATGTCAATTTTTGGTGCATCGAATGATGTATTGAAGTACAAGACACAATTGATCTTTTATGTCAATTATTTTTAGTTAAAAAATTAATCAAATTATCAAGCATTAAAAAGAACACATAACAAATCTAAATAAAGGCAACTAATTGTGGCACTCAATTGAGATGTAACAATACAAAGGATACAGAAAGATTAGATCAACAAAGCACCAACGGCAATGGCAGCGGCGGCAAAACCATAACCGATAGTCTTTTGGACACCAGCGGAGCCAGCAGTGGTACTTTCGTTGCTACCACCAGCACCACCAGCAGACTCAGATGCCTCCTCAGAAGATGACTCCTCTGAAGATGTAGCAGACGTCTCCTCGGAGCCAGTTTCCTCCTCAGATTCAGAAGCCTCATCGGCACCAGTTTCTTCAGAACCAGTCTCTTCAGAGTCGTCGGTCGCAGTTTCCTCAGATTCGTCAGTAGCAGTAGCATCGGCGTCATCAGTAGCATCAGCTGCATCAGTATCGTCAGTAGCTTCAGCTGCATCAGTATCGTCAGTAGCTTCAGCCGCATCAGTATCATCAGTAGCTTCAGCTGCATCAGTATCGTCAGTAGCGTCAGCGTCATCAGTAGCATCAGTTGCATCAGTATCGTCAGTAGCGTCAGCGTCAGTATCGTCGGTAGCATCAGCTGCATCAGTATCGTCAGTAGCGTCAGCGTCAGTATCGTCGGTAGCATCAGCGTCAGTATCGTCGGTAGCATCGGCGTCAGTATCGTCGGTGGCATCGGCAACAGCGTCAGTGGCATCGGCAAGTAGATCGCCAGCAGCACCAGTGGCATCAGTGGAGTCACCATCAGCTCTCTTAGCAACGACAGCACCATTTGGGGCTTCGTTCAAGCCTTTTGCACTGATAGAGGCAGTGGCAGACAACAATAAGGTGACAGTGGAGAGCTTCATTTTTATTATAGGGGTGAGTAATTCTTAGGTTACTATATATGTAAAAGATTGAATTTCTAGTTCGACTGAGCTGTAGAAGTAGAACAATAGAATTTGACTGCAATTTATAACGATTCCTCAAACTAAAAAGTTTAGAGAATATTATACAAAAATCCCTGGGATGCTCATGTATTTATATATTTTTCAGGAATATCCACGTAATAAGTATAGATGTGGCAAGAGTTATGCATTTGAAGGGGAAGTGGGAATTAGCAAACTTAAAATTATTTTAGAAATTTACTGAAACTACAAAACTGCATCGAAGTTGTTTCTTTTCCTGGGGTGAATAGCAAGGTAATTTCTACATTTCGGTATTAAACTTTCAAATGCTACCTATGCTGCTGTGCCATTATTGACAACTACTATGGTCTAAAATGGTCAATGATCGCAACAATTGCACTCGGGTAAATATTGAAACGCCTGTAAAAAACGAGAGCTTGTTTCGCGTTGAGTACACCCTTTAAGACAATAAAATAAAAAGGTGGCTTGCTTCCCCCACTGCGGTAGCTGAGGTCAGGAATTGTCCAAAAGGCTCTAGTAGATGTAGTCACCGTGTTCAATTGCCTTCACAGCCATGTCAACAGGCGGCATCCTGACACCATTATTCACGAATTCCGAGTATATCTGACGATTTGTCTGAATGTGGAAGGATTAGCTTCAGGTACGGAAACAATACTCTTGCGACGAAATTGCAAGGAATTGAGTCAAGAGACATTTAGAAAATGTGGAGAGCGAGGACAATTTTCATCAGAGGGGCCGAGTTCACCTTAGAGGAACCACATCAATGTACACGAACGTACAATAGCAAACAACACACAGACTTACACCCTAAGGTTTAGTAAGATGGTGTATACATCTTAGAATTGCTGTAGTTGGAAGTGAAAGGTGTGAGCAAACCATTGACTATGGCAACCCATCTCCTAATTGTGTCTCCCTTTCTTCAACTTTTGGTGTATGCCTCTTGCATTCAAATACCCTATTATGCCAAACTACCATTCCCACACTCTACATGGACTATTCGGAACATAGCGACAATCGGGCTGTATAGCAAATGCACTCTGGTGAGGAAACTATATTGCCGAGACCACGTTGCAACCCCGTCTCGCTTTGAATTTTTTTTTGCACCCGATCGGATCAACCGCTCCAGGAAATATTCAAATCGTAGTGCCAATGCTCCTAGCCAAGAAAAGCAAGCCATTTAGGCTTACTTAAGCTGGCTTATTTTTGGTGCCCACGAGCTAGGAATAGTCGTATGTCAAGAAGTGGTGTGTATCTGTGTGCAGGTACTTCTCCAGTTTTCTAAGATTATTCTTCGTATTACCACAGTTAGGGGATGGTGGGAGGTTGATGGAGGTTATTTTCAATGATTATGAAGTTATTATTGGCTAGATTGGAATAATAACAGTTGAAGTGGTAGTAGATCTCGAATGGGAAATGTTATTATTTCAAATGATGGTCACGAAATCAAATCATGGCAGTGTTGACGTAGATGACGGGGCTGTTCCATTTTGTTTTCCGAGATTTGGGAATTACACCCGATTGTTCATTTACTGTCATTGAGGCGACCTCCTATTAGGGTTCAAACTACAATTTGGTGGCTATGAGCAAGACGCCCTTTTTGGAAGGAGGCCATGACTTTATTGTCGAATGTTTCGACTTCCAGGAAACGCATCCATTGTTAACTGGCAGACAAAGGTGGGGCACGTGAGTATGTTGGTGTAATGGTTTTGATCACGATAAACAACATGGATGGTTATGATTTCTGGCCAGTGGGCCACATGTGAAACTTGGAATGTTTGAAGCGAAGTACTTGCTTAAGCGATCCATTTGTGCCCCCTACTTAATTGGTTGGAAGCCTGGACTAGTCACCCCTGAAAGAACGATCCATGCAACCAACATCCAGGAACGCATCAGTGTCATGAAATTGATGTCATGTAACCTTCAGGTTGGGCAGAACAGAAGCTTCATAGCAAGTTGCGAAATAGCAACATCTGAGATTTGAAACTACTTGCATGGATCAAAATGGTGGCTTTACACCTCATTTTGCAAGTTACACTCTAATGTGAAATTCAGAGAATTCTTGTACCTGAAATCGAAGAACTGTCAAAGTGCATATTTGAATTATAAATTATTCTAATATTAGATTTAACAACTAATGCCTTTGACATCGTTTCAGTTGTCGAAGTTTTAGTAAGATGCCATCCAAAGATTATGAACAACTAACCGGAGGGTATCTTTTGCATACATCGCAAAAAAACTGAATATGTTTAATGCACTACATATAGTAAAAATTTGTCATATGACATGACATGTGACATATAACACGCGATTATTTTCATACAGATATTACCACTTGGTGAAAACTTCCTCCACAAGTGCTAGTATCTTAATATTAATCAAGTGATCGTAGAAGATCCACAAGCTGCCCCGTAAGAAGTCTTGGCTGAAATTAGAAAATGTCACAATTGGCCACCTTTGAGGCAGACAAACACGAGAAGTTTTTTAATAGATTCTTGCAATTGCTACCTTCGAAGTTGCAGTCTGAAGATTCCAACAGATTGGCTTTGATCTATTTCAGCTTACATGGCTTAGGACTCATAAAGAGATTCAATTTCTCGGACGAGGAACTCCAAAAGTATAGCACATTCATTTATAACGACTTTCTTATAGAGAATGAAGAATTTGTGGCGTTCAGGGCTACAAGTGCTTTTAAGCAGGCGCCTGAATACGACTTTGGCAATCTATCTGCTACCCTTTTTGCATTATTGAATCTTTTGATACTAGAATCAGACTACTCATCCAAATTGAATAATCATAAAGTAATGAAATTCTTGAGCAAGTTGCAAATAAAATCTGGAGCCCATAAGGGGTCGTTTGCCCCCACTTTACGAGTGGTTAACGGGAAATTCGAACAATTTGGAGAGTCTGACTTGCGTCTTTGTTACATTGCAGCCAGTATACGTCAGCTAATGAAATACGATTCGCTTCCCAACACCGAACGAATCAATGATATAGACACTTCTGCGTTGACAGAATTCGTATTGAATAGAATTAATTACTCTGGGGGCTTGAGTGCCACTCTGCACGTAGAGAGCCACTTAGGGTTCACTTATTGTGGGGTCGGTTGTCTTAAATTACTCAATTATCAGTTTGGTGCAAACTTTGACGACACAATTAGATGGCTAGTACACAGACAAGTCGATTATCCAACAGAATTATATGATTTCGATTATGAATACCACCAAGAGGAAGACATCGGTTCTTTCAATGGACGCGACAACAAATTTGGTGATACCTGCTACTCATGGTGGTGTACTGGAAGTCTAGCGTTAATTGATCCCAAGAACCTCCTGTTGGTTGATCTTGAAAGGGCGAAATATTACTTATTGAACACCACACAGAACCAATTGCTCGGTGGATTCAGCAAAGATCCCGATAGCAACCCTGATCCTTATCACAGCTTCCTCGCCATAGCGAGCTTGGCCCTCTGGCAGCAGTACGAGACAGATGCTAAATATAGCGGCGCTACCAGAGATCCAACTGAGACAGGCTCACACTTTGATTCATTTAAGTTCGATGGCATAGACGAGACGTTAGTCATTACCCAGAAACTGAAGAAGTTCTTCGAACAGAGCATCCACTACTGAGCGGATGTCCAACCTATTGGCCAATCACTGGACATGTTATAGATTTTAGCTGACCCTATTAATTGTAAGCAACACCTTCTATATACACCACCCAATGACTAGTTGTAGTTTAAGCAAGCAATGGATGTGAGCGAAAAAATGTATAGTACCGGAAGTACGAGTCCAGAAGAGTAATTTTCCAGTGGTATTTGGCATAGAAAATAAGTAGATCAGTGGGACGAATAGTCAGTGAGGTATAGGAAGTGCGACAGGCAGACGGTAGAACATCATCAATAGGCGAGAATCACAAAAAAGTAGCGAAATTCTTAAAAGACTCTCATTACTCGGCCTCTTTATAGTCATTTAGTTTCTTGCCCCACGCAGAACAAACCAAAGAGCAGTTCTCGGGTAAAGACTCTGTTGCATTTCTTTCAATGAGCACCGGTAATGGCAAGGAACCAGGGCCAATGTATGATAATACTCAAAAGCAAGCCAAAGTGGCATCGGTAAATTCGCCTGATGCCTCGGTCCATCTTCTATCTGGAGCAATGGCAGGGTTGATCTCAGCGATAACGCTTCAGCCTTTCGACTTGTTGAAGACAAGACTCCAACAACAGCAGCATTCTTCCCAAATCGACCTGGTCAGGACTTCAATTTCAAGCGAATTAAAAAAGCTAACCCAAATAAAGGACCTTTGGCGTGGAGCATTGCCATCGACATTGAGAACATCCATAGGAGCGGGTTTATACTTCACCATCTTATCGAAATCCAGAACGGCGTGGGCACAATATAAGAATGTTTATGGAGGTGAAAGTGAACAGAGCTTACGTTCTGCTACTTCTGTTCTTCCCAAATTGACCCATGTGGAGAACTTAACAATCGGGTTCCTTTCCAGGGCCATTGTGGGTTACTTCACCATGCCCATCACAGTATTGAAAACCCGATTCGAATCCAATTTATATAACTACAATTCGATGTCCGATGCGATATCAGGAATTTACAAAGATACTGGTGGTAATGGGACACAGAAAGTGGGTTCAATCCGTAATTTCTTCAAGGGTTCAGTTGCCACATTGGCCAGAGATTGTCCATACGCCGGGCTCTATGTTCTCTTCTACGAAGGATTCAAAAATGATCTTATGCTAACACTTATACCAGTATCTCTAACTGGAAGTGAACAGAGATCATCTATTATTAATTCTACGTCGGCAATCTTGGCAGCTTCGGTATCCACGACGATCACTGCTCCATTCGATGCGATCAAAACTCGTTTACAATTGACGAATGAGACTTCGATAGTGAAAACGACCAAGATCTTACTAGCAGAAGACGGTGGCTTCCGAAACCTTTTCCGTGGATTGTCCTTGCGTTTTGGTAGAAAAGCCTTGAGTGCTGGTATCAGTTGGTGTATCTACGAGGAGATGATCAAGAGCAACTTCTCGCAGGGTCTTTTCATGAAGAAGGAGAAGTTGGCATGAGAGAATTTCCAATGAAGACATAACGGGAAGAAACTGTGGAGAACTGATTTCCTCGACAGCTTGGACATAAGGCTACAGGAGAAGGACCGTAGAGTAGATAGTTCCGCTCCTTTGTTGACAGCCATAAATTAATCACGAGTCATGACCATATTACATATCTATCCATTTTCTTGTACATAGCTAGTGTAGCATTAATTAAGTTATTCATCTATAGAAAATACGTAAATAAAATTTAATAACATCTGCTATTGCGCATCACTATCATCTACTGCTACTTCCTCGTATAGATATTGATATTTCACATTTCACCTTCACCGTGTTCAACTCCACCACTAGCAACCCACTCATCTCTATTTGCACCCTAACCCAGCTTTCCTGCACCAGCACCGAGCTAAATCTCATTCTCTCCATCTCTGTTCTCTCCTGCACCCCTCCTTTCTCCACGAACCTCGGCCGCCGTCTGCTTTTGTATTGTCGCCTGCTTTCGCGGGTGAGTACTGTGCACCTCCACTTTCCAGAACGCTCCAGCGAGAAAAACCCGCTGCTAACAAAATCCGGAGTGATCAGTTGAGAGTTGTCTCGCTCTTCTTCTTGTAGTGCAGTAGAACACTGTTGATTGTCTTGTAATCACCCGTGAAAAGTGATACATTCGTGTGCTTGAGTCACAGGTTTGACATCGGCTATTCTGAATAGTTTGCAGTCCGGAAGATGAACGACGATCTCATCAATAGCGCCGTGGCGTTCTTGAGAGACCCAAACGTCGCCGGCTCTCCTTTGACCAAGAAGATCGAGTTCTTAGAAGCAAAAGGTCTTAGTCAAGAAGATGTGGAAGAAGCATTAAGAAGAGTCAACGAACCGGCTCATTCGATCCCGGCTTCGACGGCTTCCACCCCCTCCGCTCCAACCACTCTTTCCACAGTTCCATCCAACTTGCCTCCAATTGACTACTACAACGCTCCACCAGCAATTCCAGAGAGATCGTGGAAAGATTACTTCATCATGGCAACTGCTACTGCTGGTGTTTCGTACGGTTTATACCAAGTTGTGAGTCGCTACTTGATTCCTTCGATCATTCCCCCAAGCCAGTCTTCGATAGAAAAGGACAAGGAAACTATCGAAGAGGAGTTCATCAAGATAGACAAAATCTTAGAACAATTGACTGCTGACCAAGAACTGATCAAACTGGACAACGAAGCAAAATTGAAAGAAATCGATGTGGTCATAGATAACGTCAATGATTTCTTGAGTAAATACAACAAGGACAAATTGAAATTTGACGACGACCTCCGTTTAATGAAGTTGGAAATCGACAATTTGAGCAACAGCCTCGAGAAGAACATGAACTTAACTAAAGAAAATATCAAAGAAGAACTTTCGGAAATCAATGCAGAGTTGCAATCTTTGAAGAACTTAATCAAAGCCAGAGGAGGAAGCAGCACTACTCAAGCAAATGGCTCAAACCCCGATAGGAAGATTCCACCTGTTTCATCTATCCCCTCTGCATCTGAAATCTTGAAGAAGGCAAAAGCCAAAGCTGCTGCAGCTGCCGCAGCTGCTGCTCCACAAGAAGTTCCAAAGCCAGAGTCTAAGGCTATCCCAGTCGAAGTTGTCGAGCCAGCACCAGAACCTGCTCAACCTACAAATGAATCTCAACCTAAGGTTGCTGAACAAGTGAATTCAGACACACAAGCAGGTCCAGCTTCCGGTACAACCATTGGCAATATAACTGCAGCTGGAATCCCAGCTTGGCAGGTTCAGCACAAGCAAAGGGAGCTTCTAGGCGACCAAGCCAACGAAAAGGGCAAGCCAGAAAGTGAAGCATCTTCCTCTCAAGCAGCACAGCCAGACATTCCTTCTTGGCAATCTAATGCTAGCATTGCTTCTGCTGTCGATGACAATAACGAAGAATTGAGAAAGAAAATCTCATCTGTTGGTGTTCCTTCATGGCAATTGAACAGCAGCACTTCAGCTACTAGCGCCAATTCCACGGATAACAAGAACGATGGTATTCCTAGCTGGCAAAAGAGTACATAGATTGAACCCTAGCTAGAGATACCTATGTGTAATGTGTATTGGGAAATCACCGTCCCTTTGGTAATGTTAGAACGAACTATATAATATATTTTTATAGCAAAGAACTTGTAGTTGAATTGAGTCTATTCCACATTATAATAGCGCTAGTATTTTAGGTAGTAGACTTCACTTCGTACAAACAGCCCTTCCGTACCACATGATTGCCCTATAATTCACCCAAGATTCTCCCTAGACCAATTCTGAACCCTTCCAAGTTTGTGTTGTAACCCCTCGCACCAAAACAATAACTACAGCCATCAACTCTTAGCACCGCTTCTAAGAGTAACTCTTACCACAGCCTATGTCGCAAAATTCGGTTAAACGTAACAGACCCTGTAAACTCAGAATCAAGCGCTACCATTTCACGTCTGCTCTTGTCAGTTGCACTACACTGAGACTTTATTCTCACCAAAGCCACCACCACCCCATACCTTTAACGGCAGGTAAGCAAAGACACAGCCAAGAAACAAGCCACTTGAATTTAGTGTATTTTCATGAAAGTAACATAATCTTTCATCGCACCAATCCCCTACTGCCATTCGTATATATCCATGTCGTATCTTAAACCTTATATTCCTCTCTTCCTTCTTCTCTCCACTACACTCAGTCTCTCTCCACCTTTTCTCTAACGCTTCTGCACAGCGCGTCCAACGAAAAAATGCGTACAATCGACGATTTCATAAAACTTTTCATACGACAGTTGCGGAGTGTTCTTAATAGAGATTTGCATTCATCACAGCCAGGTCAACAGCATCGGTGTATATATTAGATTATATACAACCAAACACCCACCAGCCACGAGTGTATTGATCCATCACTTGTGCAACAACCACTTTGCATCGCGGCCGTTTTCTACGTACGCTTCAATTCTTGGTCGTTCGTCTCTTGCAACAGTCATAACCGCTCTGTATCAACAACCACCTGGGCTGTAGACACTGACTATCCGCTCAAGAAAGTAAAAACCTTTTGACGCCGTCACCATAGTCACTGGTCTCTCAAGGACAACTTTCTGGCCAAAAACCCCACGATTTTGTCGTTGGCCCTATCTTACAAGTAGTGCAGTGTTGTACTATCTATTCATTCGTTTAGTCCATACCAAAGGACACACATAAATCTATTCATATTCACTGATATCCGTAGTCAGTACACTTCATATTGAGTCTTCTTTTCCACTTAATTCAAGGTATTGGTCTGAGTTTCCTTTGATTTGATTTCAACCTGTTTGGCTTACACCTCCTTCATCGAGAGAATCATAATACAGCTTGAAATCTCAGTTAGCTACGTGTGATCCCATTTGTTTACACCACTACAGGTTGTAGTTCCTCTATTAATTGTTTGATTTCTTCACATCGAGTTTGTACTCCTAATTCCTAATATTAATGCATCCAGTCCGAACCCTCCATCATGTCTGAAAATTCCGAAAGCACTACCCCCATAACGTATCCAAAAAGAACCTTGGAGTTGACACCATTTAATAGCCAGTTGGAATTAATCAGCAGAGCATTAGTGACTGTTTCCAAGAGTAATGTACCTTCAAATAACTTCACGAATTACAACAGGAACAGATATAATGGTAATAACATCTCCAATTCACAACATATGGGCTCGCAAACAGGTAACAATAATCATAATGGTAATAACCATAATCAAAATCTGCAAAACAAGTACGCCTTAGCTGCTGTTGCGGCTGCCGCTGCAGCTCAACTCCAGCAACAACAAGATTATCTTCTTCAGCAGCAGCAACAGCAGGTCCAGCAGCAGAGTCAATATCAAATACAGAACCAGCAGTACTATCCTCTGCAAGTTCCTACTCAACAGTCACAACAGTCACAACAGTCACAACAGCAGCATTCGCATCAGTTTCAACAACAGCAACACTACCAACAGCAACAGAATGTGCAGACTCCTCAGTATACACCATACTCTCAACAACAGCAATATTCTCAGCATCTGCAACAGCCTCAACAATCACACCAGTACCAACTCTCTCAAGGTCAGGTTCAACCTCCATCTCATCAGCTCCATCACCAACCTCCCCTGGTTTTTGGAAATGATTCGAACTTGTCGGCGTCTTCCTCTGTTGTTTCCGAGAGCCATTCAGTCTCAAGTCAACAACAATTTACTACGACGTTCTCTTCCAGCTCAACGGCTACAGGCACTCCTTTAACAGGTGTTCCGCCACCACTTGATTTGAAGAACAACTTCCTTATTCTTAACGGAAGCTCAAACTCCATTGCATCTCCCACATTCGTCAGTTCTGGTCAGCAATTGACTCAAGGGAGAAATGATCAGCAACTACAGTCCAAACAGCAACCAAAACAGCAGTTACATGCTAAGTTGTTTGATCCAGCATCGAGCAACAGCTCGCCCATTTTACTTCCTCCTACTAGCACTACCTCTTCTAAAAGCTCTCCACCTAATCTCTTTCTTTCTACTCCTGTTACGACGCCATTGACTGCCACTCATCCTGTTTCTACCAACTCACCTTTGATGAATCCCTCGCTAAGTGATAGTACAAGCAGCTTTCTCAACTCGCCATCACTTTTACCTACAAACTTGCCATCTTCAAGTACGGCAGCCAATTGGAGTACATCTACACCATCCAATGCCGGTGCAAGCGGTTCAATTTGGGGTAACACCAAATCTAGCGATGCTTCAAAGACCAGTAGCAATTTGATATCTGGTTTCGGTGGCTCCAGCATGTGGTAATGACTAAGGGTGGACACAAATCTTTTTTCAATTTTTATTTGATGCATTTTATCTTATTTATCCTTTTTGCCTGATATTGTTTGCTTTTTTCTAGGGGTTGGATTTCCTATTTATTTGTACTTAATCACATTGACAATCATCTTTATACATTTGTTATGATCACGGCGTATTGCTGCAGGCTTATCAGGTTATTGCAAATTTTTTATTTTAGTAACAAGGAATTTTATATAGGTTTACATATTGTGTAGGACAATGGAATAAAACTATATTATAGAAGGGGTGTAGAATATTCAGGTTGCCGAATGCAAAGAGACCGAGAAGTAGTGTGTTAATTAAGAAGAAGCCATTCACCATAGTAATAGTAATCTAGTCTTTGTCTTATAACTATCTTCATACACGCTTTGTCATAATATGGTAGCGCTAACCAAAATCTCTCGCACCAAAATCTCGAATTGAAGTTTTGTCCAAGTAGACAAAGGTACAGTGGAATACGTACCACATATCTATATATACAACAACATAAGCATGACAGAATCTCTATCACTACACAAGCTAGTGAAGAGGTCTACTAGCAGGAAGTTGGCTTTCAAAACATTCCTCACGTTATACAATGAATTGAACGTGAAGCAACAGCTTCAGGACAACGAGTACCAGACGGAGTTACTTGCATTCAACGAGCACGTCAAGTCTCTAGCTGAGAAGAAGACACAAGAGTACCAAGTATTCCTTGCAATCCAGTTATCTTTAACATCTCTGGAAGAGTTGAAGAAATTTTGGACCAATTTGAGCAAAATCGGGGAAGCTAACCAGGTCGTTTACTTGATCAGATTGAACAAATTATTGAAATACGAGTACGCCAAGTATGACAAAGATTTGTTGAGGACTCTTATCAAAAGCCGGTTCAGGGACTATCTTGTAGATGTTTTGAGTAAATATACTGAAGGAAGCGTACTGGAAAATCAACTTGCTTTAATTAACCACATCGTTTTCTTTGGCACCTCGGTGATAGAACATGTGGTTATAAAGGATGAAACATTAGTGAAAGAGGTAGCCTTCAAGTTGGCATTGAATCTCAAAAGGCTTAAATTGAATGGTTTGTTAGAATTTTTGTTGATGAAGACAAAGAATATTCTAAGTGAAGACCAAATCCACCAGTTGATTCATAGTAAGAACAATTCGGGATCACAAGCTAATACTGCCGGATCCTCTGATGAAAAGTCATTGGACTTGCCCATAATCACGTCATCTTCATACAAGAGCTTGTCAATAAGCAGTTTGTCAGCCCCCAAGCAGGAGGCATACCATGAAACCACGAAATTTTTCTGGATCAACACGGTGTTAAAACTGTGGAAGCTTGGTGATAATGAGAACTTTCTCAATAACTTCGTGCATAATTTTATACCAGGAAGCGACCTTAAAAATAAGAATCCATATGTGACTGCTTTTGAACTTATTAAATCCACTTTTAAAGGAATTGGATACGCCGTTATAAACAATGACGATTGCTACATGCGGTTCAACTGGAAAAACTTTATTATCTCGAGGATCCCAGTTATCCTTTTTAGCTTAAAGTTTGCCAATGCAGCTGACGACGAAACTTTGGAAAAAGCAGTTCTCAACGCTTTCAATGCTCTTCCTGACTCTATAGTCAAAGTTTTGGTGAGCTTAGAAATTGGTAGTAGCAAACCATATGACTTAAGACAAATTTTCATTAAGAGCTTAATATTCAATAGATTATTACCACCTGTTGCATTCCAGAAATTCTTCCCGATGGAATCCAAGATCAGCCAACAAGTTATTCTTCAAGAGCTTGCTCAGTATAGTTACGACTTGAATCTTCGTCGTAAATTCAATGAGAAGTTGATTAATGTCAATAGTGAATTCACATCCCTTGAAGAGTCCGGCTTGATAGAGTTTTGCAATTCATTGCCACCTTCATTGGAATACCTGTACAAGCGCCAATTGGAGTTAAGTTCTGTGATAGGTGACATCATTGATGAATTGAAAATCGCCCGCGAACCTGAAAAGCTAAACCGCTTGCTTCTCGCAATATTAAGTAACGTTCAGTTATTGAGCATAATTGTATTCAACGGCGATCCATATGTAGTCTTGGGCAAATTAATTGATCACATTGATTCCGAGAACTTCAGCATTGATGAAGATGACGAGAATTTCCAAGATCTGTATTCTTATTGTGGTGTTTTGATCTTAGCTGTTATAACAATTGTGGAGAAATTCAAGATTGACCTTTCGAATGTCAGTATTAAAAAGTCATTTACACTCGACTACATCAATAATTTCTACTACCGACTTTGTGACAATTTGACGAATCAAGTTCCTCTTAATAGTGACGAAGAAGATAATACCATTGCAACAAATTATAACAATTTGTTGGTCGATTGGATAAATGCACTTTTTGATGATAGCAATGATGGTTTGTCAGACGATTTAATAAAGTCTATCAACATTAAACAAATCTACAAAGTTATTCCACTAGTGTATCAGCAGGCCATTATAGCAACTGACATCGGCAAAATTGATATCTCAATTTTAACAAATGGTATTGATTATTTATCGCAGGTGTTTTTGATTCCTACTACAGCAAGTATTATTAATTGGCTACTTAGAGAGATTTCTGGTAAAAGGAGCGAAGTGGATAGTCTACCAATCAAAGTATTATCGGAAATAATTAAATCAAACACAAATAGTGACTCAGTGTCTAAAGAGTTGTCTTCTCTTGTTTTCAAAATCATAATCAATATCTGCGGCAGCAACATTCTAATGACCTTGAAGAAAATAAAAGACTGGGAGAGCAACCAAAGAATCAAGGATATTGTTGATATTGTTGCAGCAAATTTAGACGCAAACTACATCGAGAAAGACAACAGCCTACCAGGAAATAAAAAAGATATTAATATTAGCGAGGAAATTAAGGCACATCTTGTCAACTTCCAGCAACAGACTGAGTCACCAAGTCCTGTTCACCCTTTTGTGCATAACTTCATATCGCAGAATCGAACACAAGTGTTAAAAGTTCTTGTTGGAGAAACATCATCATTCCAGAAAAACAATAATGAGTCTACTAAAATTTTTATCAATCTTGCATCATTTCTCATGCTCATCACTTCCATAAATTCTCCAGCAGACAAGTCATACTGGCGCAATACTTTAACAAACGAAGTTCCTGAAGCTGAGGCAAAAGTGTTCAAGTTCAGCGATACAGAGTTCAATTCATCGATGGATTTCCATTATTCCAGCATTTTCAATGACTCGTCGAATAGTACCAACACATCAACTACTAACAAGGTTGATAATGACGATCCAATCCTGTTTTTGAAGGACGATGACGATGACCTAATGGGGGACGAAGATGATTTGTTCAATGACAAGAGTTTAACCGCTGTTAATTCAACGAGCAAGTTATTAGAAGAACTTAGAGCAAAAGTCAACAAGAAAGATAATTTACTTTGGAAATTTAATTTAATCAGAATAGAGAATCACGAGCCTTCGAACCCGTGGAGTAAAACTCTCAGCATTTTGAGCGATAAGTTGGTTGATGAATTAAACGGTTTATATATATAAGTAGACAACTATTTCTAAATATATAGTCAATTTGAAGTAGACTGCTCCAAGAAACACACATGCTGAAGATGCTATTACGGCAATTTTTCACGTACTTTGAAAGCTACTTTGACACCATTGGTTACCCCAGCCTGACGTAACACCTTTGTAACCAAATTTTACAGATCCGTCTCACAATAGTGATCTGCAGGTACCTAGTTCAAACTTTACGTGAAACCAATTCGTATGCAATCTCAAAAAATCGCCCCATTTACTTTGGGTGCTTGAGAAGGCTTTATCTCTTAGCGGCTATTCCCGATTGGGTTAATCAGCTGTGTGATTTTAGGTGATATATTATGCAGGAGTGTTTGCTCCGTGTTTCTGTGGAGCCCTGCCGAGTAAAGCTAGAACATTTGGTGAAGTAAAGTTCGGTACAAATCTCACAAATGTAATTACTGAGAAGTATGCACCCGGACATTCACAAAACAGCAACAATAGGTATCTAGGTAACCCATCTGTCACATTCTACGTGCTTTAAACCTAAACAAGATCTCCATATGATTATATGCAGTTTGTAGATAATAGATAGGCCAATCAAATTTCGCAACAATTAGATAACATATTTTGAAGTTGGAAAACTGTACCGCTTGTCCTAATCAAAAATACGGGATATGCGCTAGGAAATACTTAACTTGGTGAAGTAGAAATACACGATCTTCTAGAGAGACGCGGAGCGCCATCATCTGAAATTTAAGAGAGACCATTTCAACACCCAAGAAATTTGGAGCCTGAAATTTGATGAAAGTATTGAAAATGGAGAGAAAGGCATCGATATCAGTGAAGGCATTAGACTAGGCATGACTAAGATCAAACTCTCAATACGAGACCCTCTACGTGCCAATGAATTAACAAAACGCTTTTAGAAAGATAAGAATGTAAGTTTCATTCTATCAAGATTAGAACCCATAAAATATCACCACAATTACAATTATTTTATAGCAACCGCTTAGCGATTCTGCACCTCCGATCGACATTCTACATTTGTAAGTTGGTACCGGTCACGGCGTTCAATCTTGCTGCTGTCTCACAGGGTGTTGCACATCGGCCATTCAAGATTCGGTGTTGCTGTCTAATGTCCTGTCTATTGCTCCAGGGCAGCCTATCAGTGCATGTTCACTTATAAAATTAGCTTCATACTTCCTATTTGAGATTGGCAGAACTGCACTGCAGTTCTTACACTATCTTCACCTTTGACTGATAACGGAAGCCTCGCAAATAATTAGCGGGATATCATGTCTTCTCCACGGGAAACAGTGATGGCCACATATTTCATTATAATGATCTCCACAGCTCAAACTGCTTAAATATATATAGTGCATATTTCGCTACTATCTATGTTCTCAAATTCCTCCAATAGCTAGCCACCTTATATTTCATTTCCTAAATACAACATGAATACGATAAAGTCAAGGACAGAAGAGCATTTGCATAACATAGCTTCCCATAGGTCAGACATTCGTTCTATTGATCCGACGCATGCTGCGGATGATGTGGAATTGTTAGCACAGATTGGTTACAAGCAAGAGCTTAAAAGACACTATTCCACATTACAGGTCTTTGGTATTGCTTTCAGTATTATGGGATTGTTACCTAGTATCTGCTCTACTATTGGAACTGGGTTGGAATCCGGTGCCGCTGGTTTAGTATGGGGTTGGCTCGCAGCTGGATTTTTCATTTTCTGTGTTGGTACCTCAATGACTATGTTGGGTTCAGCCATCCCAACCAGTGGGGGTTTGTACTATTACACTAACTACTACGCTCCAGACTCGGTCAGAGTTCCTCTCAGTTTCTTAATCGGATGTTCCAATTCTCTTGGTCTTGTGGGTGGTATTTGTTCCATCAGTTACGGTTTCGCGGTCGAAGTTCTTTCAGCTGTTTATATTAACAAGGGTGGTGATTTCGAAATCACCAACGCAAAATGTTATGGAATCTTTGCAGCATGTGTTATTTCGAATGTTATAGTATGTTGTTTGACTACAAAGCATACTGCCATCTTGCAGTCCGTGTCCATCTACTTCAATAGTTTCATCATTATCTTGTTTTTCATTGCTGTTCCTATCGGAGCTTCTAAACACGGATTCAACGATGGTCTGTACATCTTCGGAGAATTGAGCAACGTAAGAGATTGGTCAACTGGCTGGTCATTCATGCTTTCTTGGATGCCAGCAATTTGGACTATTGGAGCTTTTGACTCCGTCATCCATTGCTCGGAAGAAGCTAAGCATGCCCAAACCGCCATTCCATGGGGTATTTTAGGTTCTATTACAGTTTGTTGGGTAGTGGGATGGTTCATTTGTATCGTCTGCGCTGCCTGTATCAAGAATGGAGACACCGCAGCTGCATTGGACAGTCCTGCTGGTAACCCAATGGCCCAAATTATCTACGATGCATTGGGAAAAGAATGGGCTGTTGCATTTATGGCCCTTATCGCCTGTGGACAGTACTTGATGAGTTGTTCCATTGTCGTTGCCGCATCGAGACAGATCTGGGCTTTCGCTAGAGATGATGGATTGCCGGTAGTGTACAACTATGTCAAATATGTTGATCCAAGGGTCAAGGTTCCTGTAAGAGCTACATTATTTGCGGGAGCTATTTCTTTGCTTTTGGGATTATTGGTTTTGATTAATGGCGCTGCTGGTTCAGGTGCTTTATTCTCATTAGCTGTTGCATCCAATTTATTATCTTGGGGTATGCCCGTGTTTTTGGTATTATTACCAACTGGAAGGGATAGGTTTGTTCCAGGAGTTTTCCATTTGGGTAAGAACTTGTCTTTCATTGTTAATCTCATCACCGTTGTGTGGGTCGCCTATGTTATAGTGATGTCCATGTTTCCAGACAACAAGGCGGTTGATAAGAATACAATGAACTACACATGTGTAATTAATTCAAGTGTGTGGCTTTTGTCGCTATTATACTATTATGTGCATGGATACAAGGTTTACACTGGTCCAAAATCTAACCTTGAAATCTTGGATGGTGAACTGAATGAATTGCACAATGTCGATGAGATATTGAGTGAGAAAGCTTAAAGATAGTTTTCGTATTGTTAATATAATTTATAATGAAATCTTTAAAGAATCTTTACAAAATGTAAGTTTTTTTTTATTTAAATTGTGAAGAATTGCGTTCGTAACTTTGGGAGGTTTTCTCCTACAGCTTAGGTGGATACAGCCGGTTACTTATGAGAATTGCTGCAATTACGAGACTGCAAAAAGGTGTGCATACAACTATATGAGTATTCCCATAATCACCGAAGCTAAATTTCAGAGCAACATTTGTAGGCGGCTACCATTTAAAATATAAATTGTCAGTAGCAGGAAGTACGGTTTTCGTTGGAAAGAAAGATCGAGAAAATGAATCTAGCCCTGCCTCAGCGGTGCTTCACTTTCGTCTTCAATAACACATGTCGTACCAATTTTTATGCTTAGTATTGTGAGGAGTACAAGCACCATGTATTTAATACAGTATTTCCATCAAGATCTATCCGCTGCGAGCAGCTGCATGCGCGAGAAGCTTTTCGTTCATTTTAAAGAGTAGTCCTGGGGAAGGACAAACAGTACTAAACCCGTACTTTTTGCATCTACTGTCATCTTCTACAATGCTACTTTGATAAAACTATTCTTCTGTAGATTCTTTCTGCAGATTCTTTCTCTCAAATGCGGAGGTGCTAATCTGAGAAAAATCTGCGCTTATTTCGCTGCGTTTATTCCTGTCTCTATGCATAAACACCGAGCACTCGAAGCTTCAATACTGAATACCTCTCAAATTAACACCGAGTTCGGTGCTAGTATACTATGGAATGCAATTGAAATATTATTTGTGCATGCCTTCCAAATCGAATGATAGATGCTACAGGCATTGACTGCTAAAGTTGTGTAAGCTTTCTTTTTTAGCACTAGTGTTGACAAATGAAGTTGTAATCAAATTTATTTGTATTTTGGGTCACATCTTCTTTTCAAAACGTCAGAATACCTTGCACAGTACAAAGGGTATACTGGATGGAACTGTAAAGGCGAAGATCATTTATCTTGACTCCAGATCCCCGAGAAAGCTCAATTCATAGCTTCTTCTTCAGCGTCGCAGCAATTCTCTATTGCCACCGCAGCCACTGAAATCCTTTTCAATTGGAGTCTTAGTAATAAACCTATTACGAAAACTTATTACGGATAGTCTCAAGACTGACTCGATATTGGTTCGACTACAGTCAAGACCTCGAAGCTACTATCTTCTAATAACACGATAACCACCATACATTTACCGTATTAACTATAGGAAAAAAAGCGTTCGAGAAGACTATACATATCTCAAACCCACCATGACAGAAAACATATCTCAGCAGCAGCAGCGTACTCGCAAACGGAATCGAGTCACCCTTGTCTGTAATGTCTGTAAATTCAGAAAAGTCAAGTGTGACCGTGGCCAGCCCTGTAACTCATGTGTAAAGTACAATACAGCTCATGTCTGCGCCTACAATGAACCGTATTATGGTGAACCCGTTCACCAGAAGCCTGATGGGAAAGTGGAAGGAACGGGCTCTACAAGCACAACAAACCCGCCCTCATCATCGACAATTTCTGCTGGTGATCTGGTAAATTCTGGTGATACTCCAGATACCTCAATTACTAGTATACCTGAGACCGCTAAATTGAGCAATATTCAGAAATTCCATGTTAAGCAACTCCCTTCCATAAGAAACAGCCCCGAGATCAATTTAAATGAAAGTCTGCGATTCGACACCTCTCACAACAGAGTGATTCGTGGACCGATTTTCCCTTCAGCTCCCTTGACTCACACTGGTAGTACATCTCAACGCAATGGGGACACAACGTCGCCAACATTTGGTGTAGCACCCAATGCAATAACTGATTCATCAATACCGCAATATGGGCTGCCACCAGTGGGGCCAAGAAGTACAGGCAGCACCCGAAGTACCGGCAGTTCAAGTATTTCCATACCGAATGACCATTTCTACAAGCTCTCCGTGAATCCAAGTAGTACCTTGCCATCAGTTCCCATAGCCCAACCGCATGTTCCGGCGTCCCATAATTCATTGGAGCAGTTGCATTTAGATACTCATTCAGAAACAAGCCTCCGTAGTAATTCGACTCAAAAGACATCGCCGTATGAGTCGACTCAGAATCAATCTAGCGCAGCATCACGTTTCAGTAGCGATGGAACCTCTTTGTCTTCTTTCGACAAACCTGGAGTTAATGTAGTGAAGGGGGACTCGGGTTTCAAATTTTATCTTGTGACCAAGCGATATAGTGACGTCATGAAATATTTTAAGGACTATGCTTCTGTTATAGGTGTTAATCCAATTGGTTCCCCTACGGATACAATTGACTTTTTCGATTATTCGTCTGTCTCGTCTACTCAGGATAAGTATGAAGTTAATCACGGTCCTTTCACGTGGCATTGCTTCATGAAAAAGGATGCTGGGTTATCAGACATGTGGTCTTTCATGTCAACAAAGTCTCAGAGCTTTCTGGATACTCGCAACAAGATCTTACTGAGTATGACTGACAAAACCGATGCTATACTGTCTGAAACTGGTGGGCGAACACTGGGTGCTGCGATCCAGGTTCTCCAACGTATGAATCTTCCATCAAAAACCAAGATTGAGCTCACTAAGCAAAACATTAAAGAATCTAATATCCCTGTTGGGCTCAATTTTGCTAGAAACAATGAACTCGATACTAATGGGGATTTAGCAACAAAGATCTTCTCCATTTTGCCAAGAAAGAGGATCATATGGATTCACATCAGTCGTTTTTTTAAATTCATATATCCTTTTGTTCCATACTTGGATGAGGTATCCTTCAAGAAGTCATTAGAATCGATAATTGGTGCAGAGTCTTTCACTGATGACAAAGTATCAACTTTAAATATATCAGAAAACCAAGATTTTGCCGTATTGGGACTAATGTTGGTTATTTTGAGAATGAGTTATTTATCGTTGATTCCTAATAATCAGGAGGTCAATGAGTTTTTCGTAGGGTATGATGGACTGAAGCCAAGCCCTTTGAACCATAAAAAGCAGAAACTTACAGACTCGGAATTGCAATGCTTGAAAACTTTGCTTCTCAATTCAATCGGAATAGAATTCATCGTCCTTGCCCGTGGTTGCATGAATAGATTTCAAATATTTCAAAAGATGAATTTGACGATTTTGCAGCTTTCGCTCTTCATGCGTATCTATGTTGCTATAGCTCCTGAAGATGCCGAAGGACCAGATCGTAATCAATTTCAGATATATAATGCTACCTTAATCCTGATGGCTTATTCAATAGGCTTAAATAGGGAGCCAGATAAGTTTGGTGATACTTTGAATGATCCAAGGGAGAATAATATAAGGAGGAAGATCTGGTTACATTTGCGCTACCTTGACTTGCATCAGGCCTTTGCCTACGGAAATCCACTGTTAATTAATCCCATTAACTCGGACGTGAAATTCCCATTCGACGATGATGATAATGCAAACATAAACTTTGAAGCACTTGATTCATTTTCTATGCTTGCTTTCAAATTTTTAGAGCCCCTTTGTGATCAGTTGAGAAGACTTCTTAATATCGTAATGGATATAAGTCGTCCAACTCAAGTATCAGAATTGGTTGAAGAATTGAATGACCTCGAGATCCTTGTAGCTAATAATTTGGGCACGCATATTTCAGAGTTCATAGATGACAATAATGAGCAATACTTTAATGATGGATTCAAGAAGTTTTTGCAGCTTCATTACTACATTCATGCGAAGTTTTTTATGGTGTCTATGTATCATCATTTTTTCATATTTTATGAGTCTGAGGGTAAGAACGATTTGAGTTTCTTTTACCTCAAGAAGATGCTTTTAATCTTATTTGAAGAGTTTCTTCCAAACTATTTCAAATTGCTTGATCAAGAACACTTTTATTTCAGCTACAGTGCCAACCTTTTTTTGAATCCAATTATTGAAACTGCTTTGCACAAATCGAATGGAATAGTTTTCAGTTTAATCATTCGAATGAACTACACGATTAGAGCAATGGAGAAGGGAGACCCTTCGCACGAAGATAAAATGCAACTAGATGCAGCCTACAAGGACCATGTCGACTCGATGAAGAAATTACTCTACTTTTTCGTCAAGTGTGCCAAAATTGGCACTTTGGGGATTTCTAAGTTGGGAAGAAGGTATCTTTACTCATGGAGAATAAGCAAATCTCACATATACATTCTTAAAAGTGTTCAGAGTGATGACTTCTATTCAGGCTTTGACTTCCTTGATTTTTGTGAGAAAGAGGAGAAAGATCCTTGTACCACTTGTGACAATTACGACCCAAAGAAGTTAAACATACTTACCAATTTCAAGTTGCCAGTTGAATTGGCGAAAGAACTAGTTGAAATCATGAATGAGTCGATGAAGAAAATAAACAGACCGGAAATAGTGAAAGAATGGGTAGCATTGTATGGTCCGATACCCAGTACAGCCCATGCTACGGATGAGCAGTCAAGCAGCCCTAATAAAAAGAGGAAGACAAGTGAAGAAGGATGTGCTGATGTACCTAATTCTGTTAGACTGCATCTGCAAAATCCTCTCCCACAGGCTCATACTGAGAAGGCTCCATTTCCAACACAGTCTCAAACAAGCAATGTGTCTAATCTACTCAATAATGATTATGGCACTCCAAAGTTGAGTCCATTCCCTTTAGGGCTTTCGTTTGACCAAAACATTGATGAGCTCTTTTCCCGGATTAGTAACTCCAAAAGGTTTTATGATGCTAATGGAGTGGCTCTGACCTTTCCTGCGGGCAGTACGCCACTTGCTCCTGGACCTGAGATTGTTGGACCCAATATTGGCAATCAGGGTAACCTTGACAATGCAATGGAAAACTATTATGCCTTTGATGACCCATCGTTCGGGATCTTCGATGATCTATCGCTCGATCAATTGGTAGAAAGTTTCGACAATCAATCTTGAGCCATTGAATACAACTCTATTTATATTTTACGAAATAAAAGACAGCAAATGGGGGCTTGTTATTTTTTCAATAGTATACTACTAATTATGATATAGAAGCAATGCTACTCTCTCTTTTGGTAGATGATTTCGCCATGACTGGTGATCAACCAAGCCTCGTCGTCCTCGTTGAATTCTGACCAAATTTTTATAACATTTTCCACGGCCTTTTTATTAGCTTCTTCATCGTGAGGAATTAGTTTCTCGTTTGAGTTAAGTAATCTATCAGAAATGGAACCCTTTAATCTGTCTTTAAAGCTTTGGTTACTAAAGCACCAATTGGATGCAGAACTAGTAATGCGGTCAACTTCATAGCCGGCCTTCAATGCCTTTGATCTTAAAGATCTACCAGCATAAATATCTGTAGAACCAGCCGTCTTCGCCTTTTTCACGTAGTACAAGTCAACTATTTCTTCATATTTGGCAGGGTAGACGGTAATAGAAGCCAAGTCCGCATCCTTGACACCTACAAAACCATTTGGTTTAGTGACCCTTCTGAGCTCTTTTAGGGCTGTGATGGGGTCTTCTAAGTGGATGACAACTTGATGAGCGTGTACTAAATCGAAAGTGTTGTCAGGGAATGGTAACTCATAAATTGATCCCGTTTGAAAGGTCACGCTGTCTAGCTTGATTCCTTTGCTATCTTCTGCTTTCGCCTTGTTCAGATTAGCTTCGTCAATCAATTCTTGGGTTGGCTCAACTCCAACAATCTCGCCTCCTGGAACATAGTTCACGAGATCCAAAGTAATAGTTCCCGGTCCACTTCCAACATCCAAAACCTTCAAATTAGCCTTAAGCAAAGGAATAAGGTATGGGATAGAGTTTTCCACTGTTCTCCATGAGTGAGTAGCAGAAATCGACTTATTATATCCGTTCTTATAATAAGCTTGTTCATTGACCATTTTATCCGTACTACACTAGTAATTGAATCTAATTGAACTTTATTATGATTAGAAGAAATCTAGCTAATATATATAGAAATATATTCAATCAGTTGTGCAACAATCCGTCGGGTTTAAGAGGAGAACATGCAGGGATTTCGGAGATTAAAGGCGGACGCACGACGTATCTGATTGCTGCAAAATTGAAAGCTCCCACTAAAAAAAAGAAGGCTAGCCGGATGCATTCATGACACCTGCACTGAAAGCTAAGGACCAAGTCCTACTCTGGCCGTTGTCTAAGTATTTGTCGTTCCAGGAACTAGAAGAAAAGAAGTTGTACGAACTTTTAGGATCGTATAATGCTTGGTTCAATCTTAAGATTCCTGTCCAGCCACTGTTAACTTTGCCGATGAATCCTGCAATTTGATCGCTCCATTCTTCCTTAACAAAAGCTGGATTTCTAATCAAGGAAGAAGCTGGAGTAATAGGTAACATATGGATTCCATGAACATACTCTGGATTCTTATCAGGCGTTCCAAAATATGTGGTATAATCAATCTTGTTCTCAAAAATAATACCACTTACTTTATTTCCAATGATCTGGGATGGTTCGACGGTGTTGCTTTTAGTGTATAGGAAGTATTTATTCATAGCCCTTGCCATTACAGCCAACATTAAATCTCCTGTTGATTCCATTCGCTTGTTGCCTGTGACTTTGCCCCACAATTTAAGCCCGTATGCAAAATTGTAATCTTCAGAAGAAGATTCCTCGTTCTTTCCATCACCAGAAGTGAATAATCCAGCTGCCCAAGAATGACCACAGAACCAGTCAAACATTCTGAAGACTGGAAAAATAGGATCTCCTGGGGACGGGTTGTTAACGTCTCTAATCAATGCGTTTACCCATGGCTGCTGGGTCTTTGCCCAAGTACCACCTGCTTTCTTGTCAACATAACCAATAATTGCTGCTGCATGAACAAAATAACCATAATGGAAATGGTGATCATTGTAATACCCTGAGCCAAAATCTGCACCAGTGTCACCATTGTTGTTACACGTAGAAGTAATTCCAAGATATCTTGTATCGTACATCAAAGGATAGTACTGTTTGTTATTTCTAAATTGAGCAAATGTATCTTTCAAGATAGCCAATGTTGACTTTGTCAAGGCAGCATCCCCAATAATATCACTCACAACCAAAAGAATGTAAGCATATTTATCTAATACTTTTCCAGAATAATAATTAGAATTTTGAGAAAGGACTAGCGTCTTAATATCTACTGCCAACTCCAGATTTGCTGTTTTCGCAATGAGCTTTAATTGATCCGATGAGTAAAATATTGATTTACTGCCAACACTACTTGTCCAAGGTAAGAATTGAACATTGGTATTCAATGATTCAACCATTGTCATTGTGGCTGTTGCATAGGCCTTCATGTCTCCATGTGTGTTTGAATACAAGCTGATTGCAGTATAGTACTGAGAAGTATCTGAATTCATGACCTCCATATGGTGTGGCAAAGCAAATACAATCGGTCTTCCTGATATAGACTTTCCCTTAGTGAGGTATGATAATAAATATTCCGCAGAAGTGCCCCCATATCCATGTGCTTTGACTTTACATTCGGTGACATACATTCCAGCAGCTTCGTCGTAAAATGGATTATGAGTTGCTTTAGCGGCAATAGCATATTGAATTATTAAGCCATCAATTGCTTTGGAACCAACAATTTTGTTGTTGTTACTTACAGAAAGTTTGAAACTAGAAAGGGACTGACCACTGGGGATTTTCACATAGATCAAATATTGAACACCATTGAACAAGGTTGCTCTGTATCTCAAGAGGTTTGCTTTGTTTAAAGTGGCTGAGGATTCTTGAGCCAACGTTTTAAAACCAACTCCAGAGTTGATTTGCGGAACTAAATTTCCATGATAAATTGAAGTAACAAATCCCATTCCTTGTACAATTGGAATTTCCACGTAGTTCTTAGACACGTCGCCATTAGTGGATAATTTAACATTTACTGCCATCACTTTCATACTTGAGACATTCATTTTAATCTTTGAGGATGAGGTAAATGCTGTTGAAGACACGATTATTTCATTAAGGTGGATCGGGTTAAAATAGTACGAAGACCACTTGGGATTATTCGTGTTCTGTGATCCAAAAACTCTTCTATCCGGTAAAGTCATTTGTACTCCGAAACCAAAGTATCCCGAGTTGACGAATGACAACCCGAACGGTTGTGCAAAGACGGTATCTGTTTGTGGAGAAACAAGCAAATTAGAGTAGAATTTGTTCGTTTGATATGCAACCTTACCATTCGATACACCAGAAGGGATAGGCAACGGCAAGTTCTGGCGCTTGAAAGTTGCTGTGACAGCATTTGTCGAAATAGCCTGGAACAAATCACCGGTGAACCCATTAGCATTGGAAACTACTACTTTTGCGAGCATGGCCGCAAAAGTAGCAAACCGTGACGCAGAAGTAGCTGGGGATGCGCTCTCTTCACTGCTGCTTACTTCGTATGATATGCTAGTAGTGTTCTGCTCAACACTACTTGAAGAACTCTCAAAAGAGGAGGAAGAGAATGATGAGTAATAATCAACGAGGCTGTCTGAAGAATAGCTGTCTTCCCAAGAATAAAACGAAGAATATTGCGAAAGTGATGAGGATAACGATGTATCTGATGATTGCAGCAGAGATGATAAGAGTGATGGCTTTGATTCATACCAGCTTGAACTGACAGAAAGGGATACGTCGTGTGAACTCGAAACATTGCGGTATTTAAATCCTCCGAAAGATGGGGTTGACTGAGAGGTCACTGAAGGTAAATATGAATCGACCGTCAGGGACACTGGAGGGGTGCCAAACAGTTCAGTGACAGACGAAGAATCACATAACAGTGTTTCAGTAACTGTTTCTAGGTGGCTTTCTATAACAATTTCTTTCGCTTCTTTGCTCAGGATTCCCATCACATCTCCCAAAGACCCCGTCTCGAGTGGAAAACTCGTACTACTTAAACGGAGAGTGGTCTTTATAGTGTATTCACTGAACAAATCTGTTAGGGAAGTATTGAATACCATACTAGTTGACAAAAGAACTCCCTGTGATAATGACCCCAAGTCAATTGGGTTTGATAACTCCTTGTGGATTACAACACCACCGGTGGCTAGCGGACTCTTTTTAGTACAAGGAACTGACTCAAACGTTGGATCGAACGTATATAGTGGCTGTGTCGAAGCAACGAAGATTGTAGAAGTAGTAGTTGCAACCTCTGAAGAGCATGGCTGTATTGAGGGTCTATCTGTTCCATCTTCAGTTTCCGCTTCTTCGAAATCAAGGACATTCCAATCATAAGTTCCTGTTAAAGCAGTCAAGGTATTTGATTGGGGAACTTGGTCATCATACTTGTCTGCATGGGCCAATTGATTGATTTCGCCAACACTGGATGAGATATGTGTAGTAATAGTTGTGGTTTGAGTCTCTAATACAACCACGACGCTTTGGTCCTCGTCGACAGAGGTAGTGGTAAGCACAATTTCGGTTGTGAAAGTAGCAGGAATCGTTGAAGCTTTCTTTTCTGAATCTTCTGCAACATTAGGTTGATATACAAAAACTATCTTGATTCCCAGGGGTGACTCCTCGACTTTGTCATTATTGAGTGCAAGGGGCTCATGTAATATAGTTTCTAGCTGCGATTCGAAACAGTCTGGGAGTACCAGCTTTGTTTCTACAATTGTGGTGGTGATATCAATGACATTACCAGCAACCGTGGTTGCCAAAAGTGCTAACAATTTCAAGCAGGCAGGCTTCATAGCTGGTAACAATGGAGAATATGGCGGACAATGCAAATTGCCTCCATGTCATCTCACAGGGTATTGCATTCCCTTTATAGTGTAGCTGTTTCCACGCATGTTATTAACTAAAGGCTACACTGGCCGATAGGCAATGGATATACGAAATCATTAAAGAAAATAATCACGGTTTATTCGCCTAACTATTACTGCAAAATACGAGATAATTATATTTTTTATGCCCGACGCGAGATCTCACACGAGACATAAACAGAAGGAACATATATTTTGGCAGAGGCAACTGTATGTACGTAGTACTCGGGACGTGTCCCAATAAGGGCCGAGGGGGTATTAATGACCGCCTTGGTGGTGCTGAGAAGATGATGTTCTGCATTTGTTCTAAAGCGTTGTAACAATAGAACTTAATTTGCAACAGTAGTCCCTGCTTATGCAGTCTATTGTTCATAAAACGTATACACCTCTTGTGACAAGAGGGTTGTCATAATTGATAGTACTAGGTTCCTGTGAGTTTAATAGGAAGTATGATTGTCAATACTAAAGTTGAATTGCGATACATGCCTTAGCTTGACAAGCTGGCCGTTCGTAGTTGGAGAATAAAAATATATACTTTTTAGAGATACCGTTGTTGCTGTAATATATATAGTCTTAAGTCTTAAGTATACCTAAAGGGGATAAATGCATTATGCATGTAATGCTGTGTCTGTCATTTGATCGCCACTGATTAAACTTCATGATTTAAGTCCTATTCCTAGTATACAAGTATACCCGTTATCTACATAGAGAGTTCGAGTGTAGAGTACGGTCATAGTGAGCTCACCCTCGAGAATTCTAACTGTATTATGAACGTAAATTCTAGTTAGTAAGTTAACGTAGAATACATATCGGATATCCCAACCTATGGCATTTATTTTAGAAGTTCAGTGATACAACAAAAAATTAAATTTGATGCGAAATTGTTCAAAAATGAAGGAGTCACCATAAAAAGAGAGGAAAGATTGGAAGAGGGAATTCTACTTCTACCAACCGATTATTAAGGTGATACTGGGTTCTTGTATCTTCTGCTCCTCATAAGGGAAGCAATTGATAGGAGAAGTCATCAGAAGTTATATGTTTGATGCTTCTAGAACGCATATTAAGTTTTAACCTTATAACAGAATAGAGCAAACACTGATGAAGAGCAGCACGATGCACTGCAAGTACATTATAATTCATCCCATTATTGGGAACCATATTGCCGTGAGTGATATTGCATTGTCAAAGAAAACCCGTCTGTTATATATTCCTCCCATTCCGTATTCTCATGACCTCGGACTTCCCGGGTTTCGCTCCCGGGGGATTAGTTACCTATTATCTTATTGATATTGTATAGCATAACCCCTGCAATGGTTATAATTCAAGTAGATATACCCCAAACAAGGTTTAATGCTAATGTTTAAGCATACCAGCATATCCAACGTGGGATTTCAAGGAATTTTGCAATTCTTCTCTTCACTCACTACCCCAGTTATCGGAGTTTCTCGTTTGGGCTCGGGTCTTTGGTAGAGCAGTGCGGCTTTTGTGCGGCTCGTTTGAGAAGATACAAATGTAAGTACTGATGGATTAGATGGACTTTTGCCAATAAAGAGAGTTGCCAACAACAGCCATTGAGTGGCTAATGAGGCAAAACAGGAGTCCCTATCACCCCCATATGATCCTATTGATTGGGAGCTCTTTTCTGTACATCTTCTTCCTTGCCCACACGACTACAAATCTCAAATACCAATCACGTGCCAACCATTATGACCCGTCTCCCGACCAATCACACACCGCGAATTTGTAAAGCCAAGCAGCTACCCCCGTACTCCCGGGACACACCCGGTTAAATTTTTTCTCATTAACAAATAAGCAAATAGCGACAGATTTTGTACGTCAGCCAAACGAAACAGTGCGATTATTCAAAACAGTTACTCGTTTCTTTCTCTTTAGACATAGTCTTCTTTCCAAGTATTGAGTTCCTTAATAGACCCATCACATCAATTAATACAATGTTCAGATCTCTCCTTCGTCAGCAGACTACTATCCAGACCGGATTCAGAGGCATGGCTACTGCCGCCGCCCAAACCCAAAGAATCAAGAAGTTCCAGGTGTACAGATGGAACCCAGACACTCCTGAGATTGAGCCAAAGATGAAGACTTACGAGGTCGACTTGAACCACTGTGGTCCTATGGTTTTGGATGCCATCTTGAAAATCAAGAATGAACAAGACCCAACCTTGACTTTCAGAAGATCTTGTCGTGAAGGTATCTGTGGTTCTTGTGCAATGAACATCGGTGGTACCAACACTTTGGCTTGTCTTTGTAGAATAGATACTGACACCTTCAAGGACTTAAAAATTTACCCATTGCCACACATGTTCGTAGTCAGAGACTTGGTCCCAGATTTGACCCATTTCTACCAGCAATACAAGTCCATTCAACCATACTTACAAAGAGACACTTTGCCAGCTGATGGCAGAGAGAACTTACAGAGTATCGAAGACAGAGCTAAATTGGATGGTTTATACGAATGTATTTTGTGTGCTTGTTGTTCTACTTCCTGTCCATCTTACTGGTGGAACCAGCAACAATACTTAGGTCCAGCTGTGTTGATGCAGGCCTACAGATGGTTAATTGACTCCAGAGATGAAGCCTCCAAGATGAGAAAGGCTATGTTGCAAAACTCCATGTCTTTGTACAGATGCCACACTATTATGAACTGTTCCAAAACATGTCCTAAGGGATTGAACCCAGGTAAAGCCATTGCCGAAATCAAGAAGCAATTGGCTTTCGATTAAACAGGTCAACGCAAACAAAAGGCTTCACCTTATTAATTGTCATGATGGCAACTAAGCTCATATTCATTTCTGAAGATCGCATAGTGTAAAACAATCACACTATCAAGACACAAATTTTGCATTGAATCATTCCTCGATGATTCAGAGATGGTAATGATCGAGTTCAATGAATGCACATTCAATCTCATCTTGTGGTGATGCCACAGTATGATTCCTCCGAGAAGAAGAATTCTGTGGTCTAAGACGCATAGAGAGTAGCATCTCATGGAGAACTACATTCCATTGGTTATGCGTTGTCCCTGCAATTGTATATCCACGATCTTGTTTTGCTGACGTTTATTATGTTTTCTTTTTCTCATATTTATTTATTATTTATTCTACTATCAATATATTGCATCCTGAAAGTGACATCTGTTGTAGCTCACCTCTCTAAGGTGCTTCATATGTGTTCACTAGTTAACATGTTAGAGGTAATCAAAAATGTAAAAAATTCTACTGGAGGAACGCGCAACGGATCCGAAATGCGCTTTAAAGAAAAAACAGAACAAACCTAGAGAAACACCTCCGATTGAAAACAAAAAAGTCCACAGCCGCCATAAAATCAATTGAGTCGACCACTAGTACGGAAACGAGAAGCCGAGTTGTTCACTAATATCGAGGAGAGATTTTAGAAAGGATTTCTTAGTAAACAAAAAAATAGTAGAACCAGGGAACCTATGTCGAACTGGGACGCTTACAATATTTGAATAAAAAGCCATTTCTTCGGAAGAATTGTGGACGATTCTTCAATTCGGATTTTCCGCTAGTTACCAATAAGATTCAATTGTAGTGGTCGGGATGGCTTTGAAACCTTGAAAATAGACAGCGTCGCCTAGATACGGCACGTGACCAAAATACCCCCACAAATAATTCCGTATACGGACAAGGTGGGAATTTCCGCTCTTGAAGTTCCTACCACTGGGTTTCACATTCGGATGGTGACAAGCTTTATTGAGTACAGATTAGACCGCCGTACATGAACAACACCAGAAGTGAACAACTCTGGCTAAGAATACCGATTTGGGAATAGGAGTTATTTCAACATCTCCGTGAAAAAAATAACTCGGAAACGATTTTGCCCACCGCAAGTTCCCACCTTAGTAACAACGGAAATGCAAAACACAAGAGTATTGGTCACAAAAGCCAACAAAGCCAAGGAGTTGTTTTGTGGGTTAGCATTGTATACTCGTTGCGCTGCTTAACTCCATTTGGCTCACAATTAAATGGCTATTCGAAAGTCGATATGCGATAACATGACGGAGAAATTGCGGGGTCGATTATTGATTAATGATGGGATCCTCCAGGAACTGGGCAGTGAACTGAATACCCAAATGGGCTAAAATTTACGTGTACTACTGACGTCAACTACCCCTTGTTTCACTTGGAGTAGTTGTAACCTTTTTTCTATAAGATAATGGTTATGCGTATACACTCTCCCCCACCTTTTGCACGGTGAGGCAATTTAATACCCTGAAAATGTCTCGGATAAGATCATTCATTTTCTTCGTTTTGAAGTATATTTAAATCATAAGGGCCCTCTAATGATGTAATAGGAGAGCTAAAATATATTATCAACTTCTAGTATATTCAATCGACTAGACATAGTGCAGAAACTTTCATTCATCACTTCCTCATAATTTTCAACAATGGCTAAAGGTAAAGTTTTGTTAGTTCTTTACGAAGGTGGTGACCACGCTAAGCAGGTACCTGAATTATATGGGTGTTTGGAAAACGAATTAGGCATTCGTAAGTTTGTCGAGGATAATGGTTACGAATTGGTCAGTACTTCTTTCAAGGACCCTGAACCTGATTCGCATGTAGACAAGGAATTGGCAGATGCAGAGATTGTTATTACCACTCCATTTTTCCCAGCGTACATCACCAAGACAAGAATTGAAAAGGCCCCAAAGTTGAAAATTGCCATTACTGCAGGTGTTGGTTCTGATCACATTGATCTCAATGCTGCCAATGAGAAGAGGATCACCGTCGCAGAAGTCACCGGCTCTAATGTTGTCTCGGTGGCTGAGCATGTTCTCATGACCATCTTAGTCTTGATCAGAAACTTCGTTCCTGCTCATGAGCAAGCTATCAGTGGTAAGTGGGATATTGCAGGTGCAGCTAAGCAAGAGTTTGATTTAGAGGACAAAGTTATCTCTACTGTGGGAGCTGGAAGAATTGGTTTCCGTGTGTTGGAAAGATTGATTGCTTTCAACCCAAAGAAGTTGTACTACTACGACTACCAAGAATTGCCAGCTTCTGCCATTAAGCAATTGAATGATGTATCAAAGATTTTGAATGGCAGAGATGATATTATTGAAAGAGTCGAAAGTTTGGAAGAAATGGTGTCTAAGTCGGATGTCGTTACAATCAACTGTCCATTGCACGAGAAGTCCAAGGGATTATTCAACAAGGCTTTGATCTCCAAGATGAAGAAGGGAGCATACTTGGTTAATACTGCCAGAGGTGCCATATGCATTGAAGATGATGTTGCTGAAGCTGTCAACTCCGGCCACTTGGCTGGTTACGGAGGTGATGTCTGGTACCCACAACCAGCTCCAACGAGCCATCCATGGAGATCTATGAAGAACCCATACGGTGGTGGTAATGCGATGACTCCGCATGTTTCTGGTACCTCTCTTGATGCACAGGCCAGATATGCTGCTGGTGTCAAAGATATCTTGAAGGAATACTTTGACGGAACCCACAACTACAGACCACAGGATGTCATTGTTATCGATGGTGATTATTCCACGAAGGCTTATGGACAAAGAACCAAGAAGTAATTTGATTAATTGACTTTGGCTAGTTCCTTAAACTTACTACTAGTTACCCTTTTAAGAGAAATGCTCTAATGAGTTATATAAAAGTATCGAAAAATGTTGTTCAAGTTTATTATAATCATGTAGGGAGAAAAGTTGGAATTTCGCAGCAATAGATTTTGTTTTTGTAGTAGCGAAATTTCCGCTAGAGATTTTAAGCGATTGCCGCAAATTGTTGAGAGGTCGTCTAAGTGTATTTTATAATAAATCCATATAATAGAAAAAGTAGCAATGTCAGTATTAAACTATATAGAGAAATGAAATGACATCACTACGTTAAATTATATTAAAGGGCAAAAATGTGTACATATTTGATGCAACCACACTAGAATCCGATTGGAGTTACGACAAGGAAAGATTTCCCTTAGTTTTAGCGTTATAGGAATTCCTGGAAGACTTGTTCTTGCCCGATCATACTACTATTCTTACCCACAGGAATATCGGCTATGATGTAGAGTCTATGGTAATAAATGGCTCGCAAAGAGAGCACTATTGATGTACCGCACACAAAACACTGATATTCAAGCTACATCAGCCCCGTACCCTAGAGGTATTTAATCCTCAGTAGGATCCCACTGCGGAACAATAAATGGCTACTGTCGGTATGAACCAGCGCACGAGAGCATTCAGACGCACTCCTGCAACTCAGTCGCCCCGCAACACTTTCGCATTTTTGAAGTGCGATTTTTAAATCTGCAAAAAATCTCTCGGAACTGGAATCTGGGGAAAGAGACAGAATGCTCAACTCTTTTGTATTGTAGTAAAATGACATTACCGTCGACATGAGTGAAAAGTATATAAGTTGTTGGAAATATTCAAGTTTTATCCAAATGTGAATTATAATCATTATCAAAGTTCAATTCACAATTGTCTAGATAAAAAGCTCACACACCCAAAAAATCACTTAAATCTCAATTTTCAACCATGGCTCAAGGTAAAGTTTTATTAGTTCTTTATGAAGGTAAAGAACATGCTCAACAAGTTCCTGAATTATATGGTTGCTTGGAAAATGAATTAGGAATCCGTAAGTTTGTTGAGGACCACGGTTATGAGTTGGTTACAACCTTTGACAAGGATCCAGAACCTAGCTCCAGGGTTGACAAGGAATTGGTCGACGCCGAAATTGTGATTACAACACCTTTCTACCCTGCTTACATTACTAAAACTAGAATTTCCAAGGCTCCAAAGTTGAAGATTGCCATTACTGCTGGTGTTGGATCAGACCATGTTGACCTTAACGCAGCCAATCAGAGAAAGATTACAGTGGCAGAAGTTACTGGCTCAAATGTCCAATCAGTTGCTGAACATGTGATCATGACTATGTTGGTTTTAGTCAGAAACTTTGTTCCAGCCCACCAACAAGCCATTACTGGTCAGTGGGATATTGCAGGTCTTGCCAAGCAAGAATATGATTTGGAAGACAAAGTATTTGCAACCGTTGGTGCTGGAAGAATTGGATTCCGTGTGTTGGAAAGATTGATCGCCTTCAACCCAAAGAAGTTGTACTACTACGACTATCAAGAATTACCAGCCGATGCTATCAAGAAGTTGAACGAAGTGTCCAAAATTCTCAATGGTAGAGACAACATAGTAGAGAGAGTGGAAAGCTTAGAAGAAATGGTCTCTAAGTCCGATGTTGTCACCATTAATGCTCCATTGCACGAGAAGACTAAAGGTTTGTTCAACACTGAATTGATTTCCCATATGAAGAAGGGTTCTTACTTGGTCAACACTGCCAGAGGTGCCATCTGTGTTGCCGAAGATGTTGCTGCTGCTTTGGAATCTGGTCACCTTGCCGGTTATGGTGGTGATGTTTGGAACCAACAGCCTGCCCCTGCCGACCACCCATGGAGATCTATGAAGAACCCATTTGGTTACGGCAATGCCATGACTCCGCATGTTTCTGGTACCTCTCTTGATGCACAGGCAAGATATGCTGCTGGTGTCAAAGATATCTTGAAGGAATACTTTGACGGAACCCACAACTACAGACCACAGGATGTCATTGTCATCGACGGAGACTATGCTACCAGATCCTACGGTGATAGAAAGAAGTAAACCTGCACCACTCTCAGGTTTTCCATGTCTTATCTTTTTCCATTTTTTGTTTATCATACATATATTTATTGTTTATCTAAAACAGCTCGATGGTTCACCATCTGATGAGAAAAATAAATGCCTTTCTAAGGAACCTCACAATGTAAGAAGTTGCAAAAAAGTTCAGACTTTTGTCGCATTGCGCTTTTAGGAAATTTGATTTTTCGAAGTGTAGTTCTCATACAAGAAATAAGTTCTTTCTTCAATTGTCGATTCTATGGTAGGTGATCCAAGAACGAGATATAACAATGAGGATAGTATCATTGTCAATACTCGAAAAGTTGACTTTGGGATACTTGAAGGAAATTGAGAGAAGAAAGAATGATGGAGCAACTTTCTATGAAGAGACACAGGATAGTTTCTTGAGCCAATACTACTGTAAAGGATTGGAGACTCTTGACCAGACGTTCACAAAAGCGCCAATAGAGATACTTAACTACACGAAAATCAATAATGCTATAGAGAATACCATAATTTTTGAGGACCTTTCCGGATTGAAAGTTTTAAACATACCGATAGGTAAACGGGCAAATAAGGCTGCTAAGCGTTCAAAAAAGAAAGAGAGTTCGCCAAAGCTAGCGTTCTCGAACTTAATCGGGTCTGATTTAACTTGCGGTTTTGAAAACTTCAGAAGAATCAACCAGGAAGAAATATATCAGATGGAAGACTTATACCGCTCGATTGAGTTTGTGATAAGCACCAGGGGGAAATCATTCAATGAATTCAAATTCATTACATTGAGACGAAATCTTCTTTCTTTGCTTAACATTCCAATTAAAAAGGATCCCTTACAATTCAACGTGATCTATTGGCAAGATTTGATTATTATTGCTTACGATTGGGAATCCGAACCACACGATTCCATGGATAACGTTCTTAATAACGAGTCATATGCAGATAAGAATACATTATTTCTTAGACATCTTCAGTATTCTGGCTTCAGATTTGAAGAGCTCCTTACCTCAAACATAAAGGATACGATTCCGTCAAATGCCAGTGGTATTTTAAAAGACACTGAAGTTACGAAGGAAAAAAGGAAGATAAAGAGGGAGAATGAAACCGTCCAGGCTTCAGATGTTGAGATGGATTCACCAGAAATACAATTAGATGACTTGACGATAAAAGCGACACCGTCTTCTCTTGGCTCTGTGATCTCGGAAGATGAGAAGGTGATGGAGGGAGGCATTTATAGGAAAGAAGACGACAAAGAAGAAGGTGAAGAGAACGAGACAACCACCTTCCATACTTTAATTAACCATGAGGTTAATAATATTCCAGTGCATTTCACAGCAGAAATAGATGCATGTAAGGTGCGTATGAAACCCGGTACATCCAATTACGTAGAGTTGAAGACTCATAATGTAATACCATCTGGTGACGTGAAAATAAAGGCAACTAGTAAATTGCAAAAGAAGCTACTTTCTACCTATTGTCAGAATAAGTTGATAGGATGCCAGGACGTTGTAATTGGATTCCGCACATCTGACCTCAGACTAGCTTCTCTCAAGTGCTATGATAATAATGAGCTAAGTAATATCATTAACAACGATCCTGTCTTCCTTACACAAACTTGTGCTCTCAACGGGGCCAAAATTTTCAAATGGTACAAGTTATTGATCACTTGGATAGCGAACCATAATCAAATCGAGACAAAGTATCGAGACCCATCAGCTCCATTGATATATAAACTAACATTCAAAAGGGCAGAGGAGTTGATAGATTCCTACCTTGAGTTCTTTCCAGTAGAGGGGAAGGAAGCTCAGACCATCTTCAACCGAAGCATACCCAAATGGTTCCAGGAGTTCACGAACAAGCAGAAATCTGCTAAATGAGTAGATGATAGAGTAATAGACATGACAACAAATAAACCGCATTAATACATATACATTTTAACCGATTAAACTTTATATTAATGAAATGCTATTTACTGAAAGATGGAACTAAAGTATATGATTGTTTATGTACAATTAGACTTCTAAGAGCCTACCCCCTCGACACTTCTATTAAGCACTTGCTCATTGCAAAATAGTTTCG
Organism: Scheffersomyces insectosa; assembly: GCA_030572575.1. Classification (NCBI taxonomy): domain Eukaryota; kingdom Fungi; phylum Ascomycota; class Pichiomycetes; order Serinales; family Debaryomycetaceae; genus Scheffersomyces; species Scheffersomyces insectosa. The sequence continues at coordinate 81,186 of JAJMAO010000001.1, forward strand.
AGTTTTACAATTATGTGCTTGGAAGAAGAATCGGAAGACCTATGATGTGATTGTGATGTATTCTTGGTCTTCGAATTGCTTACTCCGAGATGGCATCCTTGATAGCCAATTTTCTTGAATGAGTATTGAAGTGGTCTCTCAAGTCATTAATGTTCATTTCAGAAGGATCAGCTTTCATCACGAACTTATCCTTGAAAGTAACTTGGATCTCTGGATGAATGGTCGAATTCTTTGGTAAGACTTTGTACTCGATCTTTGCAGACGAAGGGACTCTGGCCAAGAACAATCTTGCAGCTCTTCCTCCCGTTGTAAATGGGTCAAATTTGACAGCAACGTTGGCAAAGTATTTCGTTATCATGTCGTCGATTTATCTATGTTTATAGTAATTAAATTTCACCTTTAAAGCGTCATTTCCTTAAGATTTGTTCAGAAATTTTTTCGCGAGTTGAGAATTCGATATTGGTGTGTAAATTTGAGCACGCACTGTAATATATGGACTACACTAACATCTTAATGTTATAGTGTTATAGACGTTTCCTATTTAACTATAATTGTTGAGCCATGGAAATGTTTTATGTATCGGATGAAGTATCCGACTTTTGAGAGAGAGCGATTTTCAATGAGCTTCTCTTAATTCTTGTGCTTGCGGTTCAGGATCAACTGCGGAAGCTGATACAGCTGTAGGAGCAGCAGAAGACGTTCTTCTGTTTCTGATCTGGTTTCTCTTTTCAATTATATCGTCGTATTTAAGTTTCTTTCTGTTCTGTAAATGGCCCCAGGAAAAATACCCAAGCGGGATGTAACTCAATAATGCAATTTGAAGAAGAAAATCGTAGATCAGGTTGTCTGGCACGAATTCAAGACTTAAGAACACTAGAATCATTTCAGCCACCAAACCAAGCGGAAATGTGACGTAGAATACGTGATATTGCAACCAGAAGAGCTCACGAGGAGAGCTTCTGGTTTTAGTCTTGAAAGCGTAGTAAGCAAATTGAACCAAGTAGGTTGTGCACCATGATAGTATGAGCAACGAGTAAGACGTGTGTTTGGCGATCTTGGGGTGTGGGAAAATCACTCCATAGCAGATCCAAGCCATTCTTATACCATTGGCTAAACCCCACAAGTCATGAATTGCGAATGTTTTATTCACCAAGGTCTTCACCATTAGAAAGCCTATAAGGGGAAGAAGTGCCACCACTTGAAAGAAATCGGCTATGCCACCAGGGAGAAACTTTCTTCCTACCAAAGGTAACAATATGAGAAACCTTGCGAGGCAACAGAACCACAATGTGGCAGATGCTGTGTCGAAGAAAAACATGAACTTGAGGTTTGGAGGAAGTGGATATAATGCCATTGTGGATTGTAGCTGTGATATGATCAGAACGTAGTGTAGATGCTATTTGAAAAGCAATATATGTTTCTAAGAACCTATAACAAATTGTGAATGTCGATAGAAATAATAAACAGCGATACTATTGCCAGTAATATAACGATACCCCAAGCAGTACTATCGATGATGAGAATATATACCAATAATAATTATATAGAATAATATTTCTCTACTTGCAACATGCATTTACAACGACAAGTCCTGAAGCCACTACACGTAACAGCGTACAGTGAGGCCGAACCGAGCGCGACTGTACAAGTGAAAAATTACGATGAGGTTTGCTGTTTTGACGTGTCTTCAGAAAGTGAGCCAGCTAAGTCATAGGCCCGTTGTGAGTGCAGCATCGTACACCATAAACTATATAGGTAGGCACCACAATGAGATTGGCATCATTCGCTCTATTCGTGTTCGTTGCAGTTTCTTGCGTCAGCGCTGCTCAATGGAGCCCTCAGGACTACGAGATCTTCTCCCTCAACGACAAGATCAAAAAGGACCTTGGCCAAGAGTTCTCGTTCTATTCGTGGTTGGGCTTGGAACAGGGACCCAAGGCCACCACTAAGGAAATTACCAAAGCCTACAGAAAGATGTCGAGATCGCTCCATCCAGACAAATACAAGGGAACGTCCCGTAAAGAGAAGAAACATGCTGAAGAGAGATTTCAGAGATTGTCTTCCGTAGGTAATATCTTAAGAGACGTTTCATTGCGTAAGAGATATGATTATTTCCTTGACAAGGGATTCCCGGAATGGCGAGGAACAGGATATTTCTACTCTAAGTTCCGTCCAGGATTCATTTTCACTGTCTTCATCGTGTTCATCATCATTGGTACGTTCCATTTCGTTGGTCTTACCATCAACAGACGTCAAGATTTCAAAAGAATTGCCGAAATGAAGAACCAGGTTAAATCTCAAGCATGGGGCGGTTCTCTCATTGCTCCAAATGATGGCTCTGATAGAAGATTAGCCAACGAAGCTACGGGAAAGACATTTGTAGTAAAGAATGATGGAAGTGTCTTTGTCGTTGATACCGACAACAATGACGAATTGATAGAAATTGATGAACACGACATCAATGTTGAACCTGGCTTCAAGGAATCTTTGTTCTTCAAGGTCCCAGTGTATTTGTGGAACAGCACTGTTGGTAAGTTTACTTCCCTCTCAGTTGACACTACTATCGTCTATCAGAACCAAAACAAGAAGATCTTCGAATTGCCAGACGACGACAAGAAGAAGACTAAAAAAAAGACTCAGAGAGGGAATAAAATTGAATTACCAAATGGTAAGGTCGTCTACGGTAGACCGAACGGAACCAGAAACAGAAAGTAGACAATTAAATACAATGATTATTTATTAATGATGTATAGAAGTGTAAATAAATATGAGTGCTTATGCTTTTGATTTAACTGATGGGCGGACCCATATTTGAGGGTCCTTTTGTAAGTTTCTAAAATAAATACATTATTCGTTATGCTTGGGAACTCTTCGTAATTCATTGCTATCCTCATTCTCCTCATCAGAAGAACTGGACCCTGATAAATTATCCAAGAAGTCATTGTCCTGGTAACTGTTAGGGAAAGTCTCTGGCTCAAAATCATCTTCAATAGTTCCACTGTTGATGTTTCCGTTAGGTGTCATACTTTGGACGTGGACGTCGGGAATTGGATCCTCATCCATATTATCGTCCTCATCGTCTTGTGCCAGCTTGTCATTGATGAAGAGATCATGGTTTGATTTGTCGCCCAAGATAATCATGTTTTTCCCACCCGAATTTGGGTCGTATGATTCAAGATCAAGATAGCCAACTGTGGACGAGTCGAATCCATACTCCTGATCCCCAATACCAGCGCCATGGCTATGAATATCCTCAGATTCAGCTCCCAAAACCACGTTATAGACTTCTCTAGTTTTGAGAAGGACTTCTTCAACAAACCAATCCCAGTCTTCCGATGAGATAGCCTTGACTATCACGGGGGAGATCAAATCTGGTTTGTAGAGTGACGTGAATTTTACCACCTCCTCTGAGATCAAAATCAAATGACCCATATACCCCGGTCTAGGTTCCGTGGTATGTTGCCGGTAAGATTTCACTATGAGGTCGGTCAAGTTGCATTTTTCCGGCTTGAAAAGTTCCACAATTAGGAAGGAGTTATATGAGTTGAGCTTTCCATTAAATATCTGTTGAATGAGATCAAAGACAACATTATGGAAGAAGTTGTGCCAAGGAAACTGAGTGAATTTTTTCACAATATTGAGAAGGATTCCCAGGTCGATAAGTTTGATCTTGAAATAGTCGCCAACACAGGGACTCAGACGGATACTCAAGTCTCTCTCACTGCAAACAAATGGGTTTTCTGGCGAGATAGAGGGTTCTTCGTCTTCAGAGTCTTCCGTGTCGTCCAAAGATTCTATTAATTTTCTATAATCGTTCTCACCCTTTGGTGTTTCTGACGAAGACGGCTCAAAATGGATGTCATCCAAAGACACATCGTCCAAGCCCATCGTCACATCATGAAGGGAAGAGCCTCCACTATGCGACTCTGGGAACATGATAGACTCATTTAGGGCCCTCTTGAGTCTTGAAGGTTGTTGTTGCCTAACATAATCTCTGATCTTGATTATCTTTTTTATCTTTTTGGAATTAAGTAAAATCATGTTGGAGCAATGCAATAATTCTGCAATAAGCTCGGCGATCTTGAAACGAGTAAATCCGAGAACCTCATCTCCAGCATTAGGGGGAGGCACAGGAGTCAACGTCATGAGTTCTTCGAATTTTTCCAAATTGTCAGAGAATATAGATAGCATCTCACCTAAATAAATAGGGTCCCTTGGCCCAGGAGGGTTCTGCTCAAAGTCCTTGAGCCATTGGAACATGATATAAGAGTTGATCTCACCCGTACCATTTTCACCATTCTGGAGAAGTGAACTGTATGAGCCACAATTTAAATCGTAATCCGAGTTATTCTTACGGATAAGTTCAATAATGATACCCACACAGTTATTAATACCATGCTTGTTGGTCATTTTTTTACCATCAACAGTTAATTGATGGAGCATGATGTCATTGATCATAATATTAATAATTTTGGGGGATACGAGTTCTCTTGTTAAGGGGTTGGGGCCAATGTTAGTCTCGAGTACAACAGCAAGGGCAGTATTGGATGAGATAGTAACAAGAGCTTTAATGAAATCTGTGGCTGCTGTCTGTTTGAAGAATAGCTCATGATTTGGAATCTTAGAATCCACCACAAACTGCGAAGAATCCGACTTGAGGATTTCAATAAGCTTGGGGATCAACGACTGCAGAGCCAACGTTTCCAAGATGCCGGTAGGGGAGTCGCCTTTATCTGTTTGAATTACCCTAAGGAAAAAATCCATAAGCATAGGGATTTCAATTTTTGAAAGAAAAGTATCGACCAAATTAGGTTGTTTTCTAATAAAATTGAGAAGTTCTATGCTGTTGTTATCCATTAACTGGTCCAAGATGTGCACTATGTATGCCACCGTTGGTGAACTCTCCTTAAGATGAGGCAACAGTATTGTCAGCCAGAGCTTGGCCATGATGAGGGGTGTTTCGATGATTCTATTCAGCATGATCCACATGTCGATAGAAAGGATATCAGAGGAAACTTGTACACATCGACGAAATCGATCATCATCCGATTCCTCTTCATTCGAGTTCGTGGAGGCATTATCATCAGCTACACCCACAGCTTTACTTGCAGGGGAAGTGTCTTCAGTTTCTTCAATCTCAACACTGTCGCCATCTAATTGAATATTCTTAGACTTTGATGTGTCAGGCTCCGCGTTGTCCTGACCTTCTGTCTTCGTTTCTCCTTCTTCTATGTTCCCCACCAATTTATCTAAGTTTTCTTGCTCTTTCACGCCTTGCTCATAGAAAAAATCAACGCTATCCACTAAATGCTCAAGGAATCCATTCAATACTTGTGGCTGAAGCAAGATCTCTAGGAGTTTTGCTCCTCTCGCATCTTTCGATGTACTGGACGGCGCATTATCATTGTTGGAGGATGTCAATGACACTGCATCTGAATTGGAAATAAGGTTGTTGGATACATTAGGTTCATTCTGTGATTGCAGAAATTGAAAACTCGTCACGTTGTTATTGTAATTACTCTTAATGGTGTGAAGCTCGTTGAGGATTTCTTGCAGTAGCTCGGCGTCGCCTAAGAGATCTCCCGTTGTCACGGATGCAAAGTCCGTGACTGAGTCGAGATACTTGTGGAGCAGGGAATTGCTACTGAGAGAATTGGAAAAGGGCCAAAACGACATGGTCGAGTTTATAAAGGTTGGTTGGAGTTTATGGATGCGCCTTGGATCAATTGTCTGTGTATATGACTAACTGTGGATGGTTCCAGCCGTGGAGCAGCAACCGATGAGAAATGTTGTGGAGTGGTAGGCTGGTGCTCGTTGGTGATGTGAGTAAGTGATACCAATGGGTGGTTGGTGTATACAGCGTATATCGTGTAGCACTGATGATTGCTCAACGGCGTCAAGCGGGTACGCTCTGTGCGGGTTGAAGAGTGAAACTACGTAACTAAGAGCCCGTGATTGACGGATGCATTTCTCGTGAAGGCGACGCAGGAAACAAATCACGGAAACCAGAAAGCAGAAGCGGCCAGTAACGCAAGTCCGTGCTGGTGCTGAAATGAGATGTCGTAGCCCTACACGTCGGTCTGTTGAACAACTCGTCGTGAAGATGAGTGGCTGCTGTCTATGAATTACACTGATAAGATCAAGTCGCCCAAATGCCTTTCTGAGAGTCACGTGTAAGATTTTGGATGTTTTGGAGCGATTCTTTGGGCTTTGCATAAATGAAGGTTGAGCTCGGTTAATATTTTGGACAAAGAGTCAGCAGGAGTAAAGCAGTCACGTGCGGAAGTTGCAAAAAGAAGCAAAGAAGGGTTGAAGGCTGCAGCAGAAGACTAGTATTGGGCTGATATATGAAGATGGCTTGAATTTCGTGTCGGCAAGTAATGGATTGAGGACAAGGGAGCGTGAATTTTGCTTTCTGACGGAGAAAAATTTGTGATGGCTTAGTGAAGAGTTTGTTTGTGGTTGGTTTTACAAGGGTGATTCATCTTACGGAACATAAACATTATCATAATTTTCCTTGCTAATTTACATTTTAATAATACAGTATTTATACATGGTAACTAATCCACGGCGGGAAGCGCTTCAATTACTGCAATGGCACGCAGGTACTCCTTCAAGACAAACTGGTTCATTTCCTCACAGCTCTCCTTTACCATGGTACGGCAATTGGCTGCACAATGCTCGACCCATTCTTTAATGGTCATATCCTCTTCATTCTCCGGCATTTCCGAAATAAAACTAGTCAAGTCACCAGGATCATTGTGAAGATCGTACTCTAGTGTAGCTAAGTTACGCAACTCAACTGCTGTCTCTTCCATGTTATTCAAGTTCTCCAAAAAGCTTGAAAGAGGTTTTGGTACCCATTCTTTGGGAACACCCATTTTGTTGATTTGTAAGTCCTCACGATTTTCTTCTTCTTTCAGGTGTATTTGGGCCAAATGGTTACCTTTTTGAGGAGTACTTGAACCAATTACGGTACTAAAATTCTCAGTCAAATTTAAGGTCCCACGAGAGGAGCTCAACTGAGCAGAAAAGGAAGAGCGAGGAGCTAGAGAATTCCCGGCAACTGGGGGTGATGGAGATGTCTCAATATTGCTTGTAGTATACTGGTCAATTGGATTTTTTGACGTTTTCGGCATCTCTATTTCTAACGATTTGGTTTCCGTTCTGTTAGATTTTACTTCTAACTCGGTATGTGTATCAGAAACGACTCTAGCTTTACCTTTTGAATCTTTTGATGAAATTGCTCTATTCACAATTTCAACTCCATCAGCTTTCTCTTTTCCACTAAATGGGTGATCAGCAGCCAAAGCTATATTAGTATGTCTTCCAGAAGATTCAGTAATATCCTGCTCAGTATCCAAATCCTCTTTATCGATTAATTCACCCATTGTATCATGCCCATCTTGTACTAGTCCTTGTTCTTCGTCACCATCTGGCATTGTGGGTGCGTCTAGAGGGATCTCAGTCACCTCGTCCACCTCAATCGACAATTGAGATAACCTTTCATTGAGACTTGGTTTAGGTTGTGGAGAGCCAACTAGGGTCGAGTGGACAGCGACCACTTCATCCACTTGTAATACAGGTGTTTCTATATCACTAGCAATGGGCTTTCTTATGCTACCGCGAGAGAGTAGCGATGCCTCTGATCGAATTTCGGCTTGCAATGGCTTGTTACTGAAGTCGTCCCGGCTTATTGACTTTGATTTAAGCAACCCGTCTTCATAAGTGAATTTCATATCCTCCAATACAGGCTGATCCTCCACTTTTGAGACTCCTACAATTGAAGATTCCGCTTCCATAGGCTTTTCTTCTTGCTCCAGGTTTTCCAATTTCTCTGATTTCTCCATCTCCTCTTCCAAATCATGTTTGATGTCAATCTGATCGGAGAGGACAATCATGGATTTCAGCAATTCATCATTTATGACTTTGATATCCTCAATGTAATTTGCATAATCTATCTCAGATTCGTCATCAACAGTGAGATCGACGAACTCTGAATGCTCAGAAATTTTCTCGCTTTCCCCTTCATTTGACAATTCAGACAGAAATTTATCTAACTCACTTTCAGCTTCATAGAAGTCCTCCAGTTTCTCCGACGCACTTGACAAATTAGTAATTTTCGAATTATCCAAGTCATCATTCTTCCCCTCTATGACAATCTCCTCGGGTTCCTTAACATCGTCAATCACATCTAGCATTTTCTTTTCACTGACTTCGTCTCGCTCTTTGGGCAACACAGCACTTGATTTAGATTTACTTTCAATAGAAAGAGGTATACTAGTGCTCTCCAAGAGGTCGTTTGACAACTCTAAGTTTCTGTAATCCAGTTTGCGACCAAAGTCATCAGGTATTTTCACTGGTGACAAGGTCAGTCTCAAGAGGGGAATATCATCAACTGACATATCAAAAATATTGGGTTGCCCAATTTTCTTTTTCAAAGTTTTCTGTATTTTGGCGTTTTGCTTTTTCTTAGCCTGCTTAGCTTTATAACTGACTGAAGCCAGAGGGAATTCTAAAGAAAGAGCTCCCATTCTCCCTAACTTGGTTTTTGCTTTCCGCTTTGGCGATAAGTTTTCAATAGCCACTTTGTTGATGTTATTTTCAAGTTTCTCCACATTTTCATCGGCATAGATATCTATTTCTTCATTGGACTGATCATACAGAGGTGGGGGAGTAGCAGAGTACGGATTTTGGAGCAATTTGACCTTTTTGCGACTCGTCTTTGTCTCCGTATTTTCCACCTCATTATACTCTATGGGAACTTCTGACTTCTTTGTTACTTCAACGGCTTTTCGTTTCCGACTTTGACTCAGCACTTGGTCTTTTCCTTTGTTCGGATGTTCAACATCACTGGTATTTTCCTGTGCATTTTTGTTATCTCCTATTTCTACACCTTGATCACCGATTTCTTCTCTGTTTTTTCTACTTTGAATGTATCCTTCTGATGGATCTAAATTAGGAAGGACGTTCAGCAGCCCAAATACGGATCGATTATTATCATCTTCGTCATCCTCATCAGAAACAAAAGTTTTTATGGAAGATTTCCTAACAGTCATAATAGCTTCAGGCTCTGATTCCTCTTCTATTTCATCATCATCGCTGATGTCTAAGGATTGATAATAATTTGGTTTTAGCAGATTTGCATTTGATCTCGTGATGCGTCTTTTCGGTGCTATTCCCGCTTCAGTAACTGTTACTACTTCCTGTTCCGACATATTTCGAGGCAGCCTTTTAGACCTAGGTCTACGTCTTCTTGCATTGGTCTTCAGTTCATTGTCATTTTCCACAAGATTGGTACTATCCTTTTCTTCCTCTATGCCCAATTCTACTGGCTCGATTTTCCTTCCACGATTCTTCTTCCCGAATGGTTTAGTCGATTCTTTGCTGTCAGTCAGTGAGTCTTCCAGGATTTCAATAGGCTCTACCTTTTTCATCAATCGGCGGCTTCGACGCTTAGGATTCATTTCCACATTTACGGCTTCATTTTTACTCACCTCAACTCGTACTGATGCTTCCACTGGTAACAACTCCTTTTCTCTGGGACGTTTCATACCCTTTTTAACCTTTATACTCCTTGAAGTCTCGTCTGTGTTGCGCTCTTCAGTTTCGGCAGGAGATTCAGGATTGGTATCAATAGGAGACACATGGCCCAAGTTGAAGTCGTTGTCATCACTTGCAGGCTGTATGTAAGTGTCGTTGCCTTCTTCATTATCCGAAGCTTCAGAGTCCGCGAAGAAATTATTCATCGAATTCTCATCCGCTGATGAAGACATTATAACGCTTCCTTCTATATTATCGTTTGGCTTCTCTGAAACATTGAATGTTGGGCTTACACGGGGAGTAATATCTACAGAAGCAGTTCTGTCTTGTGTTCTCTTAGTAGCTCCCATGAACTCATTGTATAAGTCCTCATCTGGGGGCTTATTCCAATACGCATCATTCGGGTCTTTCTTCTCATACAATTTTGTTATTCCTCTCGGCATTCGCCCTGTAGAGACCGATTTCGAAATAGATTCAGCATTTTCATCTTCATCATCTTCTATTGCGTCCAGGATACTTTCATCCTCTTTTTCAATTTCTTTTACGTCTTTAGGGTCAGCACCATAATCATCGTCGTCCAAATCGCTGAACTCTTCTGGTGTATCCGCTGCGCTCGCTTCAACATCCTCAGTGATGTATACAATTTTGGCTTCCTTATTGGCTGCTCTCTTAGCCATTTTTGGAGCCTTCAAGAAGTTCACTCTCTGAGAAGAATTTGATCCAATGGGGGCTACGATGTCTTGCTCTTTCGATTGGTTGGATTCAGGAACCTTTACTGAAAGTTGGTCTTCCTCATCCAGGACACTATTATCAGAGACAATGCCAAAAAACTGATTGCTACTTCTACTAGTGGCTTCCACCGGATCATCTGCGCTGACGTTCGAATCGCGAATGGATGCTCTCTTGGCATGTTCCGCAATGACATTTGACTTTTTATCTGTCTCCAATTTCTGCAAATCTAAGAAATAGCAATATCCTATGCGACCTCTGACGTGCTCCGCGATAGGAGTGTCATCTGCTTCCCAATTGTCTAAGCTGCAGCCACAGTAGATGCATACAACTCTATCATCATTAAAGTCCACAGGAGAGGATATGAATCCAGCTTCAGCCAATGATTTGCTATCGGGATTAAAATTTGGTTTGTCATCAAGAGGAAATGTATTCCCAAAAGTGCGTAATCTGAACTTAATAGACCGTGCCTCAAGAGGTTTCGCTATTACTCTTTCTTCATGGCTTTTCCAGTATGCTAGAGCCTCTTCCTTAGACTCGTACTTATCTCGAACAATTCCTGAGAGCATTACTAGAGACAATGAACATGACTTGCTTTTCTTGTAATGTCGCGTGGGTATTACTTCTATATCCGAATCATTATTTACGGTTTCTGCTTTACCGCAATAAGAGCATATAACTCTGCTAACATTGGTCTTAGTTGGAGCATAGTAGAAGCCCGATTGGATCAATGGCCCCACAAAACGCTCGTCGTTGTTTTCATTCCAGCTGGTGTAGTCACCACCAGCAATTTTCACTCGATCCGTGAAAGTGAGTTCTCGATTCCGCTTGTATTTCATGACATCTTTGCTAGTTTTTGGTGCCATGGCGGCTGATGGTTCAAGTCTAAGATGTATGTCAAAAAGGGACTATATGGTTATCATAACAATAGCGACAAGAATTAAATGGCAGATAAAACGAGGATATTGTTGGTATGCTACGATGGCTTCTACGTCCCTATTGGTAAATCGTAGTTACTTCACCGAGGTCACCTTGCAAAATGAAATGACTATGCGAATCATTATCCACTTGATTTACTGTTGTAATATAATTTACGTGTATGTGAATTTTCGCGCACACATTAAAATAGATGATGTGGTAGCGCAGAAAGACGAGAATGGTATTTGCAGCTATTGGAGAAGTCCTGAAAAGCAGTAACAAGTAAGGGAGAAGATGTGCACTAGAAATAAACTAGAAATAAGACTGATCAACGGAGTATGGAATACAAGAAAACAAGTATTAAAGTAAGATAAGTGATTAGAGGTATAACAAAGTTCGTATGTTAAGCCTTGTTGGTTGCTGGAATCTATTTTAAAGGTATGCATTGTTCTGAGCAATTCAAACAGGAATACTGTTATGAAGACAACACTGCAATAATATCCCAACACACTATACATCTCTACATAGCACACCCCCATCGGGCATCATATTGTCTGCTAGAAACAAAATCTACGGAGCCTACTAATTCCCTACTTTCTACTCTTATCTCACAAAATTCCAATATACTTATCTATTTTTCTAAAAGCAAACGATGAATCAAGAGAACTAAACATAAAACAACCTCAAACTTCAATCATCTAGAAACTTCTGCCAACTAACAATTGAATTGTCTTCAAGGCCTCGTACTTAAGATCATTGTCTCCTTTATTATTATCCAAATAAGACATGATTAACAACTTATATGCCCCATCCTTTTCCGTGCTGATGACGTTAACGAGATCGTTACCGAGATTCTTGATCAAGAATTGCAAATCGTTCAACAAAATGACCTTAATCGTTGGAGTGTCGAAATCCGGCGAGGCCAAGATCTCGAGAATACGCTTAACTAACTTGTAAGACGAATCCTTGAATTTGTTGGAATTCTCTAACCAGAACTCGGTGGACTTGTGTGTAGGCGATGAGAACGAAAGTAAATTAGGGTTTTCTAGCTCTGTTAAGTATTCATCGAACGACGTTAACTTTTCAGCGACAATCTCGTTCAACACATCGGCCAAGTAAACTAAGTCGTTTGCCAACTCTTCATCGGATTCGTTAGATGCAAACTTTCTGCCCTTCAAAATGTTAATAGTGGGCAACCCTTCATGGAATAATAAAATCTTAATGGTCTTGAACTGTTCATGAGACGAAGAAGTAACAGAAACAAAGTTCTTCAAGATTCCTACAGAGACACGAACAATTTTGACCATGATAGAGTCTTTTGCAATGACTAGTAAATTGTTGATAAGTTCAGGAAAGTTATGCACGAGTGTCTTGTTAATCGGAGCACTGAAAGACAAAATCCACAAGCTCAACAAAATGTTGTACGACAACTGCAATCCTGTGGCATTTGGGTACTTGGCCAGGTTAGAAATTAACTGGTTAATTGACTTAAAGTTGCTCACCAAGTTAGAGTCTTGGTAGATCTGCTTGAATTGCTTTACGATGAGCAATTCCTGAAGCAATTGAATACTAATTAGTTGAAAGTTGGATTCCAGAACGTTTCCAATAAACTGTTCAGAGCTCAATACGTCAAAGATCTTAATGAGAACTTCTTTATCGATCTTAGCTGCTGTTTTTGGGTTCTTGCTGGCTTTTGATAAAATGATAATAATGTTGTACAAAGCCAAGGATTTAATTAAACCGTCACTGTTATCCAAGTGCTTCAAGAATGGAACATATGGTAACGATGAATCAACATCAGATAATGCCAACAAAGAGTCTAAGAACTCTTGGCCAGGCAATTCCAAGAGCAAGTCGTTAATCAATGTCAATACATTCTTCAAGACATCGTCCTTTTCGTTGACCTCGAGCTTGTTCAACAAGTTCAAGATGGTATTTGTGCAAAGGTCCAATTGGGACAAGACGGTAGACTTCTTGTTCTCTGTCGATTGCTTCTCGAGAACTTTAATGTATGAGGCATCATCCTCAGAGACGACACCGGAGCGTGACAACCCCTCCCATGGAATGATACGGTCCCTGATGATCTTCTTGGAGTCAGATAAGAAGCCACTATCGATAACCAAAGGGGTCTAAATATGGTTAGTAAAAGATCACTAAAAGGCGCAATCGGCAATTGGTTTTATCCCACAAAGTCTAGGTTACATACGAATTCGGTAGCCATGGTCAATTAATGAAGAATGGGTTCCTGGCGTGTTCAACTTGGCTGATGTCCAACGTTTATCACACTTCAATCCAAATTGATAGCGACAATTTAAATTGGAAATTGGCATGGTATTGGTAGGGACACTACCTCCAAGTGTGACAGTAGGTGCTGGTGTTGGTTAGAAGAGTGGAAGATGTAATTGAGTATATTGACCAAGAAATGGTAGTGAGCAGAAAGTGGATGTTCAAGGATGCTTGGTCTACGAATTGAAAAGAGGTGTAATTAATATGGACTAACTTGTAGTTAATACCATTTACTTAACTGAATTCAATACTGGGATTGAAAAAAAAAAGAGAAGTATCTGCCGATCCCAGGAATCGAACTTGGGTTTCTTCGGCCACAACGAAGTGTACTAACCACTATACTAGATCGGCTACTTTGTGACGAAGAATTTTAGTGCGAAAATCGAGTTTTTTAAAGGTCACGTGCAATGCACGTGACTTTTTTTTTAAATTTTTTTGAAAAAATAAGCCCTTTCTTTGCAATACAATCTTTTTAAAGAGAGTGTTCTACTAGAAGTCAGATGTCTCTATTTGCGCTTGGTGTTCTTAATTTCTTCATACTTCAACAAATCCCGACAAAGCGTTAATTGGATATAGCAACAGATAGTGAGAGCATCAATATAATAAAACCATCCAAAGGGTTTTCTTCCGCTTTGCCAGTATTGCAGCAGAATCGCAGAAAGTGCAGGAGGTTGCAGAAGACGCGAGGTTGAAATATAGTATGGTTAGTTAATTGGAACAACTGTGATGATCGTGAAGAGTGAACTATTATTTCCGGTATTGAGTTTGAAGATAGTAAACATGGTAGTTCATAACAGCAAGTCATTTCTACCTAGTTTCTAAGCTTCCATAAAACGAATTCGTAAAATATGAAGCCTCAACATGAAAAACAGAAGAGACATCGAAATACCCAGGCATAAAGATACAATGTCCATTGCCCTGGATCTAATCGCGTCAAGGAACCGAAGCCAAAAGCTGCGAACAAGGCACCTCATCATGAAACATCTAGTGACACCTACTTTCCTGTCAATAATGGAAACGTAGCCGAAGTCAACGGTCATTATTTATTGTTAAGATGAACTAATTATAGACTCTTCCAGCAATTTTGTATGACACAGAGTAGGGACTCAGATTCCGCTAGTAAAAGCAAGCGAGGTTCCGAGCCTGGAAGGAAAATGGGTTCCGTGACGAAACCCTTAGATTCAGGATGTTGGAACTCGGGAGCCGAAAGTAGCAACTTTTGAAGGACGTGGCGTTGTAGCAGCCTCTTTTTCAGCTCAACAATCCACCTACACTCTACAACGGCATGTGCCACTATTGATACTTTGGTCTGGGTGTGACATAGGACATCCCTTAGGGCGAGATCAGTGTCATCAAGATCAGCAAGGCAACTGGGCAAACGATGAAAAAGTCAATGCTTGTGAATATGGTCATTGCTGAGCCGCAAGCTCCTAATGGGGAAATTTTCAAAGGGCAAAATGTGAGAAAACGCTGAATGTGTAAATATTACTCATCGCAGGAGCCCAGCCCTCTCTTAAGCGAAACCCTCTTGGAGGCACCACCTAACCATTGCTCTCATGACGTGTCTAAGTTTTGATGTTAACTGATTTGAGAGGCTGTTCCTTATTGGATGTATTTGAGGCATTTCTACCATTCGTTAGTTTCGCCATGGAATTGAACAGGCAACTTCTCAAAAAAAAAAAAAGAAACAATCAAGGCAGGTGTGCAACATACAGGAGCCAATACCGAAACCTCGACATACAGGATTCGTTGACTCCATTAATTAGCGTGAAGAATTACATCAACTGGAATCTGGGGTTGACAGTGTTCGTGGCCAAATACCCAAGAAGTCATTATCTCTATAATCTTAAACAGATAAAAGGGGAAGTAGAATTATTGATTGGTCGTTGCAAAAACTTGCTAGCTTGGCCCACGAATTTGGCACAGAAATTTGTGACATCTGGTTAAGATTTTAAAAATTGCACCCAAAAATCCCAAAGCGATAAGCTAGGTAGCAAATTTTGGTTGCAACTTTTGAAAAGTTGGTGTCCGACAGATGCAATCCGCCATGAATCGGAGAACTAACCAAGTTGAACTGCAGCAATTTGTGCTTTGAAATTTCAGATAGCTGCTGTCGACTCTATTCAATCTCATTTTCAGACTACAATTTTTCGATATGTACTAGCAAATTATAGCATTACCATACAATAAATAACATAACTTTTTCTATAGAAGTTTAACATAGAAAAGTGAGCAGAAGATTGCTCACTATCGATAGCTCTTCTAATCAGGAGAACCGGGCATTAGCAAGAAAAATTGTCAAAAAGGGGTGCACGAACTAAAACATATAAGGGTGAAGGTAGATGATTAAAGTACAAACGAAAGAGAATCAATATCTTTCCAAGTTAGTTCGAAACCTTAATCAGATGATTCTCTAGCGAATTCCTTAGACATGTCAGCATCTGGGATGGAACCACAGATGGTTTCCACCATGATACCAGTGACCAAGTATGGGTCGATGTTAGAAGCTGGTCTTCTGTCTTCGAAGTATCCGTAACCTTCCTTAGCAACCTGTCTTGGGATTCTGATAGAGGCACCTCTGTTAGCGACACCGGATGAGAAAGCCTCCATAGAAGCAGTCTCATGACGTCCAGTCAATCTTTGGTCGTTGTCACTTCCGTACAAAAGCATGTGCTCCTTATGTCTCTTGGCCAACTTGGCCAAAGCAGCCTCGATGTCCTTCATACCACCTGGAACTCTCATGTTCTTGGTGGAGACATTAGTGTGACAACCAGCACCGTTCCAGTCACCCTTCAATGGCTTTGGATGCAAAGAAATCTTGACTCCGAATTCTTCGGCGACTCTTTGAAGCAAGTATCTGGCCATCCAGAGCTCGTCACCCATGGTAATACCTTCACATGGACCGACTTGGAACTCCCATTGAGATGGCATGACTTCAGCGTTAATACCTGAAATGTTAATACCGGCGTGCAAACAAGCTCTGTAGTGGGCTTCGATGACGTCACGGGCGTACACCTTACCAGTACCAACACCACAGTAGTATGGACCTTGTGGGGCTGGGAAACCACCCTTTGGCCAAGCATACACATTGTCAAATTGGTCGAAAAGAGTATATTCCTGTTCCAAACCGAACCAGACTTCGTCGTCAGAGTGAGCCTTCATTAACTTGGCACACTCGTGTCTGTGGTTGAATTTGTTTGGGGTACCGTCGTTGTTCCAACATTCGGTAAGCACGATGATGTTGTCACCCTTTCTGAATGGATCTGGGTAGAATGCGATTGGTCTCAAGTAGACGTCAGAGTCGTGACCCGGAGCTTGACCAGTGGAAGAACCATCAAAGTTCCATTCTGGCAAGTCGTCGACAGAAGTAGGCTTCTTGTTAATGGTCTTACATTTGGATCTGGTGTTACCTTCGGAGTCAATCCAAACGTACTCGGCAAGAACCTTACCGTTTTGAGATAAATCAAGGTACTTGGCCAAGATAGCGGTCTGTTCAGTAATAGAAATAGTAGCCATTGTGAGTATGAGTTATGTAGTGGTGATCAAAGATCGATGTGAGTATTGATTATGCAAAGAATGCAAAAATGCAAAATTGTATCAATAGCAAGAAGATAGAAAATCCTAAAGAAGAAACGACCAATTCTAGTTTTCGTGTCGACAAGGATAACGATAGCTATATATATGGTGGAGTTGACCAGAACATGGTGAAGGTCAGTATGCGAGATAAAAAATTGGGATTTTCTGGTTAAGAGTCTGTAGATGGTTGCATTTGTGGCATCCTGTTAAGAGAACCTTCTTGGGATATTGCAATTTATTTTTTGAGGGCGAGTCAGGTTATCCAGCCAATCAGTGGGCGGTGCGGCGGATCACAGGTTGTGCGAAACCCAACCCGCTTCACTGGGATCCTGAAGACTCGGGTGTGCTCGCCCTGGGCCCTCCTGATAGAACAGGAGCTGATCCGGAATTGATAATCCGTCCGCGAAGGCAGACACCTTTCTTTTTATCAGGACCGACCCACCTGCACAACCATGACCTCTCTACAACAACTCAAGCGGAACGTCTCTGGTCATAAGGAAGCGTAGAAACAGAAATATGAAAATTTTTCAGTTTACGAATGAAATAGGCCAAAACTCGTATAATGGAATAGGGAAATTAGACTTGTTGAGTAATGAAATCGATATTGACAACGAGGCTAGAAGTAAACGCAATTGTTGAAATGACGGCTCGTAAGAGAAGCCTTGTCTCACAAGGAGCATTGACTGTTGGACTCCTGTTATCGTATGCACTAATTCTGTCCTCTATCTTATCGCCCGCTCCGTTAGTCCTAAATTATGCCTGTAGCGTACGGTTACACAAAATTCCTGATTAGGAAGTTAGGGTACCGGAGAGCCAACCAATTATGGACCGGTTTTAGTAAGACAGTGGGAGAGGACAGTTACAAGTGAAGCTACAACCTAGGTGAGATTCGTGTACATACATCAGATCGACAGTCACGTTGCACATGATGGGGTCGGTAATTCTGTTGGTATATGGTGGTGGTTCTCTTTAGTGGCGGAAGAAATTGTACTACTTTGCAATTTTAGGAGTAATTCTCAATGCCCTGCGGTTCATAGTAGTTCAATGATCCCCAACGATTCCCTATTCCCAATTCCCAATTCTGAATGAATTTTCAAATAGGAACCAAGAATACTAAAACGTCGACCTGAAATTGACCCCACTCACATTATTGTTCTGGACGAGGTGACCCCAAATGCCCGTTGAAAAAACCTTAAATTAAATTGTCCAATCTCTTATCACATAATTAACTTGGATATCAATCCCTGTACCTCTAATGTACTCCTATATTTTAGAATATGTACTCCAAACAAGGTGGTAAAGGAGGGGTGAGTTATGCACACCCAATTTATTACTTTGGGGACACGTTATTTAACGCTGCCTCCGAGTAGTACGACTATCGCACCGTGCGACGAGCCATTCATTTATTAGCAGATTTGCAATCTGTCAAGGACGGAGTGTACAGATCGCCTTCAATCGAATTCCTTATCATGTCAATTAAATTGTAGACTAGCACCCCTAGTAGGAATGGTTGGAGTAAGCGAGACTACCCCGTGTTGGTCTAATTAAGCCTGGCTTCCTCTTAGATATCGCTCCTCGGAATAATAGACACACTTGATTCATTTTACGCATCCATTTCCCCACCCATGGCCAACTGAGAATAGCCTACTTCGCGTTGCACTTCTTATCTTGGTTTCCAAGGGTCTTTGGATATCAATAGTCCCGGACCCACATATTTCACTCTTATACATATCTAAATTTCTACGAAAGACATTAATTGCAAGAAAACTAGCTTAAAAATCTCCCCATAACGCCATATCTACATCCAATCATCGGCGAGGAAATGTCCCCACTGACGTTTAGAGATGCCCTTTCCTGTTGTATGTCTAAACTCCTTTAGTCAGTAGTCTACGGGCAGAACATTTCTCTGCTGTATGTGGGTTATAACCGAAATAAAAACTTCTGTGCAAGTTAATGCTTAAACACACATTTAGTATTTGAAGTGGGTGCAGTTTACACATTTAATCGAGGTACTATGTGTATATTAAAACTATTTAATTTTTAGAATTAAAAGGGGTGTGATATGACCGAATCTATGAATGGGTAGAATGAGGAGAAGAACAAAGTCTAATTAATGTATTGGTATGAAATTCAACAGGCAAAACAAACAAAATGGACACAATAATTCTTTTCAACTTAATGAGTACTTTCTCTTGGTTCTTCTTCATCTTCAGAAAATTCCTCGGTAAGACTGTCATCTTCGACATCGGCGAAGTTCTCAGCATCAGTGTGCTCCTCAGAGGCACCCTCGTCTACTAATTCTTCTTTTGCTGTTTCTATTTTCTCTTCGTTTTTGAAATCGATATGTTCTGACTTAATGAAGTCTTCCTCGGAGTCGGAGTTAGGAAAATCCTCAGTATTTGAGTCAGACTCTGGGTATTCTTCTTGTTCTTCCACAAAATCTTCCGTAGCTGAACCATCTGAACCATCTTCTTCAGATGCTATATTCTCCAAAGAATAGTCTTCTTGAAGTATCGCATCTTCTTCATATTCTTCCGACGAAGACCTTTGTTCGTACACTTCTGCCTCGGAGACTAGTTCCTCGGAATCTACTTCTTGGAGTTCTGGTGTGCTTATTTCGGACTCGGTTTCTTCTACAGATTCCTCAGTGTGTTCAGTCTCCGCTTCAGACTCTGGTTCAGTTTCTTCATCTGTGCGTTCTTCAGTTTCTGCTTGAACTACAGCTTCTTGTTCGGTCTTCAGCTCAGTCTCTACTTCGCGTACTTCATCTAATTTTCTGATGATTCCTTCTCTCAATTGGAAAGCGACATTGGCCTTAGCCCTTACTAACTTTAAATAGTCGTCATTGTCACGCACCAAATAGTTTACGTGGAACTCAACATTTCTCAAGTATTCATTCCATTGCTCCAATCCCAATGTATTCAAGTCCTTGTTGTTTTGCTTATTCAACTTGTATTCATTAGCGGTGTTGTAAATAAAATCTCTGAATTTAAAGATCTCTTCTTTGACCTTGTGGAACCTCTTCCAAGTTTTCCACGACACCTCATCATCTTCCAAGTTCAATTCATCTAATAGGTTAGTCAATTGCTTGGAGAAATCTTGAATTGTGCTTTCAGAAAAAGATTCCAAAATGTCAATGGTATCTTGGATCACTCTGAAATACTCTACGAGTATGTTGTCATGACTATCGATCAAGATTTTCTGCACTGCTTGTGAAGCAACCTCTGGTAACTTGTATGTGTCTGCAATATCATCTCTGATCTCCTGCCTTCCTACAGTCTCGATGGTACTATCGTTGGTAAGCTTGATCTTTTCGTAGTCCTTATTAATCTCGGTGATTTTCTTGTTGAGAATCTGATATTGGGCGTATGTCTTCTTATGGAGAGCCTGCAAAATTTCACTAATCTCTGGTTTGATTAATTCAATTGTCTGGTTCAAAATTGGTTTCATTTCAACTTCAAGACTGTTAGCAGCCATCTGCAAGGTCCTGTTTACCTTAGATTCCCAATAGCCCAATTCTTCGTTGATCTTAAGTAAATTAGGATCCGTGATTTGTTCCAAACCTACATCGGTGGCAGTTGATTTATCAGTTACAGTGATAGTTGAGGTCAAATGTACAACAATTGGACTGTCGTCGTCAGACAAGTCACTTTCACCTTCTTCTTCGGTGCCCTTGTCGGAAATCTTCTTCAATATGTCGTTCACGACCTCGGCAATATTCTTCTTCTGCTTGGTGTCTCCTTTAGTTTCAGAGCTACCGTAGAATTGGTTAAACTTGATTAAGTTCTTAAACTCTTGCTTGAGGAATTTACGTTTCTGCACCAATCTCATAGAACTCTTGGTTGCAAGTAACTTCTCAATGAACTCATTGTAGACTTTTACAGCCTTTTGCACAATTTCAATGCGAAGGAGACTGGCTTGGGCGTTTGCATAGTATTCATAGACACCAAATTCTGTCAACTTTTGATGAAAAGCAGCCCAGGTGTTCCCGAACTGTACTCTGCCCAATTTTAAGTACAAGCAGATCTTCGAAAACACCACATTCTTGTATTGATGGAGCTCCGGGTACACATGAGCGTCCATGTAGTCACTCAATTCGAGCACCTTGGAGTGGAAAAGTGCACAGCTCAGCTCTAAGAAGTGTCTGATCTTGTAATCTTTATCCAAGCTCACTACGAACTCCTTGGTGGCGTGAACGCCACTTCTGATGTGAAGGGCATCGTCCACTGCTACCAATCTAGGCTTGATCACGGTCTCGTAATTTAGCAAAATAGTACTGTGGAAAACAGGCTTGAAGTAGATGTTACTGGCAGTGCAAGTATGGTATACGATTGGTGAGAGTGTCCTGAGCTGGGCCTTTGACAGGATCTGTGGATCCACAACCGGACACACGTAGGTCAACACGTACAACAAGTACGCCAGCACAAGCGCTACGGCCCACGAGAACTTGAAAACAGCCATTGATGGGATCACAAAACTTGTATATATTTTACAAACGGTCTTGACACGCCAAATTTGGTTCTTGCTTGATACCTTACAGTTCTCCTACTAGTCAAACACTATCATCCACGTTTAACGATGTACTTTCTGATCTCTGAGTTTTTGATTTTCCGCTGATGACTTTTGTTTGTTTGGGTGAAAATGAGGGTGTGCATACTAGGTCATTAATGACTGCAAAAGCGTTAGCCGTGTCAAAAAGGTTAAAGGTGGGTAGAAGGTAGCTGTTGGAGTTGTGGTTGGGACTTGGGTTGGTATTGATGACGGGATAGGAGATGAATTGGTTGAAGATGATATAAGGAAGTTACAGTGAATCGAAATCACAGGAAAATGGGCGTTTGACGTGCTTTTATTAGGCGCCGAGCATCAAGCATTTACTAGCCAACTTTGTGGTGGCTTGCCTCCTCCTGCATCAACATATTTTGCATCTATAATTGTCCATAAGCTATTAAATAAAACATGGCTATTTACAGTTTCACTCGAAGCTCACTTCTTCTCAAAGGCAAATGGTGATTGTTCAGTGAAAATATCAATTGAGCCAACGGGAATGAGCAACAGCTCGTCCCAGTACCAGCTCAATCCAAGCGACGAGGATATTAGAATGATCAGTGTCAAGTAACAACTGCAGAAATTGTTCCAATTAAAGTTCCAGCAATTTAGGATCCCGTTTCCTAAAATAATAACTATAATACTTACAATGGAAATCCAATTTAATACAACAAGCAAACGTGGATGTCTTGTTCGGAACGACAACCTGTTGTAGTCCAACCCATTAGCCTTTAGAGCCCGGAGGAATCTCAAGTAACTTATCAGGATAAACAACCACATAATCAACCCAGACGTCGCACAAATATTGACAAGCAAGTTGAACAACACGGCAATTGTTTCAGACTTTGAAAATAGTGAGATCAAACCGAGTGACGATGTCAACAAGATTGCAGGGTACGGGACGCCCTTGCTGTTGGTGTAACTCAAGTACTTCGGGAAATATCCCTCTTCGACCATAGAAATCAAGCATCTAGAACCAAAATATATATTGGAACTTGCTGCGGAAATCATTGAAATCAAAATTACAAAGTTGAATATGCTGAGAATAAACGAGCTAGCACTTATTCCGCAATTGATCAAGCCAATGAGAAAAGGGGATGAGAAGATGTCATCGTCACTTCCACCATTTGTTAATTGTGGATCATTACAAGGAATCAACATCGATAATAAGAAAAGTGTAGTAATGTAGAAAACAATTATACGTACTAAAACGTATTTTATGGCTTTTGGCAAGTTGACATGGGCGTCGTGAATCTCTCCAGAACAAATTGCAATGGATTCTATGGATTGAAAAGTGAAGCAACTTGAAACTAAAGATGCCATAATATTCAAAATTTTGGAGCCAACTGGATTCTTTACAACATGTAAAGTGTCTATTCCCCAGATCAAATCTTTAGTCCAATACTTGAAGCCAACATGTTTACTTGTTAGTACGTATACGCTTAGGGCTATCCAGCAGAGAATGAACAGAATTTTCAAAATCGATATGACAAATTCTATCTCCCCGTAGAAGTTCACTGGTAGAAGATTGAACAATGTGAGGATCAACCAAAATGCAAATATTATCAAGAGTTGATTCTCTTTTATAAAGGGAAAGTTCTTACTCCAGAATGACAAAACTGAGTATATCAACGATAATTCAAGTGCTAAGGTGATAGACCAGCTAATCCAATATATCACATTTATAGCAAGCCCTATACTGTTGGAAAGAAATTTGAATTGAAATTGACACACCGAGCCATTGAGAGGCATGAAACAGGCCATTTCCCCCACTGATTGAATTACAGTGTAGCAGATAGCACTAATATATACATATGACAATAAACTAATTATGGGACCATTCACCAAGGATGCTCGTATACCCAAAAAGAGCCCCGTTCCCACTATACCGCCTATCAGTATCATGGAAATATGTCTCGAGTTGAGTAATCTCTTTGTGTTGACATGTTCATGCTGCTCTAAATGCAACAAAGGCTGGCCAGCCGTATCTTGTACATGATTCACTGACCATATTAACGGCGTTGTCTCATAAGCCATACTGGATCTTCTACAATAATTCTAAAGCTAACTACAAATCTATAACTCACATATCGTAAAACCTCACCATAATTTACCCCAGTTCATGTTATCCGATATGGGGTCCTCCGGGTAACTCCGTCGGACTGTTCGAAACGCATATGTCATATATTCGGCTTGTACAGTAAATGCCCTAACCTTAAAAACAAAATGGTACTGTGATAGTTCGGTGCCTTAATAGAGGGGAGCGTGTATATTTTCAACACAATACGTAGAAATTATGTATACATACACAGATATTCATAAAAATACAAACGTAACCATAAGAATAGAGTAGATACATACAACACAGTCGCGTCAGATTGCTTTATCGGAGTAGATAAGCTAGCAGGGCTCATAAAGAGACAATATCTTGAGAACCTATATTGTACGTCTCCTTTCGTAACAGATTTGGGCCGTGTAGTCTGCGCCCAAGGATCTCTCTAAGCAGTCTTCTTCTTACCGAAGTTCTCTTCGTACAATGCCTTAGCATTGGCGTACTGGGCAGTCAAATGGTCATGCACGTGACTCTCGACAACCTCGGTAGCTTTGAAGAGTTGCTCAATGTATGGGTAAACGTAGGTGCTGAACTTGGACTTAGCGCAGGTAATCTTATCTTCAACCTTGTACTCCTTGAACAATGGGTGAGAGTGGACGTGCTGGTCCAAGAACTCATGGGTCTTGGCGATGTATGGGTTAACAAAGTCAGAAGCAGTGTCAAGGGCTCCGCATACTCTGTTGTGGTGATGGGTCAAAGGGTGGAAGACGGTGTTGGCAGCATGCTCCAATGGGTTTTCCTTCAATTGAACGCACTTGTAGTTAAACAAATAAACAGCGTAGAATGCGAGAACGCATGATAAGTAGCACTTGATCTTAGCTAACAAAGCCATTGTGATGTTAAGGGTATAACGAGCTAGAGTGGGGGATAGAACGGATAGATTTAATCGTTAGACAAAAGTTCTCCAATTGCCCTCTCAAATTGTTAATGAAGAAAAAGGTTCGATTTATAAATTAATCCACAACCGGAAGCAAGCGTGGCGAAATTCAAACTTCCGTTGGTAAAAGACCTGAAATTTTTTCTTAAGTACAGTCATCTGTATGTCATACCATCATTTATTATTATTATTGCTGTAGTATTGTATATTATTCCAATCCTGCTTGCTATTGGGTACCGCACGTGATGGCGCTCTACTTGACACAAGCAAACACTCTTTTGACTGTGATATTTGGAGATTTTCCTGTGTGGTGAGAACTGTAGTGTTGTGGGATGTCCCAGATTAGGAAATGGTGTAGCATACGTGCGGATTGCAAATTGGTTGCAGCCGGTGTTGACGTCTTCCCCTAAACGGGATTATTGGACTCATTACCAGAACCCCAAGATCTAACAAGAGCAGGGCATCTTGGCCACCTTGCAAGATGCCTGGATTGGGACATGGATTCGATATGAGAAGAGACCTTTGTTCAATAGGATTTCTTTTCCTGTGATCCAATAGGCTTTGTTCTTCACAGAGAAACACTTCTATCAGATATCGTCGTCGCAATCGCAGCCGTCTAATAATCGCTTGCGTCAAAAGAGCATTAATAGCCGAAACATTCATTCATCGTACCCTGCGTAGTGAATAACTAGATATATCGTCTCGTTGACGACAAAAGAATAAAAACAATTGGTAGTGAGTTCATAGCATTTATAAGATGTCATCCGCTGGTTTATCACAAATGGAGTTGAGACCTCTTGATTTAACCGATAAGGAAAACGAAGTCCTTAGAACTCCAACGAAAATCACCAAGAGGAAGTCATACTCTATTCTCACGCCCATTTCGAATGTCCAGTCTACGTCACCATTTGACAACACATTGAAGCATAAGAAGCTGTCGAACTTGAAAAATGAGAGAGTAATAAGTGAATCTACCGGTTTGGTCAAATTAGCACTAGCGGGTAACAATAAGTCTGGAGCCCCCAACAGATCAAGGTCTCTGTTGTCGTCGCCCCATTCGACCAACACATCATTTGCATCTTCTAATACCACAAACTCAACTCCAGTTAGATCTGGATTGCCTGTTTATATACCCATTGAGCGAAAGGAGGTAGTTGAACAAGTCACTGAGAAACAAGAAAACTACCGCGAGACACACGAGAAGCTATTGGAGCAATACACAGAGAAACAAAAGGAATTAATAGAATATGAAAAGAAAGTAGAGTTTTGCAAGTTCGAGTTACTTGAGATCTCCACCAAGTTGGAAACTTGCAAGAGAGATGAAATGGTGGATTCGCTTAAGAACCAGAGACAACCTTCTGGAGAGCACGATCTCTTCAAGAAGATTCATTCTCAAACTGATCGAGAAATTCGGGAATTGAAAATAGAGCATCTCCCACCATCCTCGGCATCAGAAGAGAAAATCTTTATCGATGAGTTGAAGAAGAAAGCATCCAACATTTTCAACATTGCTGAAAATTCTAGTACAGATGGAGGCGATAAAGAGTTGAATTTGAGTAACTTGCGAAAGAAGGCATCTATGTTTTATACTAACATGCCCAATCCTTTTGAAGAGTTGAGTGGCATGAGCAAAAGGGCAAATACCGTTTTCGCAAATTCTGCCAATAAGTCGTCAAGCGATATCCAACTCCTTCTAAATACTTCAAACGAGAAATTTGACGACTTGTCCTCCAGAACTAATAAATTCTTTACCGGGGTGGTGAACAACTTGTCGCCAAAGAAGAACGATAAGCTTTTTGCAAATAATTCCAATGCAAAGCTATACAGTGCCATCAACAGTTTATCAAAGAATTTTAAGTTAAGCCTCAACAAGGGATTAACTCAATTTGATGAAGATGAAGACAAGGAATTGGTCTATAATAGCTCTCTTAATTTTGATAACTTTCCCCTTGATGTGCCGTTTTCCTCTGTTAATGAGAGCCTGTTCACTGGCGGCAGCGAACATGGGGACGCAGAAGTCACCAACCTCGATGTCATCTATGAGAATGATGATGAACTGAGTATTCTCCATATTGATGACTACAATAGCACACTAGAGGAGGAGTAATATTAATTTAGTTACTTTATCATTAAGTACAAATTTTAATCAATTTCAATTCTATAAATTATACCGTCTTTTTTTAATGTTGACAGCCTATTTATTATCTATCGTAATGCATTCATTCGTCATCGTCTAACCATCCCTTGGCTCTGTCAACAGCTTTCTCCCATCTTCTCCAGTTCTTTCTTCTGTCCACATCAGGCAACTTGGCTTTAAATTTATTGACCTCTCCATCGCCGCCAGTCACCTTAAGAATAACATCATCCAAGTCCTTCCAAATTCTGTCCTCCTCGTCTTTGAATGATAAACCAGCTGCAATAGCAGCTCCTAATGCAGTACATTCAGAAATAACAGCCCTTTTAACAGTTATACATGGACCTAATATATCAGCTTGGATCTGCAAGACTTCATCTGCCTTGGACATACCACCATCAACAGACAAAGTCGACAACGGCTGATCAGCATTCTGAGTGGATAATGCTTCTTCCAAGAAATCCTCGGAGGCACCAGCATCGCTAGCCATTGCTCTCAAGATAGCTCGCACCTGGAAACAAACACCTTCTAATGCCGCACGGGCAATATGGCCAGATGAAGTGTATTGCGTCATACCAAATAAGGAACCACGAGCACCGCCATCCCAGTATGGCGCATACAAACCGGAAAAGGCTGGGACGAAAACCACGCCTCCAGTGTTATCAACTTGAGATGCTAAAGGTCCGATATCCTTAGCGTCAGAGATTAACTTCAAATTGTCTCTCAACCATTGAACAATGGAACCAGCCACGGCAATGGAACCTTCTAATGCATAATGCGGTTTAGCGTGTTCACCTTTCAACGTAGGGAACCAGTAACCGATTGTTGTCAATGTACCGTGCTCAGAAATTAACTTGGTAGTACCGGTATTGTAAAGAAGGAAACAACCCGTACCGTACGTACATTTGGCAGATCCCGAGTTCACCGCTAATTGGCCAACCAAAGAAGCGGACTGATCACCCAAGCAACCACAAATTGGGGTACCGGTAATAGTTTTTAAGATATCATAAGCTTCTTGCGTGATCCTATTGTGGAACCCTAAAAGGGATAAGTTAGGAGAAGCAAATGATCCATAGAATTCAGAACTGGAAACAATCTTTGGTAAGCATATCTTGGTTGGGTCAATACCCCAGAAATCAAGCAAATCATCATCGTAGTCTCTTGTCTCTAAGTCCATGAAATAAGTTCTAGAAGCGTTGGTGACATCAGACACAAACGTCTTCTCTTTTGTAAGATGATAAATCAACCATGTATCGACAGTACCAAACATTAAGTTGCCATCACCCTTCTCGTATGCTTCACGGATAGCATCATCGTTATCTAACAACCAACGCAATTTTGCAGCCGAAAAGTACGTGGACAACGGCAAACCAGTTTTTTCCTTCAACTCCTTCTTTCTGTCCTCATCGATCATTTTCTCGAGATGTTGAACGATCTCTGTGGTTCTTGTATCAGTCCATGTGATACCACCACTCAAAGGCTTGCCGGTTTTACGAGACCATACAATGGTAGTTTCTCTCATGTTAGCAATACCAATTGCCTTGACTTTGTATTTAACTTTCAAGTCAACGTTCTGGTTAATCTTACGCAAAGTGATCAAGCACGCAGTCAAACATTGCACGGCATTGGCCAAGATGTGAACTGGCATACATTCTACCCAACCAGGTTGTGGGAATCTTAATGTGGGACCCACAGAAGCTTTGTTGTTTTCGATCTCAACGTTGTCACTGATGGAGATAGCAATACCCTCGGCAGTGAAGATAGGCTCGTTATGTCTCATCAAAGATGATCTTCTTCTGAATTGCTCCGTGTTGAGAGACTCTGCTGGCGCCTCAGAGGCAGTAGTAGAGTACTCGATCTGGTGTTTGGCGATTTCTTCACCTTCTTGTGAGAACAAGATTGCTCTGGCGGATGTGGTGCCGATGTCAATTGTAGCTACCACCGGTATGGTAGGAGCCTTGCTGTTACGACGAGCCATTGTAGTATAAGGAAGTTGTTAGTGCTAAACGAAGGAAGAGGAAAGGAGTATAAAGAGTTTTCTTTTTATATGAATGAGTCTATAAAATGTCCCCCACCAATTTTAATACTAAGAAAAAACAGTAGTGTTTTGAGGGGTATGGTAGCCTATAATATTGCGATTTAAGATAAGAATACGACTCGCTGGACGACGAAAGAAACTACTGTGTCTACTTTACTGACAACTAAAGCAGTAAACTGGATTCAGTGATATTTATAGTTTTTGGGAGAAGAAATCAAGAAAAAGAACGCAAACTATCGCTTGTACATTACACATCTGTCCCCCACTACAATGAAAATTTTATAAAACCCATACCAGTAGCTAGTTGGTAACATACGGGGAACCTGCACAAGCTTGGTGTCTCGGTCGAACAAAGATAATCGAAATTGGCGTTTGCTACTCTCTATTTAAGCGAGAATTAGCGCTTTCGGGGCAATTAACGGAACGATGATTCCTGGGAAGCGAGAGAAGGCGACAGGCCCAACAGGCGGGCTCACTTGAGAACCCACAGAAACCTAGGGCCCCGGCCATTCTGGAACTACCGACTGTTCTTTCCGCGGGATAGTGCGTTCACCAATGTGGGGGGAATTCTATACAGCTTGTCTTAATGGATATTGGAAGAAACATGCTACAAGCCCTTGGGATCTCTTGAATTCGCTCCGCCTCTCCTTTGCAAACTACTGGATGTCACTTTCTTGTCATCTCTACATACAGAAATGATAGAAAATAGATGTAACTCGGTCCCTTCCCCATATTAGGAATCCCGGAACTTCCTCGCATATGCTGCCTGCGCCGAAGTGGGGCAAAAGGGGGGCAATGCATATCGTCTATTTCAATAGGTGCAAAATTAATAAAACCCGTTTTATTAAGAATAAATAGTAATTACAGAGGAAGAACTTCAGTGCAGACAGAAGTCACACCATAGAGATTTAAAATGTATGAAAAAAAATCAATATATACAGCATTTCATTCTTTATAGGGGAACACTCTACTCCGATATTCCTTCTTCGTCAACGGTGGTATATTGGGGATACTCCACATTGAATGGGTCCTCCTCGGCAACCTCGTTGATTCCTCCGTCTGCCTCATTCTCCTTCTCAGCAAAATCGTCTAACCACTTGTTTCTAGTCATGAATTTGGCTTTATTTTGTTTAACCAACTGTATTGCCTGCGCCGTAGTGTCAAATTTATGCCCACTAATAATTTCGAAAACCAATTTGAAATATGTAATTAGTGACCTGATTCCACGTAAATACCCTAGATCGGCAAAATTTGGATGTGATGGTGGAATTGATGCATCCCGATTGTCTTCTTCAGCAATGACTGATTGTGCAAAATCAATAATGCGTACCTTCACCTGTGCTATGTCATCTTCATCCGCGTTATTTCCCCCATCATACATTAGCAAGATGGATGAACCGTACATTCTGTAACCATTCAACTTATTAAATATCTCATACAATTCATCAAATTGTGTAATCAAATGGGGGATTTTGATTAATATCGAATAATTATCTTGACCATTGTATAAGAACTTAGCCAAGATCTTACAAAACTGAATACCGATCTTAATCCTCCTTCCGAAATATTTATCCTTGGTCAAGTAGAGATTTTGTAATGCATCGTCCTCGCTATGTTGAGTGCTTGACTTCTTCGATATCTGCAATCCACAGATTCTCACCCCTAGATTTCTGGAGGTAGTTGCTAGACATTTACGACGCTGAGACTTTTGTTTGGAAGAATTAGCATCTATTCCGTATTGCCTAGTTCCCATCTTCAAATCAAGAACACAAGGTGTTTTCATATTCGAAGTGAGATCCTCCAATAAGATAAATCTCTCAAATCTAGTGTGCTTACGCAAAACAGGTCCAGATGATGGTTGCAGCTGTGGACTACCAACTGCTTCTGATGGATTCATTGAAGGTGATGTCACATTAGGTGAGTCCACGGCTTTCCCTACGAGTTCCTCGTCGTCCATTGCGAAAATGTTGTCATCATTTTGATGTGTGACATGGTTATTGCTATTACCATGCAATTTCAAAGTTGGCTGGAACACTTCCTGTAGAATTTGTACTTGTAAATCAGTATTGACTGATGTAGATCCCAAATTACTACTCACGCGATGGTGATTGAAGTGGTTTGAATTGATTGACGATGAAACAGATTGATCTCCGTTATGTATGCTGTTGTGTATGCTATTATGGAGACTATTGTGGCTCCCTTCCAAAAATGAATCAGGAACAGGGGAAGGTAATGAACTTGAATATTGTTTCCACAATGAGTCTGGAATTATATGTTTGTTATCGTCGAGAACTACTTCCGGAGGTAATTCATCTTCTTCTTCGGAGTTGATCATATTGGAAATCTCAACTCTCTTTGAATTGCCGAAATGCTTTCCTGGTGAGTTCTTTGCAGAAGTGGACATTATCGTGCTTCTAAACTTTCCCACGCTATTGGGAGTACCTACATACCCATGAGACTCATCACTATTGGAATTTTCAGTTATTATACTGGAATAGCGGACGTTAAGCACTCCGATGTAGCGAGGCATAAAATTTAATAACTCTGGGTGTCTTAATTCCACTGTTTCGTAGAAGAGATTCTCCCTATTCATGAGGGCTTTGCATACTGCTCTTTTGGAAAAGCTGAAGATAGCAGTGTGACCTCCCACCTTATTCTTGAATGGTCTTAGCTCTACAGCCAAAGGAAAGGACTCCGTTTGGTCATTAAAATGCGTTGCAATATGCTGATTGTCATTCTGATTGTGTGAAGCAGATGATGGAATTTGATCATGTTTAGCCTTCATATCCTCAAGTGAAGGAGAAGAAGATTTTGATAAGCTGATCAAAGTCTTTTCAATTTCTACGAGCTTGCTCTTTTCTGTTGTTTCGTTCACATTGAGAATCTTAGTAATATTTCCATTGGTTGAATGATCGAACTCCAAGTTAGCCATCAAATGCTGCGTCTGAGGAATAATCGCTGTAGGCGATATGACCTTAGGGCTATGATGACGGTGGTCCGACTGAATTCTTTGAATGTGATGATGGTGGTGTTTATG
Organism: Scheffersomyces insectosa; assembly: GCA_030572575.1. Classification (NCBI taxonomy): domain Eukaryota; kingdom Fungi; phylum Ascomycota; class Pichiomycetes; order Serinales; family Debaryomycetaceae; genus Scheffersomyces; species Scheffersomyces insectosa. Next base: position 112,982 of record JAJMAO010000001.1, read on the forward strand.
ATGCAATATGTCGTCGCTCATGGGATCTGCTGGTGTATGTGGGAAGTAGGTAGCAGAAGATACTGGTTCGAGGTCGATAATAGGCTTGATCTCATCTTGCGGGGATGAATGAGTAGGGGAATGAGACCTTAAATCTGGAACTTCGTCTTCCATTTGGGCAGTCGACGATGCTATTTTATCCTTGACATCTTCGGCCGTAGTTACTCCTCTGAAGATACGTAATGATCTTGCAGCTTTACGTCCTGTGATGGTAGTAGCTGAGCTTGGTATGGGTACTTCGTTAGAAGAAGCGGGTTGAATATTGTTGGAATTGTGAGATGATCCAGTGGCGTTGTTGTTTGAACCTATCTTGGTGTCGTTGGTGAACTTAGAGTTCGCCATTGTGGAGCTTTTGACGCTGTTATGGCCATTCTTCAGTTGGGTCTGTTCCATACGATGCCCATCGGCACTTGTAAGCAACCCCTCGATAGGAAGCGAGGTTTTCGTTACAGTATTCTCCATGATCGACTAATGCACAGATATTACTTGGAACGGACTTGTCGTGCGGTACATATATGTCGTGGTATATAGTATATAGTGAAGGTGGAGATACCGCTTCAATGCCAGATCGTATTAAGATAGTGAGAAAAAAATCGGCTTTCTCTGCAAATATGGAGATGTAACGACAAGAGCTACCAGTGAACGAGAAAATGTACACAATGAGTATATGGATCGCAATGAAAGCAGAAGTTATGTATATTCCTATGCTGCTGGTGTGTGCAATCGGGATTTTTGTGCTGTTGCAAACCTGGCACAGAAAGAACTAGTTGTGCTCAGTATGTTTTTCTGAATTGTCTGGCTGTTGTTTTTTCTCACTCGTTGTATAGTTTTTCGTAGTACGGGTTAGTACTGATTTTTTTTCGTGGCCCAAAGTGAGATAACGACGTGGGATTGTAAGGGAGACGGCGTAGCGAGAACGAACAAAATGGGCAAGATAGAAGAAATGGTAGAAAGTAGAAATGGTAGAACAGTAGAAGAGGTAGATGAGCGAACCCACAACTTTGAAAGCGTTTTGAGGCATCGATGTAGTTATATACATATGGGCTTATGAGCTAGAACTGTATACATAGGGTCCCACGTCACCATAATTATAGTATAACTATATAGACAATGTCCGCATCATCGAAACGTGGTTGTCGTGGGCGTTCTCTGTGTGTGCCAAATGGTTATCGAAAAGACTCTAGACGCAACGAAGACATGGAAATGAGCATAACCACGTGAACCGTCGCGTGGCATTTGGTCACGGGATCATTACGGGTTTCAACTACTACTTATAACCGACAACCTTGCAGTCATATACGGTGAGGGGAGTTGGTAGGCAAAAAATAGAAACAGTCAAAAAACGCAAATAAGACAACATATCAAGAGAACATTCCATTCTTGTATCACATTATTATAGTTATTCATTCATCTGAGTCATGTCTTGCCAATCAGTTTGCTTATTTTACCAATTCTCTTCTAATTTTCACCAAAAATGTACAATATACCCAAACAATTTTATACAACATCCTATCTAATGCTCTCGCGATTTCTTCCTTACAAATTTGTACATAATCAGACTCCATACTACTTAGTTAACTTAGCCTACACAATTTTTAATAGAATTGAATTCTTTGTTTGAGATACAAAAAACTCTAGGTTCATAACTTAGCAAGCGAGCCCTTGTCTGGCAGCCATAATCACCGCCTCCATTCTTCGTTGTATCGCCAATTAATATCAACTTAATTTAAGCCCTCAATTCAATGACGGCATCTACATTCGTTTTGTAGTTGCGATCCGTGGATTTTATAAAAGGGCCCCCTTTCCTTTTCATTCACAGAAATCAAGATTCTAAGGGTTCTGCAAGGATAAAAAATAGATTGCGATGGAGGTGTGCAGGAAGAATGTTCCCTATACACAACATAACTGGTACTGGAAGAGTTTGTGGATGCCAAGTCTTGGCGGGTAAACTCCCATCCATGACAACGTTAAAAGAAGCCTAATCCTCATTGTCCATCAACATCTATGTGAAGCTGACCACCAAATTAAATAGTCCCATGTCAGTTTGACCAAGGATTCCCGAACGAATTGTCCTAGTGGTGTACCTTAAATCAGCACAAAATGCAGGCACAAACATGATCTTCGTTTGCATATTTTTTATCACTTCGATGAATCTCGACGGTATTTTATATTCAGTATTGGCCCACGCTTTATCTCTACGTGTGTTCGGGGCTCATGAAATCTGAGATCAACAAACACTTCACGAGAATAGCCCGAAAAACTTACACTAATACCATGTACGTTATGCAATTTACCATCATAAAAGTCGATTGATGCGTGAAACACTAGGCACGATCTTGCGTTTGCAAGACTAACTTGAGATATGTCTCTCTTGGCGAATGCGCAGAGAAGAAATTGACACGCGCTACCATGTGAGAAAATTGTGGTAGCCCAAGCCCAGAGATTAAGCCATGCAAATTCATGTTTAATCAAAAGTGAGTAAATAGCTAAAAGCAGGCTCAAATAGTCCAGTATTAATAGGGGAACTTAGTGCCATGAGTTTGGGATCTGTTGGGTGGAAGATATGTTTCCTAGGACTTCTTCTTTTGCTACCCTTACAGGCCCAGAAGTTATTGCAGATCCGGCCTTTCCCACCTGTTTCAACAGACGATGGAGCTGTGAACACAACTTATAATAGCAGTGAGATTAACTTCTCATCGAGAAATCAAGAACCTAGTGACGTCTTCAAAACAACAGCCAAAATATCACATTTCCAATGGGACTGGATAAATGAAGAGGCTAACATTGACAACTTAGCTCTGTTCCTTCGCACAGGGTCTCTTATTAGTAATGAAGCCGATACGGAGACCCCATCACAAATGGTCACTATAGATAAAAGAGACCCAAGAGATGGATATAACTTACAACGAGAGAACGCTACTTTCATGATCTTATGCAGAAATGAAGAAATCTACGAATTATTAGAGACAGTGCAATACTTGCAAGATAGATATAATCATAGATACAACTATGATTTCACTTTTTTGAACGATGAACCGTTCACGAAGGATTTCATATATTTAATATCGTCGTACATTCCAAGGGGGAAATTAAATTTTGGGTCTATCCCAGAAAGCCACTGGTCTTACCCTTCTTTTATCGATCAGCAGCGTGCATTACATAATAGAGAAAACTCGGGCAACATACCCTATGGGGACTCAGAGAGCTACAGACACATGTGTCGATTTTTTTCTGGTTTTTTCTACAAGCATCCATTTATAAAACAGTACCAGTACCATTGGAGGATAGAGCCTGGTGTTAAGTTCTTTTGTGATGTCAATTACGATGTGTTCAAGTTCATGAAAGAAAACAATAAGAAATACTCGTTTGTGTTGTCGCTCTTTGATTATAGGGATACCCTTCCAAGTCTTTGGGACAATGTCAAAGAGTATATGAAGAGCCAGGAGATTCACAGTAAAGATGTGGAGTTGCTAGACTTGGTTCAAAACAAGAACACATACGAATCTTACAATTTATGTCATTTCTGGTCTAACTTCGAAATAGCTGACTTATCAATGTTTGACAACGACAGGTATAACCATTTCTTCAACTATTTGGATGCGAAAGGAGGATTTTTCTACGAGAGATGGGGCGATGCTCCTATTCACTCTATTGCTGTGTCGTTATTCCTCAGCAAGCTGGACTTGCATTGGTTTAATGACATTGGATACCACCACTCGCCGTATCTCCAATGCCCACAGGATTCATCTACGTATCTAAAGAACCGTTGCACTTGCGATCCAGACCAGGATTTCACCGATAGCGAGCTTAGCTGCACGTCCCATTTCATGGACGTGTTACTGAAAGACGCTACATCTCCTCTACAGTAGACCTATCATAGAATATTTTAAAGAAATAGACACAATTTGCATACAAGATACCACAACAGTTTCTTCGTATATATTTTCCGACTCAAGGGCACATTGCCAAACACGGATCAAGGTTTTTCACAGCCTAATGGCTCGTAATGAAAGCTTAATTTCTTTTTGAGTCTGCTTTGGAATCGTTCAATTATGGTCTCAAAAAATATCTTCCTACTCCACTTTGTTCATAGTACGCGCTGCTGGTCTCCCTACTCTACCAGCAACACCAAGCCAGCGTGGAATATCCAATTGTGGTAAGAGGTGTAAGAATATTTTTGATTGTAGTGGCACTACGGACGTCTTCGGTGAACGATATCGAAGAACCTCCATTGTGACCAGTCTCCCTCTCGTAAATCAAAATAACCGAGGAGGGGAGGGGGTGGCTAATTTCCAACAGGCGGCTGGAATAATGATTTCTGTAGGAGCCTCACGCCTGAGGAAGCGAGTGCTGATGGCGATCACAATGGAGGTTCTTCGATTGAGATACTTTCTACACTACAAGCACAACTTGAGCTAGACCAACACTCATAAACCTTGGCTCTACTCTGGATAATAATCATAATAATAAATACTCATATAGAGACACGTAACCCCTAAAACTCCCAAGCTTCTCTCACTCCTCCACGCCCTAAAATCGTGGTCTCGTGCATGCTGCGTTTCCCCGTACAAAATTACCACATAACGATAGTGGGCCTGCAATAGTTAAGAGTGCGATACAGTCTCACACGCCCGAATCATTTACGAGGTGTTGGAGTTCATGAAGAGGAATCGATAATACAGACTCCTTCTCTTGTTGTGACAAGAACTCTCATTCGTGTTTGTCGTTGCGGCGTGTTGGATCATAGAGCTCATTGAATAATTTCTTCACTCTTTGTCTAGCCCCGACCTAGAATCAACCCATACCGACTAGCCCGTAACATTGCCTGTTTTATGGTCTTCGCATCACAGTTCATTTATGCCTATCAATATCTAGTTAGATTCATCCACAGCTTCAAACAACCCATATCAGCCGCCAGCGCTCCATGCATCTTTCACTCCCTAAGATTCTGAAGCGGGTCCGGACCTATCTACGTCGACGTCATCGACTTTTCCAGGTTATCATCGTGCTTGTAGTGATAGCGAACTTGGTGATCTTCCAGCACTTGTTTCTTGAAACAGATGAAGAAACAGCATTAGAGCGGTCGCTCATCAACAATCCCGACAATGATGGGCTCTCTATATCTTCTTTCCTTCGCGGTTTTATACCATTAGCCAATGGAAAGAAGAAAACCGTACCATTCAAACACACTGACGCTGCATCCTCAGTAAACGACAATAGCAAGGAGAGGATAGATAACACCGTCTCCAACTACGATGACTCCATAAGACGGAATCCGGGTAGCAATAACAATATCTCACCGGAAAGTGCTGGTAAAGATAATGCCATTAATAAGGGAAATAAATTTAATAATCACGATAATGCTAATAAAAATAGCGATAAGAGTAAGAATCACAAGAACAATAATAATAAAGATAAGAGTGGTCGTCCAAAGTCTAATACAAAGGAATCAACAGACGCTGAAGGAAGAACAGTCGATGAGTTGTACAACATTGAAAAGGAACGTAGGTTGAGAGTTAGCAGCGATCTCCACGAGAAATACTATAGGTCAAACCATCAACAGAAGAGACTTCAAGCGGGTTACAGATTCTTTGAGGAGGTATTTACCCACTTGTACAAGGGAAAACCGAGCAGTCCACCACTTACTAGCTATCTATCCTCAGACAGAATCTACCATGCACGGTATAGCACCGTGGACAAAGATGATACAGTCTTTTCTGAGGAATATCTTTCTAAATTCTTGCAATTAGAAGACAAAGAACTTGACTCGATGAAAGACTCACATCTGTATATTGTTGATAACTTACCCGAACAAGCCCCTAATGGGTTATACTCCGGAGATGGTATAGTCTACGTCGGAGGAGGTAACTTCAATTGGTTAACGCTCTTGTCCATCAAATCAATACGTGCTATTGGATGTAAGTTACCAATAGAAGTAGTGATTCCGATGATAGACGAGTACGAGCCAAATTTATGCTCTCGTATTTTTCCTGCTTTGAATGCACGATGCATATACTTGCCGAACGTCTTAAGCGATCCTAATGATAAGGACTCCGTGGTGTCGAAGTTTGAATTCAAAGGATATCAATACAAGGCGTTGGCTATTTTAGTACTGAGCTTCGAAAATGTTTTGCTACTTGACAGTGACAATATCCCAGTACATTCTCCTGATCATTTGTTCAAGAAAAAGCCCTTTACAACTGATGGATTGATTGTATGGCCGGATTTCTGGAAGAGAGCCACTTCTCCAGATTACTACAAGATAGCTGGCTTATCCTCAAGTGAGTCAGAGTTGTTACCAAAGTATGACGAAGTCGCTGGAAGGTATATTTATGACACCAGTAATACTCAAACACCACTTGAGTTGAACGAAATTCCGTTGCATCAAAGAGCTGGAAGTATTCCTGACCCAACCTCAGAATCTGGGCAACTCATGATATCGAAGAAAACGCATACTAAGGCATTGCTTCTAGCCTTATACTACAACTTGTATGGCCCCAATTATTTCTATCCATTATTTTCCCAAGGTTCAGATGGTGAAGGTGACAAGGAGACGTTTTTGGCAGCTACCGTGGCATTAGGCAAGAAATTTTACCAAGTTTCTAAATTCTTGAATGCCTTTGGCCACTTTAACACAAAGAACGAGTTTGAGGGTACAGGAATGGGTCAGTACGACCCTGTTGAAGACTACGAATACAATGGTCTCCGAGAGGTAGCAGAAACTTTGCCAGAGGCTAAACTAGAAAGAATGAAGCAGAAGAATTTATTACTTGCCAATGGACCTCGTATCTTGTTTGTGCATGCAAATTTCCCCAAGTTGAACCCTTGGACATTGAAGCAAGAAAAAAAGTTCATCAATGAGAAGGGTGAAAGGTTTAGATTGTATGGCACTGGTATGAAGGTTCGTACGGGGTACGATTTTGAAACTGTCCAATGGACTAATATGAAGTATCTCCTATGTGAGTTGAAAATCGAGCTCGAGATTTACAGCGACGTAGATCGCAAAGAATTGTGTGACGAGATCAATGAACACTTGACCTTTTTGAAATCCACGATCTACACATTGGAGTAATCATTTACAAATATTTAACTAGCATTTCTAACAATTTGGAATATTATAGAAGACCAACAAATAAATTATGGGTGACAAGCATAGTTACCCCTCGAAGCTTCCGCTCTTAATAGTTCAAGAAGCCTTAATGACCCCACAATGTGATTTCGTGGATTGGAATTCGCCAATGCAACTGAGAGCCAAACATTGTAGAATGGGACACTAGAAGACCTTTGTAACAGCATGTTGCATGAAATACACTGTGCTGGACAATAATGACAGGCCTACAGTAGTGACTCTAACTAGCGCCACGGTCACTCTGCGGTAGCACTCGGAGTATCTATAGGTCATTCCCTATAACTGTGAGTGTTGCATTTGCAGTTGAAGAGAAGAGAGTTTGCACCCAAGGGAAAGCTGTAAGCTTGAGGCCGAAATGCAGTACCAACCACGTGACTAGAATCTTCAATTTTCTAAATCAACAACAAAACGATTACGAGTATTAGAGACAAGTTACAGTAACTATTCTGATCTTGCAATTAGTATACCTTACATATTATTCATCAATGTCGATTCAGTTCTTATTTCTATTGTCCAGGCAGGGAAAAGTCAGGTTATCAAAATGGTACGAAACCATCTCACAAAAAGAAAAGGGCAAGATAACCAGAGAATTGTCTACATTAATACTCTCCAGAAGAGCAAAGATGTGTAACGTGCTAGAGTACAAAGATATGAAGATAGTCTATCGTAGGTACGCGTCACTTTTCTTCATAATCGGCATTGAATCAGGAGACAACGAATTATTAGCATTAGAAATCATTCATAGATTCGTAGAGCAAATGGATAAGCTCTATGGAAATGTCTGCGAACTAGACATCATTTTCGGATTTGACAAAGCCTATCACATTCTAGATGAACTATTGATTGATGGGTTCGTGCAAGAGAGCTCAAAAAAAGAGGTGTTACGAAGGGTAGCCCAACAGGATGAGTTGGAAAATATGGATGAGTTTGACCAAATTTTGGCATAGTTGTATAGACGGATTAATACATGCTGGGCACATATCTAATTTATACAAACTGAAAAAAAGAACGAAAGCTGTGCTTTGCGCTGCGTTCGTCTGTGTGTAGAATAAAGAGTACTCGTGGAGCCATTCAGCAAAATCTTTGACATTGAGTGGCAGGGGACTTAAAGGGACTACGGCTCAGATAGCCAAGTGGTTAGACATATTCTAGTACTCAGTGGAGAGATCCCATCCACTTCTCTTTCAGTTCTTTGAATGGATTAACAAGCGACACGGATGCTCATCTTATCACTGGCGAATGATAAATGGAAATACACTTCAATTTTAGGTTCCGGGGAAGACTGCGAAAAATAGGAGTGTATTTTTACTCTTGTACTGGAAATACACTTTCAGGTGGGATGGTTCCACTGAAAATAAACTTGCATCTACGAATATAGCCCCTTCCCCAGGTTGAAAGGACAGCGTCTCCCCGAACTAATTATGGCTCCCTTTAGTCAGTAAAGAGCCACAAGATGAATTCGATTCATTAGTTCCCAACTAAGTAAGTTTTCTGGTGAACCTTTGGTCTATCGCCAAAAATAGATAACTTAGCAGACTATTGACCGTCCCAGAGACATAGTCGCGGAAAAAACTATGACATCATCGATTTCTCACTTTAGAGAGCCCCTCTTCTGCCATATAGATGCAACTAAACACATCAAGCTAAAAATAACAAATATACGAATTTTAGTAACGGATTTCGGCACAACAGAGGAGAAATATGTGCTGATAATAAATATTGACGGGACGGCATCATTGTATCTACAATTTACTGGTTAGCCAAGGGTATGACCATGCCAGATAAGGTTCTCTCACTTTGACAGCCTACGTCATCATACGTGGGGTCATTTCAGAAAGGACATAGATGTTCTACTGGATGCTGGCATTGTAAATTGATAAATATGAAGGAGGCAGAGGCCATCCTTCTTAGACAATGGGGGAAAGGTAACATAATGCCAAATATGAATGCGCCAGATAATTTAATTATAGATTACTAGATGATACGCAAAGCAAAATACTATGTATAGGGCTTAATTAGGATATGGGTTTCACCATTTTAGGACAGGTAATAATGGACGAATGTTTTATGTAAGGAGGAAGGAGCATAACTTTTGATTCTGATGGTACACACTAACAAACAGACACCTAATCGTCAGCTATCGAAGAGAGCAGAGTAGCAAATAACTTTGCGAAAGCAAGTATTCGTGAGAACATCTCTATCCTCGTCAACAGGTGCAAATGTTCCACTTACCCATAAAAGATCTGCAGAGTTTTCAGGAGAGATTTCCCACTCTTACTCTCAACGTATTTTTTCATGTATGCCTGCTCAAATTGACGTAGTGCCATCTGTGAGCGGCAGCTCATAGTTGCTACATGAACAATAGCGAATAGGGGATAGCGGGAGAGGTCAAACAGTGCAATTTTGATACGTCTGGGTATTTACTTTAGAGTGCGGATTTTGAGATGAGTTCATAACTTTAAATGTAAGATTAGATACTAAATGAACTAATCAGAGGAATTTCAGGTTAGACCGTATTTTTAACCTCATCTATTATTCTTGTTTTTAGCAAATCACTCTCGACACCACAATAGGTTGTAGATGCCAAAATGATGGCCTCAGTATGAATGGAATATTGCACAACAACTGCCCCAACTCTTTACAACAATGCAATACAAACCATGTTGTAATCCCGGTACAGGATACAGCTAGGCGCCCGTTTGAAAATCCCTCAAAAAGAAAGCGCCAGAGGGCCAAAAGAGGTAAATTGGTGTAGAATAGAGAGATGCAGTCTCAGATATACTCACGACGGTACATGTGTTACCACCAATAATACCTCTCCGTTCAGTTTCACTTCTCAATTCCACGCGCCCTCCTTGAACTTTCCCAAAAAAGCTGTAGGAAGGTCCGCAAATGGTGATTTTTCGCTATTGTGCCAAAACGCCATTTTACTGTACATAGTAAAATCGACCTACTAAATTTTGAGGGATTTTTGGTATTGGTGGATGTTGCCTAAGTCCGGGTAACCTCAGCCCACACTGACTCCTCCCACTTCTCTCACAGAACTATCAGAATCACAGGTTTCGTATCCTAACCAGACACGACTGCCGCTGCTTCACGCAGTCTCGTCTAAATTATGCTTTGCCCCTCGCCATAATTGTTTGTGTTCCTCGATGCTAACCTGCAAGTTTTTTCGCTGACTCCAAATGGAAACACACACAAAAGAGCAAAAAAAGCAAAAAAAATTCATAAAATTTACAACCATTCCCACACACCTAAAAACGAAAGTTCATATAAATATATTTCAGAGGAGTCCCAGTTTCTGGATGAATTTTTTTACTAGTTTTTGAAAGAGAGTAATCGTTTTCATTGTTTGTTTCTTAAGTTTTCGATCTATCTAGCCCGTTCTTTATAGCTCGAGGTGCAACTAGCTTAGGTCGTCCTTCGATTCTTTGATACTCCACCTGCTCTGTTATTACCGGAGTCAAGTACCACCATAGAAAAAAAGTTTCGTGGCCCACGAGAGAATCCGTGCCGCAGGCTTAAGAAATTTTGTACCCTAAGTAGCATCCATCTAATTGACTACTCCAACATATCAAAGAAAGAAATAGCTTGATAGTATCCTACCCTAGTCATTCTAAAGCTCATATCATACTTTCCCACTTCTTAATTTGCTTTATTTGCTGTTTGATTGTTTGTTCCTCCCAAAAAGTAGTATTGTAGTATGTTGTATTAACAATCTTACTACGAAACACCCAAAGTCCACTTACTAGGAAAGTATCACTGGAAACTTCCATTGAGAGATTCTTCTGTCTTTCATATTCGTTACTAGTCCAACCTAAACACGGCGTACAATTCACTAGTACGTCCTCACGATTACGAATTCTTAATTTAAAACTATAACTGTTCATTTATTCCAACTTTGCATTAGTTTTTATTCTTACTTGATTTATATATTTGGAGTCTTCAACTGCGTTCATATTACGTCAAAATGTCATTCTTAAAAAGAAAATCCAGCTCTACTTCCAACGCAACCTCGTCCAGGAGGTCTTCTAATTCCTCAACCACATCTAACCAACAAAGTCAGTCGAATTATACCACATCAACGAAAGGCTCTTGCAGCCAATACAAAAAGTTTGATGAAAAGAAGGACTATGTTCGCCGGTGCTCGTTGAAGAAATCGGAGCCAAACAAGAGCCACAAGCACCCAGTGCAGGTAACTTTCTGTTTAGGAAAATAATTGAACTGATCAACGGTCCTGCAAGGCTGTCAGTACCGACTCGATCGAACCACTCCATTCTTTACCCCCATGTTGTATTTATTAGGTTAATTTTATTTATTGTTCCAGCTAAGGAAAGAGATAATACTGGGCATACCCTGCCGCGCTACCATCTTCATTTTGCTGTGTTTTTGTTACTGTATAATATTTTCATTAGGTTCTTATATATTTTTGCTACTGTATTAGTGAAAAGGGTTTAAAATATAGTTATTACTGGGTAGTTCTAGAATGTCTATCCAGCAATTACGAGAGAATAAGGTTTATTTCAGTGTACTGGTGGAGAAGTGTAGGTGGCCTCAACGTGTAACCTGGTGCTCATCCATGGCTTTAGACACGACGAAATCCAACAATCAGAAGCGGAGTCTTATATTTTAAACTGAATTTTAAATGAGAACTACAAAATACGCACAAGATAATGACTTCACACAGCGACTGACTTCACACAGCGGTACTGCCCCGTTAAATCTGTTCTGCGGTTGATGCAAGGACATCAAATCAAGCTTTACCTAAGAGGAGAGAAAGTCTTCGAGAGGGCTAAGTCTGGCTCTATCGTTCTCACTTTGCTACTTGTACGAATACCTGTAGAGTCATGATTTCATTATTTCTAAAACCATAACTGAACTTAAAATATTCTAATTGTTCTTCCGGGCTAGAGAGGACGTCCACACGAGGGATTAGTATCCAGCATGACCGCTCATTGCAAGTGTCCCGGCTTTATTAGCTGAAGAGCAAATGGAATGTCCTAGAATACAGCATAATCTAAAAATTTTATTACTCAGACAGCAACACCAACACTTCGTTCACCGGCTCAGACGTAATACATGAACACGTGACTAAAGGCAAATGACAATAAATCGTGGATAGTGCATACGTAGTCATCTGTTGCGTTGAGGTGGCTTGGCTTCTTGAAGATTTAGGACGGGAAGACCACCAAAAATCTAATTAACATCCATGTGTGAACTTTGGAATGAAACTGCGGATATGCAGCGGCTATATTACGCCATCTCAAATGACGGCAACCAGGTGGCAATCATCAGGCACTTGTCTACTACACATTTATTACTGACGATGATTTGCCTACACTAGTATCGTGACAATCTGCAGACTATCAAGCGTCTCCTGCGGGGCTCAGATGTTCTGACTTCAAATCAGCAGACGTTGTACCAATTAGGAAACCCTGACGCTGCTGCTTTTTCCCTTAAACTAGGCTCATTACATCTCCATTACCATGGTCCAATAACAGTAATGAATTCTATACGTCACCTCTTGAGGCATAATCAATTGTTGAGCACATGACTTAACTTACTGATACGCTTTCAACTTCTTCCCTGCAACCTCACCCCTGTTTCCGCCTCTCCAGCCTTACCGATGCTGCAATTCTGTCATCTCATCATTTGCGACAAACCCCTTTTGGTACCACTCTAAAAAATAACGCATCTACCTATCATCTGATGTTCCTACATCATCCCTTTTGCATGGTGATAATGTTTCGGCCGTTTATATATATAGTTGTAGATGTTAGTCGAGATGGAGAACGATGCTAGAATTGGTTCCCAACGATAATTATTTATCCAGCATTGACATCATAGCGTATTTTGCACAAGCTCAGATCACTAAATTGCTTCTCACATAGAAAATGAAGGCTTTAGTATACAAAGGAAATAAAGACATCCGGTTAGAGGAAGACTACCCCGAGCCCACCATTGTGCATCCACATGAAGTCAAAATAAAGGTGGATTTCTGCGGAATCTGTGGTACAGATCTCCACGAGTACGAAGAGGGCCCTATCTTCTTCAGCAATGAAACCGGCAAAGACAAAACCAACGTGATCTCCCATAAGTACTTCCAACAGGCAATGGGCCATGAATTCTGTGGAGAGATCGTGGAATTGGGTTCTAAGACCGACCCAAATTTGAAAGTTGGCCAGAAAGTAGTAATTGAAGCTACAGGCACATGTATGGATCGAGAATATTTGGAAACAGACGACAGAGAGAAGTGTTGTTCTTGTGCCCAAGGTGCTTATAATGCCTGTGACAACATCGCCTTTTACGGTTTGGGATTCTCTGATGGAGGCTTTGCTGAATACTGTGTTATAGGAGATCACCACGTCATTCCATATCCAGAAGATATCATACCTGTTGAAATCGCAGCTCTTACAGAGCCATTGGCTGTTGCTTGGCACGGAGTCGCCAAGACTCACGTTGGGCCACAAGACACTGTTCTTATTTTGGGAGCTGGCCCGATTGGATTAAGTACTATCTTTGCACTTAAGGGTCATAATGTCAAGAATATCGTCGTTTGTGAGCCTGCTCACGACAGAAGGCTTTTGGCTGCAAATTTCAATGTGACAGTTTTTGACCCGACGCCATTCAACCATGATGAGGCAAAATTGGTCGGGGCCTTATTGAAAATGAGTACTTCAGGTTGGGGCTTCTCACGTATTTATGATTCTTCGGGTAATAAGGAAACGTTTGACATTTCTCTCGGCGCCTTGAAGACAAACGGAATTGCAACCAATCTCGCCATATGGGCTCACAAAGCAATGACTGTTTTCCCAATGGACTTAACCTTGCATGAGAAAACACTCACTGGGTCAATGTGCTACACTAGACTTGACTTTGAGGAAGTAATAGAAGCATACAAATCCGGTAAGATTGACCCTAATGAGGTTAAACAATTGGTGACTAAGGTTTGCAGCATTGAAGACGGCGTTGAAGGAGGAATATTAGAGTTGATAAATCACAAAGATAAGCATATAAAGATCTTAATCAACCCACGCTGTAACAAGAAGTAATTACATTCATATAATCGTATATTCAAATGTATAATAGGTATATTCATGGCACGATATCCCCACTTATTATTGATTCTTAGATATTAGTCAGTTTCTATGTTTGAGATTTGTATGCAACGAATCAACTCTGCTTCGTTTTGATAATCCAACTCGTCTGTACAAGGGTCTTTGGGATTTGGAGATTATATCAGCCAACGAAGCTGAATTGCTCTTTTTGGAAGTTTCATTGCTAGTAACTATCAGCAGAGATGAAGTTATCTTCGGTGCTCTTTCTTTCTGCTCAGGTACTGTCTCAGGTAATGATTTCGTAATGGATGGAGCCACATTCTCAATATCTTCCTTTGGCGTCTCTTTGCAATGTAGTTTTAATGTTACCGTATATGATCTGACCAGCAGTTCAATCTCTTCATGACTTTTGGTTTCCTTTAAATCGCTACGTTCCTGGTTCGGATTGTACCACGACCCTGTAAGTATCACATCGTCATCATCAACAACAGCAGGTGGATCTTGTTTAGGTATCTCTTCTCTCTCTCCCCGGCTTAGATCCAAAAAGGGAGAACTACAATTTTCGATGAAGTGTTCTCCGTCTTCTTCTTGTTCTATTCCATCGTCTTGGGCCCCTTCTTCATTGTCTATTAACAACTCGGGGATATCATCCTGAGGCTCGTAGGTTGCATTAGTATCGACCTTTGAATTTTGATTGTCCTTGTCTTGTACCTGCGATTGAGTGAATAGAGGCTGCGATGTAAAATATTCATTTTCACCATCACAGCCTCTATCATGACTTGCAGACAAGTCTTCTGATTGAAAGTTTTCATTAGTTAATTGTGTTTCCAGGATTTCGCAGTCATCGTACTTTGCTTTAAAATTTACTCCGGTGGTTTCATTACTCTCTTGAAATGGTGCTTTCTGCGTGTTTCCGTTGGACAAAGAAAAGCTCTTCATTTGTAGTGTTTGTTGTGACTCGGTCTTACTAGTCTGTACTCCGTATTGAGAGCTAGAAAGATATTCAATCTCATCCTCGCTATCTGCAACTCCTTCTGAATCATACAGAATGTCCACGTTGGATGTGATCTGTTGATCACTGTGCTTCGCAGCGATTGTGTCGTTTGCTGAGGTCTTGTATTCTTCTACGGGGAAACTTATTGGAGGTATCTGTATTAATGGATCTCTGGAAATTAGCGAAGAAGTGATAACGACAGGATTACTCGTGTCAATTGTGTTTGCAGACACGAGAAGACTTTCATTTGCATTTAACATCGACTGTACCAGAAGTACACCCTTCTTAGTTGTTTCTTGTTCAGTAATTACATTCATATTGACATTCGACAACGGTATTCGTTTCGGAGACGTGCCATTGTTTAAGGCTCTCGCCACTACTGTATGGGAAGTCTGGGTACTAGCATTATTACTGCCATATATATGAAATGTTTTGCTCTTTTTCTTCTTCTTTGCATCATTAGGTTCTTGTGTAAACAAAGAACCCACTTTCATCGTAGTCAGATTTGCTGCTCTTGGAGCATTCAAGGTCAGTGGTCTATCCGGATCCATTCTATCAATTCCCATTTAACCGTCTGGGATACGACCCTAAGACTTGTTAGTTGACATATGAATACACGTCAGATTTAGCAGCTAAACAAAACAAAACAGAATATTGAAGCTAGATTAGCACGATTACGTAATGCTAGATTACATCTTATATAAGCAAGAGACAGATGTTTTCAAAGGTTTGCATCAATGTTTATTACGACGAAAGACTGATGGTTTAACATATGTACCTTTATCGCACTTACTCAGGTTCAGCTGTTCACATCGAATAATTGGCCTTCATTTAAAGTTTAAAGATATCATTGATCTTAGTATTAGTAATTTCTGCACCTAAAAAAGACCATGTCTCAGTGTTGGTAGCGCCGCTTAATATGCGTATTAGGCTAATTCAATAAAGAACGCGCCCGGCTATTCATTATGGTACTCTCTTTTTCTGGAATCCAGTAGCGATCTTCTGTTGATGCGTTGAATCCTCCGATTACACTCGAGGAATCAAGTTTACGACTTTTTCATGTGTTCAGAGGCCGAAGTTTGAAACTTTCACGCCTTTTCTCGGGATTTAATGGGTGTCCCTGTCTTCAGCGTGGGTAAGATCTATATGTGGTAGCTTCAGAAAGCAAAGTAGTAACTAGGTTAGAATGATAAGAATACGGTGTGAAAAATTCTACGGTTTACTGTGATTGGAATGAACTTCCTCGGTTTAGAGGGATATGAGTCTTAGTCTCGGCGGAAGCCAATTGAGACTTTCTTTGGAAGGGGAGGAATACCGATGGGAATCATCAAAAGAGTGAAGACACATTGTGGAGCGATTTACGAAGTAGGTTCGTCGTAGAAGACCCGTACCGCAGCATTGTCGTAGAGGAAATAGCCTCTATCAGTAACTAAATCCATATTCCGACTTTATCTAAGGGATCTCAAGCAGATCTAGATGTATCGATGTGTTTGCTCTGAGGGAACAGGAAATTTGTGGGAAACAGTCTATTAAAAGAGTAGCGAGCGTGCAGTAGTATCACTTGTCAACATAATTTGAAGTTTTTAACACTTCTTTGAACAGAAGACACGATGAAGTTTAGAATTTGCTAGGGTTCTCACTAAATGAAGTGTGTAAGGAGGTTTTGCATCCTGTAGGGTGGGCTTAGGGTCACTTTATGGGAGCTCTTTCCTATACCTTCTCAACCGAAAATGCACTCTTTCATGATTCCAGCCCGACGTCATTAGTAGTTTTGATACGATTTCGCTTCTTTGATAATAGTACTGGAATCTCTAGCAAAGTTTGCCAAGGTCCCGATGATGAGCCAAGGAAACAGAAGCAAGCATAAGTCTAGGTTCTGGTTGAAATAACTTCGCTGAATCCGGAATACTATGGCTTTAAGTTACTGACATCCTAATTAACCAAGCTTGTTTCCTACCAGCTTCGGATTATTTCATTGTTTTGCTTTTAGTGATTTCATTTTCTTTTGGTCAACCAAAGTGAATAAAACGATAGCAAGAGATAGCAAGAGATCCGCTTTCAAGAAATCATGTATTCGTAATTCGTGGAATGTGTAATTTTATTGGAAGGTATCTTTCTTCGGTCTCTTTAAACAAAATGAGATTTTGACTTATTGACTTCTACACTTGGAGACAATTATTGACCTTGGAGTTTTGGCCACTATCCCGACTTATCAACATATCTTCTTTTGGCAGCAAGTAGTTCCAATTTCCAGTTTGTTGCTAGGGAAGTATCAAAGACTGAAGTTCATAGGGACAGTCTAAGGATACTGAAGAGAATTCCTACACTAAGTTGACAATGAACCCCTTATTGTATCCGAGGCTCTCCTACTTTGGATAGATCAATACTACGTATGTTCGAGTACAATAATTGGATTTTGCAGCTTGATGCAGTGAAGCTTCAGTTTCCTTTCACTGCAGGTCGATTATTCGTGGGATTGAGATTATTGTTGAATACATCATAGTCGACCGTGTCTTCTACGAAATCCAATGGAATTTGCCTGCACTAGCCCCCTTTTTGCAATGGAGCTTTGTCCTCTGATGTGCGATGTCTAGACTTAGAAACCGCTGTGGTCAAAATGAGGATACTTTATTGATTTCAGGAAAGACATGGAATTGGTCGGACCATGTTCTTACAAAAGCTTTCTCAACCTGCTTGAAGTCAGTGAAATAGTGTCAACTTAGGTTGCTGCTCTATTTTCGGTATGTGTACGCAAAGATAATTTTGCATCCATTTTTTCTGCATAACGAGACCCACACTGAGATTTAAGTTTACTAACAAATTTTTAAAATATTGAGCGTATAAATGTTCGTGACAGCAGCATACACGAGGAATGCCATAACAGAACTACTTAAATACTGATAAGGAAAATGATGATATGTATGATTTTATTAACTTTGAAGTGCAAGTCAGCTACTTCACACACACTTCATGGGAGGGGTTTATTAGAGGAAGTAATAATACTAAATAGAATGAATAACATCAATACTAATGAATTAAGAATTATGAGCGAACTCGTAGGAACGATATTTGTACATTTTGAGCTCTCAAGCGCTTACATGACAACACACTTGGAGCAAGAGCTCTTCTCAGCAGTCTCGGCGGTGGTCTTTGCTGATTGCTGGGCCCTTTGAACGCCAGCAGTGGCCCTCTTGACGGGTTCAGCAGCCTTTTCCTTAGATGCCTCAGCAAGCTTATCAGTAGAAGTCTTCTCCGATGGTACGGCAGTTGTAGAATTAGTAGAAGCATTCTTTGGATCTAAAGTAGAGGCTGAAGTAGCTTGTTTGGCTTTCACGAATTTGATAGCAGATGTAGCGAAAGATTCACCTTGTATGTTTGCAACTCTCAATTCTAAAGCACTTGGTTGTCTAGAACCATCAGAACCAGCGAAAGTACCAGCACCCCATGGAGAACCACCGTGGACCTCGTCGAAACTAGTCAAGTCTGGGAAGGCCTTACCATAACCCAATGGAATGTATGGAGTACCATGATGAGCCAAGTAAGAAAGAGCATTTCTAACAGTAGTTTCTTGACCGCCACCTGGAGTACCAGTGGCGACGAAGATACCAACTGGCTTTCCAACGAGAGAACCCTCAGCCCACAAGCCACCGGTTTGGCCCCAGAAATCAATCCATTGAG
Source organism: Scheffersomyces insectosa (assembly GCA_030572575.1). Lineage (NCBI taxonomy): Eukaryota > Fungi > Ascomycota > Pichiomycetes > Serinales > Debaryomycetaceae > Scheffersomyces > Scheffersomyces insectosa. Next base: position 131,880 of record JAJMAO010000001.1, read on the forward strand.
CTGGCAAAGTTCCGAATCTAGTAGGAATACCCAAAAGCAAGGCATCGTATTGGGTCAAGGTAGCTGGCAGAGCGACTGGAATGTCAGTAGGCTTTGGTGGAGCGTGGATCAATTCCAAAATTTCTGGAGATAAGGTTTCAGGAATTTGGAAAATGTCGACTTGAGAGGCCAAGCCAGTACTTTCGACACCTTCTTTGATGGCATTTGCCAACACGGTGATATGGCCGTAAGTAGAGTATTGAACGATAGCTACCTTCATTTTGATTATTGCTGCGAAATATAAGTTCTATGAATGTGGTGTATATGTATACTTATGGAATTCTTCAAAAAGACTTCCAATGACGAATTATAAGGGGGAGTTGAATCTAAAGGGCTGCAGTAGTGATAATTCTATTTTAGGGTGTTTTCAAGCTGATGGTAATATCTCAAAAGATGCTTTTTTGATTATGAGCGTAAGAACAACAGTTGAAACAGTAGAAGCTAAGAAACAAATTTTAATCCTCAATCTTACTCAATGTCGCCAATTTACAGAACGTTCCATTTGCCTATATATATGTTTTCGGATATTGGCCGTGTAGTAAGCATCTCTTCATCATCAATCGGCGGCAGGAGATTATACAGGCTCTGCAGCAATATGGTTAAAACTGCAACTGCACAGTGTTTTGTGAAAATTTCCGCTTTAGTAATGGATTACATTTGTCCACAGATAGTGAGTAAGCCATATTTGACCGCATGTCGGGGCCATGTTGCAGTGAACACTGGTTCAGCATGTACGGGCACGTATATGGCGTAATAATATTACCGGAATATTATTCACAATGGTCTTTACGCTTTGATTATTATCAATGTCAATTGGTGAGATCGTGGTGACTATGGCCGACAGTGCTGCGGAAAATGCTGGGAGCGATATCTCCCACTTAGGAATTCGAGAACAACCGAAAAACTGTATCTCTGACACAAGCAAGACCAATTCGCTTTATACGACTCCATTGTGCTCTCTGGTACGGTTCGAATGGCCGTATTCCTTTGTGTCTGCTGTTTCACCCCATCAATCCATGCAAGCTGTCTTGGTAGTTTTGTGCCACAATCCGTTTCCGCGTGCAGCACATCAATAGCGACTGCTGGTTCCAAGGTGGAAGCCATACTTTCGACTTCCTAGCTTAGTAATTCACTCAATGGCGGACATAGCATAATCTAGCGAATAACCCTCAGTGTCTGCCCCAATTATATCCCGCATCACTCTAAAATTCAGCCAATAGCTACGCCCCTTCACTGTCTACTCCAGAATGTTGGCTCTTTTTTTTGACGAAATGGCATGTATTACGACTAAAGTCTAACCTATCTACTACAAAGTATATAAATCATCCTCTAATCCATACCGCTGCGGTACGGGTCTTCTACGACAATGCTGCGGTATGGCTCAACCATTACTGTTCGCTTTACTAAATTCTGAATAAATACTCATGCAGGCCCACAATTGTGTATTTGTAACTCTTTAGTAATATTATATATTTTTCCACAACTGTCTGGGGCCACAGGTTTTGCAGGTGTACCTCTGCACACAGTTAACATTATACTATGGAGTTTTGAGGTATCCCGACCAGTGCTGCACTGAGACCAGAAGTATATATATAACGATTATCTCTGTTCCGAAAAAACAAATTGAATAGTCTCTCATCAGTATTCGATTCGTTTGTCTTAGCATCCAGTCTTATACATTCCACATTACCTAGTACCACAATCACAATGGCCCCAAAAGTCGCTATCATTATCTACTCGTTGTACCACCACATCGCTACCTTGGCCGAGTCTGTCAAGAAGGGTGTTGAGGCTGCCGGTGGTGAAGCTACCATCTTCCAGATCCCAGAGACCTTGTCTGAAGATGTCTTGAAGCAGTTGCACGCTCCACCAAGACCAAACTACCCAATTGCCACTGCTGACACCTTGACTCAGTTCGATGCCTTCATTTTCGGTATCCCAACCAGATTCGGTAACTTCCCAGCCCAATTCAAGGCTTTCTGGGACTCCACTGGTGGTTTATGGGCTACTGGTGCTTTGCACGGTAAGCCAGCTGGTATTTTCGTCTCCACTGGTACCCCAGGTGGTGGTCAAGAAGTCACTGTCTTGAACGCTCTTTCTACCTTGGTTCACCACGGTATCATCTTCGTTCCATTGGGTTACGCCAAGGCCTTCCCATTGCTCACCTCTTTCGATGAGCCACACGGTGGTTCTCCATGGGGTGCTGGTACCTTCGCTGGTGCTGACGGTTCCAGACAACCAAACAAGATCGAGTTGGAGGTTGCTGAGATCCAAGGTAAGTCCTTCTATGAGACTGTCCAGAAATTTTAGGTTAAAAATTAGGTAGAGAGCTGGGGACTGGTTTCAATCCAGTCTTTTTTTATATTAGTGTTCAGCAATAAACATTGATTTTGCTTGAATTAAACATTAAATGTAGACGCAAGGTTTAGTAGAGATTGAAGATCTAAAATTGCGCAGCTAGGGGGTGCTGGTGTTGCATTCGAGGCATCTGTATCTTTCTTCAACTATGTCAACGGATGTCATCCGGTGAGATTGAACCCTGTCGCGGCTAATCGTTACCTGCTCCTAAATGGGGCACGTCTCGACTTCCCTATGCTAGATACTCTAATCCCCTTTCGGGTTCGGCTCGTCCTCGACCACTTCACCCTACTAGCAGATCTTGCTTTTGCAACATATTTTTCAGTCCTGTACCCAAATACACACTAAATTTGGATAATTTAGTTAGACCATTCTAGAGTAGTCACATACCCTTGGGATTGGAAGAGGTTCCACAAGGCATCGGCGTTTATCGGCTGGCTTTGTAAGAACCAAATTCCAGCTTCAAATGGATATGCGATTGAGTTTTTATGCCAAGTACATCCTAGTCTCGGTGTGAAGTGATGCATATATTATTATTATTATTTACTGCTCAACAGGGAGATGCAGCATTTCTCTATTTGCACCTGCTCGTATATTGAGAACAGAAGTGATGTTTTCCATTAGATAGAGCAAAATAGACCTTTTACAAGGGAATTTTGACATGCATGCATTCATTCAGCTATTTACAATTCTAGGTCTAGTCATTCCTCGTCACTGCTTTCCTCGTCCAAATTAAAGCCAAAACTGAATCCAGCTGGCCCCTCTTCAGTGGCAGGTGTCGTTAACCTTTCCCAGGCTTCGCTTCTGCCAGTCAATTTGGCTTTGTTTCTAGCCTCCATTTTCTCTAACTCCCCTAGCGCAACGATTAATTCTTGTTCCTTGCCGTGCAAAACCAAGAGTTGCTTGAAAAGTTCATAAACTGGCATAGGTGGAAGTTGAGACGACAATATCTCACCACAATCCTCATTTCTGAGATTCTCACCCAAATTAAGCGAGTTAAACTTTTTTCTATAGTCTTTTAATTTGGAAATATCTTCGTTGTTCTCTTTTCCTGTCAATAAGACGTCGATCGCATAGTCTAAAGTTTCCTTCACTGAATTAGGTCTGAATCCACTGATTTGATCCCTTTTGTTCTTTAAGAAGTTCAAAGCGTTTGTCAACTTGGAAAATGGAACAAAATTTTGAGTTAAAGCTACTGAATCATCCAAATTAATCACTGAATGCCACCATCCAGAGGGAACGTACATACATTCGCCTGGGAATGTTATACCAACTAAGCATTCGTCAATTTTTAATGAATCATTGAAGAAGCCGGATATCACCCATTCGGCTATTCCGACAGGGGATGTAACTTCACTCTCTTCTTCATCGGTTCCTACACCAGGAGGAGTAATATTAGGTGGTAACATTACCCAAAGCTTTCTTCCTGTCAATGCAGCATTCCATGCAGAAGTGTAGTTTGGATCTTTGTGAAATGTAGATCCTGATCTTTCTGGACCCACGATTAACCAAGCATGATCGGGACGGCAATTCTTCTTACCGTTGTTCAAATTGAAATAAGTGAACAAATCTTCCTTGAAAATTTCAGGAGCTTTGTATTCTTTCCTCAATGTCTCCATTGCAACACTACTACAATCAAACAAATACAATGGATTCTCATCTCTATTACTTTTCAAGTAATCATTGTAGAGTGATAAGTTCCACTCGACTGCTTCCTGTCTGAATTTTACATCTGGGAATCGATTTAACAATGACGAGAAATTCCAATTTGGCCATCTTGAAGCATCGCTGTTTGTTAAAATGAATGGTGTGTCGTGGTGCTTTTGGTTGAACTCTTGGAGAGACATCTCCAATTCGGGAATCCTGGGTATTCTTCCTCGTGGCAATGCTTTCAAGTTGTTTGATAGAGCATCCTGGTGGTATATCTCCTCCTCTGCTATTATTTTACTGAAAACTTTGTCGTAGTTTATTTGGGAACATTGGAAAGGTCTGTATAATATATCCGAACATAATAGATTATCAGGTAAGACGATGTTGGCTTGGTATTTTTGTTTTACCTTTAATACAGTAGTTCTCCATGATCCGTTCCATTCATGATAGTCGTCCTTGTGGTCTGCACCTTCTAAGCTTTTTACATATAGTTTCTTCCATATGTCTTCGTCGTATAAATATGCATAGAGTAATCTTGAAGTTTGGGATAAATTGCGGAGAGTCTCTTTGTCGTCCACGTAGGTCAAAAGCTCCATAAGAAGTTCTTCAGGAAAAATAGCCAAATCTCCTAACAGATTCTGTTTGGCAAGTATCAATTCCTTATCCTCGAGTGTCAAGTACGAATTACCACTAGGCTTCACATTTAATGGGTGCCTACTGCTTATGTTATACACTGATATATTTCTGGGGACATCAGGGTAAGTATCCATTTTTCTTCTCTTTGCATCCAGCTCCGTTCCTTTTCCCTCGCTGTTGCCTCCTGACATCTCATGCTGTAGTATCATTATTGTTGGCTACCAGGCAAAAGAGGTTTTGATAGATCTCTTCTATGTGATTTAAGTCTCTATATCGGTTGTGAAAAGTTTCAAAAAAAATTTGGCTCATCGTTATCAGTCGATTTTCAGTGCGCTACCATTCAAATCCATATGGGGAAAGAGCAGTAGTAATAAGAGATAGAATTGATAGTGAGAGAGAGTAGACCGGATACAAGCATATGTGAATTCTGCTTCAACAACACCAGTTAGACTGGTTGAATACTACATTTTTACTCTGCTCGTATTATTAACCTGATAGCGAGCCAAATTAGTCTTTCTCCGTAGCATATACTCTTCACCTGAGCCACTGAGAGAGCAGACTAATTCTCTCCACACACTTCTTTTTTTCGTCCCGCTATTGTCCCTTCTCGGTATATCCATTCTGACAGACAGCATCCCGTGCAAACACCCTCACACCACTACATTTAGTGCGGGTCGTCGTAAAAACACACTCCAGAGAATCATGTCATACACCTCTAACCGTCACGTAATACCTGGCCAAATAGCGAATTTTGACCCAAACAAGCCAAATATGCATCCCAACTTCGTTCAATATATCGTCATGCATATCCCGTTTCCTAATGATCTCTGTTGACACTATTCACCTCTTCTTACTACTACTTGTCTTCCTCTGTGTCCCGTTCTCGCTACAACCGAGACTCCATATTGCTCACTAAATCGTGACTAACTAATTTTTTTTGCGGCAGATAATAACGAGATCCCCGTAGTATTTTACGGTCTGTGCCTGGAAAGAAATCACAATTGTGTAATGTTAAAGAGAACAGTTCTTCGAACCAATATCTTAACCACAAAACAAATCGTACCTCTTTTACAACCCACATTTACACCCACCAAGTTCTACCACTCATCTAAAACTACAAAAATGGCCGTTAACTTTCCTCTGCATGATACCCAAGTTCCACTTCTCTTTGCACCAGAAACCTACCAATACACCAAGGGACATTTGAATGAGTCCGATGTAGAAGCTGACCCATTGATTCAGTTCAACAAATGGTTCAAGCAGGCCCAGAACTCGTTGCCCAAAGACTCTGATATCATCCCGGAATCAACCAACTTCTCCACTGCAAGATTGCCTTCTGGTAGGGTATCATCTAGAATCGTCTTGTTGAAGGAATTGGATGTCTATGGATTTATCATCTATTCCAATTGGAATAGCTCCAAAAAGGCCACTGATTTCGAGTCCAACAAGTACGCATCCTTGACATTCTTCTGGCCTCACATCCAGAGACAAGTCAGAGTAGAAGGTTTGATGGAAGCAGTCACCAGGGAGACAACTCAAAGATATTTCGAAAGTAGACCAAGAGGCTCCAAGATTGGAGCATGGGCTTCTCCTCAATCTTCTGTTATTTCATCTAGAGACGACTTGGATCAAATCAATACCAAGTACGAATCGAAGTTCAAGAATTTGAAGGATGACGAGATCCCTTGCCCTGAATACTGGGGAGGTGTCAGAATTGTACCTTTAGAAGTCGAATTTTGGCAAGGGGGTGTCAACAGATTGCACGACCGTATTACTTACAGAAGAGAAAAGATAGATGATCCTAAATGGGAAATTGTTAGACTTGCTCCTTGAACGCTTGGAGTAGATACAGTCTGTTCATATCTCTTTATATTACCAAAAGTGCTTATACAGCTGTGCAAGTTGCTTATTCCTGATACTTCATAGATTGAACACTAAGACCTACTAGAACATAGAATTCGTATGTAATAGTATATTTAAGATATATGTACAAGTTAATTATATAGACTTCATACAATGAATGAATATCTACGTAGACATCTATGTCACTGTAGACTGTGGAAGAATAGTCTCATGTAGATAATGAATCTAACCACTCTCCATGCTATCATCTAAGAATAGATGGATTTGTTGTTTACGAACAAGTCCAGATTTTACTTCTTGACATGCTTGATTTGCTTTGAGTTGTATACTAATGGCTCTTCTCTAACCGGAATCCATTCCTTCTTCTTCAACTGTCTCTCATCTTCTTGAATAAATTTACCTGGATACAATATTCTTTCATCCACAGGATCCAAGTTGGTCTGTGGGTTTTCTACGTCTTTAATTAAGCCATTCTCTCTCTTTTTTCCCTTCAAAAACGTTCTGATCTCGGCAAAGCAGTGCATACACATGAAATGTGATCTCTTAACATGGCCACAAGCTGGGCATCTTACCAAATTGTTCAAAGGTTGGACTTGTTTGTCACCTGGAGTATATAACTTCGTTCTGTGTCTTCTCTTGGACATCTTCTTTTTTGGAGCAGCTCTCAAGATAGTTCCATTATCAACCATGAATGGAGGCTGTCCATTGTTATTTTCTATCTGTTCTTTCAACTCTTCCAACCTCTTGTCTTGCGTGAGCGAGTCTCTACCGAAGCTGCTTAAACCAGGCAAGTTCAAGCCTACAGTGAGACGTGGCAACCATCCCAATAATGCCTGATTCACAAACGGGAGCGATCCACCAAGTCGTAACGATAAAGACATGCTGTTGTATATGTGGTTACAATATAAACTGGATGTACGATATACCTTTCAATCTTTAGTTCTTCTTCACCTTGTTAACAGTTCAAAATCGAAATTTTTTCAAAGGACTCACGTGACTAGTCAGATTTAGAATCAGCGCTACCAACATTCTTAAATTATGGCGCTACCATATTGATTGATCTGTCGTTTTGGTACAGCTCCAGTAATATATCTTATGATTAGCTCTATAAATCTGTGCTAAGAATCATATTTTGGCAGTTTAATTGGGTTTCGTGTGATGTCTGAATGAATCTGAAGCTGGAGAAACATTCACGTATGGTTTCTTGTTGTGTCCGTGGCAGATACCTTACCCCTATTGCCTATGACGACGATTTTCAAGGCCAAATTTCTGCCGCTAAGCGAAACCCTGTTGTGAACCTGTGTGGCATACACAATATTTTTATACTCACAGTACAGACGTCAAAGAGATGTACCAGAAAGAGACCCACCAAAGGCACACCCATCTCCTTGAAGCACTCTAAGAATTCCCCAAACTCCCTCCCTCCACATTATTTTCCATCCCTATTCACCCTGGTACAAAAGTCTACCCCCCACAACACACAAACACAACAAACAACTCTCCCAAACAAGATCTATGTACAACCACAATGCACCTTTCTGCCCAACTCTCAAAGAATCAACCGGGGCGCTACCACTCACCATACAAATAGTCGCTAATTTCTCCCTCCACCAGTCGTGCCATCACCGTCTTTTCCAAGTTTACACGCGCCTCTAAATTGCAAGTGAAACATAAACAGAAAAAGACTCCAACCGAACAGCTGTCACCAGTGAATTGTTTGTAGTGTTTCTTCTTGTTGTTTAGATCTTACTACCTATAACTACTCCTCCATCCTCCCCAATCCCCACCCGAATTCCCCTAGTAGTAATCCAAATAGCAAGATGTCAGCATCCATAGAAGAGCCTCAACTCACCCAACCACAGAAGTATGTCGGTTTCGACACTATCACCACCCAGATCGAAAACAGATTGTTGAAGCGTGGTTTCCAGTTCAACGTCATGGTTGTTGGCAGATCTGGTTTGGGTAAGTCCACCCTTGTCAACACTCTTTTCTCTGCCGGTTTGGCCCAGTCGACTGGTCGTAAGGTTTCTTCCGAACCTATTGAAAAGACCACTGAGATCAAGGTTAACTCCCACTCATTGATTGAAAATAACGTGCGTTTGAACATCAATGTCATTGACACACCAGGTTTCGGCGACCAGATCAACAACGAAAAGTGCTGGGAACCATTGGTTAAGTACATTAAGGAACAACACTCTCAATACTTGAGAAAAGAGTTAACCGCCCAAAGAGAGAAGTTTATTCCAGACACCAGAGTCCACTGTATCTTGTACTTCATTCCTCCAAACGGCCAGAAGTTGAAGCAATTAGACGTGCTAGCATTAAAGAAGTTGTCAGAGATTGCCAATGTTGTTCCAGTCATCGCCAAGTCTGACAGTTTGACGCTCGAAGAGAGAGCCGACTTTAAGAAGGTTCTTCAAAACGAATTTATTAAGTACAACTTCAACATTTACCCATACGACAGTGACGACTTGTACCCAGAAGAGAAGCAATTGAATGAAGATATCAAGTCTTTGATTCCTTTCGCTATTGCAGGTTCAGAAACTGAAGTCCAAATTAATGGTGAACTTGTCAAGGGTAGAAAGACCAAGTGGGGTGCCATCAACGTTGAAGACGTCAGTCAATGTGAATTTGTCTTTTTGAGAGACTTCTTGACCAGAACTCACTTGCAAGACTTGATTGAAACAACCGCTGTCGTACACTACGAAAGCTTCAGATCGAAGCAGTTGATTGCATTAAAGGAGAACGCCTCGAACCCTAACAGACAATCTGCTCCTATACAAGCACAGGTTGTTCCACCATCCACCCAGCCTTCTCAGCAAGACTTGAAGAGTCAATCCAGTAACGGCAACCTCTTCCAGTCCGCTAGAAATTAATACAAGAAATGGATGGACTGATCCGCGCTTATTCTTTAGATTGTCAGATATGTGTACTATTCAGACAGATTAGATACTTGGTTAATTAATGTGTATGGTTATAATCTGTTTCCGATTACAGGATGGATGTGCGCTACTGTGTTGTCCATTTTTAGATGAAGTATTAGCAGCTAATCCCTATTTATTGTTGCAACCCTCCTACCTATTTGGTAAGTCCCTTTATTTCGCATTTATTTCTTGAATGGGCCCTTTGTATCACAGTATACTAGAAATGTATAGTTTGCAGAATTCGATGTAGATTTAGTAGCTCATGGGTTTAAAAGTAAATTCTTCCGATCGAAGAGAATGCCAATAGAGGAGCTTTATCGTCCGTTGTGGAGTTCAAGCGGTCCGCGAAGGCATTCATGTAGTCCAAGGGACACCTTACAGCACACTGAGTAATGAGCTTCCCATGATGTGACTTGTAGTACATCTCCTTCAGTACCGTTTCCGTTACTGACCTACAAATTCTTCAGCATTCTTCACTCATCAACGAAGACTTGTACGAGTATGTAGAGCACCATATACCCATCTTTTATCTCTTCAAGAATATGGTGACAAGATTGAATAAACTTGTAACAAATTATTTTATATTTTGCAATAATTGCTTCAAATATTTAGAAGATTCTGATCGTGAAGTTAAGCCCAATCTTGCGAAACCACACAAAAAAAGCTCCAACATACAGCAATTTGACCAAGTTTACATCGCTAATTACCTACAAGAGTGTTATTCAATTACCCAATTGTTTATTGATTACATATTGTCGCCATCGCCCTTATCCCATCTTCATCGTCCATCGTCCATCGTCCATTAACTGTTCTCCATCATTTAGGTGCAAATTCTGGAACATTTTTTCGCAGACATAATTAATTGGGAAACGCGTTTTAGTCTTCGCGAGCTTCTCCATACTTAAATATGTGATTGGAGTTAATGGTGTTTCTTTCTACAATAGAATTTCTAATTTGCTAATTATATTGCTCCAGGTAAAATTACAAGAACATATAAGCATCATGGGTGTGAAAGGTATGTGAACGAAGTGAGACCATCGTTAGTAGTAACACTTGACGAGAAAGAAAGGCCGAAAAGCCTTGACAGTGAAGACTAGACCTCGAATCACAGTTTCTTACTAACACAACTCTTCAGGTCTCAACCAGCTAATTAAAGAGCATTCCCCAGCAGCTTTTAAGGAATTCCAGTTGAAGAACTTATTCGGTAGAAAAGTGGCCATCGATGCCTCGATGTGCTTGTACCAGTTCTTGATCGCTGTCAGACAATCGGACGGCCAGCAGTTAACCAACGAGAATGGTGAAACTACCTCTCATTTGTCTGGTATGTTCTACAGAACAATTAGAATGGTGGAAAACAATATCAAGCCAGTTTACGTGTTTGATGGTAAGCCTCCGGTTTTAAAGGGTGGTGAACTTGAAAAGAGATTGTTGAAACGTGAAGAAGCCCAAAAGCAAATCGACTCCATCAAGGATACTGGAACTATAGATGAAGTGATGAAGTACGAAAAGAGACTTGTCAGAGTATCTAGAGAACAAAACGACGAGGCCAAAAAGCTTTTGGAATTGATGGGAATACCTTTCGTCAATGCTCCATGTGAAGCAGAAGCGCAATGTGCAGAGTTAGCAAGAGGCGGAAAGGTTTTTGCTGCTGCCTCTGAAGATATGGATACCCTTTGCTATGAACCACCATTCCTCTTAAGACATTTGACATTTGCTGAAGCCAGAAAGATGCCCATTGACCAGATTACCTATTCAGACGCAATTGCTGGTTTAGATATGACTAAAGATCAGTTCATTGATTTGTGTATTCTATTGGGATGTGACTACTGCGAGACTATAAAGGGAGTTGGTCCAGTAACGGCGTACAAGTTAATCAAAGAACATGGTTCTTTGGACAATATTATAAAGCACATTAATGACAACCCAGGAGGAAAGCTCAAAGTTCCAGAAAACTGGCCATACGACGAAGCTAGAGAATTATTTAAGCACCCAGAGGTTACTGAAGCGAAGGATATATCATTGAAGTGGAAGGAACCAGATGTGGACGCACTTGTGGCTTATATGGTCGGAGAAAAAGGGTTCAGCGAGGATAGAATTAGAAGTGGTGCTGAAAAGTTGAAGAAAGGATTGAAAACTGGTGTACAAGGTAGATTGGATGGTTTCTTCCTGGTTGTAAAACCCGCCGCTGGTGCATCTGACAAAAAGAGAAAGACAGATACGAAGGCTTCGAAAGGAGCTAAGAAAACCAAAAGAAAGTGATTAAGTTTTCCCTATAACCGTATATGGCTAAGCCTCAGGATTTAATAACGCTCAAGAATTTCTAAGACTTTTCCACCATCTACGAATGTAAATTAGTTAACTATTTTCATGTATAATATAAAACAGTATAAAGTTCTATTCTACATTAGATATTGGATCTATTTCTGACCACCAAACTTGGACTTCATCTTCAATCCGTGGATCTTAATCTCTTGGCTTCTTCTTCTTCTCAGCTTCAGCAGCCTTCTCAGCTTCAATTTCATCCACGTACTTCTTAATCTCATCAACACTCAACTTTTGAATCACATTGCCTGCTTTCATCACAGAAACTTCAATATTCTTAGCACCAGTCTGCACCACCTCTAACAACGACTTGATTGTCAACTTTATGGTTTGCTCGTCAGTCAAGTCTTCTTCGTAATGCTTCTCCAAGAACTCTCTGACAGTCTTGGATGATCTACCAATCGCATGTGCCTTCCAAGCATTGTAAACTCCTGAAGGTTCAGTCTGATATAATCTTGGTACGGTGTCGTTACTGTCGAAACCAGCAATAATAGTAGCAATCCCGAATGGTCTGACACCTCCTGATTGTGTATATTTCTGTTGAACTCCAGCAACATATTTCGTCAAATATTCGATTGACACGGCATCTTCCAATGTTAAACGATGTGATTGAGCCTCGACTCTTGCTTTGTCAACAAGAATTCTAGCGTCAGCATTCAAACCAGCAAATGCTAACAATGCATGGTTGTCGATTTTGCAGATCTTAGATGGTGTGATACGTGGGTCTTGGAGCTTCAAAGTTGTTCTCTTTTCACAACCTAATACGACTGCCTCTTTACCTTTCACTCCCACGGCACATGTACCTCTCTTCACTGCTTCGGAAGCGTATTCAACCTCTATAAGTGTGTTAGTATTACTCGTGGTTTTAAGATTCGGCGAAACAATTAAAGAAATAGAAAGATCGACGAATTAACCACAAACAACACCACTGTATCTTTCAACACCACTGTATCTTTCAACAACACAGTTCATTGAACATATCAATTCGACTACTTTCATCTCTCCAACCGATCTCGCTTCCACATATTCTACGTACGGAAAACATGTCCATCTGGTCTATAATATAGGTTAGTATTAGTTCTTGGTTGGTGGCGGGTACGCCGCTTGAAACACTCCAGTCGAGGCCAATTGACCAGCACACATACGAGAAAATGGATAAAGCACTATCGTAGCCACTCATTATGTATAAATTATAATATTTGGTAGCTAAATAGTCTGGCTTGTACTACTACTCTGGGACATGGCACTTGAAAGTTATAGGTTTCCTCGAGCGATTTGCCTCTTAAAAATGCGACATCGATTGGTTGGTGAAACGAGACATTTGAAGCACATCAAAGGATGTCGCATTATTGCAGCTTTTCAGAGAAAGAGTGGGTTGAAGACAGTAGTTAATATATTTAGTTGTTGTAATCATTGTTGTGAAGTTGTATTGGTAGTTGATCCAGTTCTGTAGGAGTGATTGTATTTCGGTGATTTGAGGTACTAAGGAATTTGAAATTTGAAATTTGCCGTTTTATATGTTCAGTGAAGAATTGTCCAGGCTAATTTTGCATTTCTCAAAAACCTTTATTTGCAATATCGACATAAGACGCAAATTGTGATAAGCTACATACTGGTATCCAACTAGTAATTCACCAGAAAAAGCTCAGAAAATCCATTTATATAAGACCTTGAGCAAAGAAACAAAATGGCACCACCGAAGAAACCCAACCAACAGAAAAAGGCTCCTAAGGTCATCCCACACAAAGACAACTACGCAAGAGTAACATACCTATACCAAGCCGCCAACCTCTTTGCATCAAGTCCCAAATACGAGGTGCTATCTCGTGGCTTGGCCAGAACGCTAGATCTAGTGTCAAAGAAGACGGTACTAAAACTATCTCCTGAACTCAAGCGCACTCTTTGCAAGAAATGCTCCTCGGTGTTGATTCCAGGATTGACCGTTGCAATACACATAGAGAATCTCTCGAAGCTGAAGGCTCCACATAATGACTCTTTAGTCCATAGATGTTTGAAGTGCCATGAAATCAAGAGATTTCCTGTTGGTAAAAACAGAGAGTATATAGTATTTGCCGAGAGAGATGAAGTGCGGTCGGACGCCAAGTAGGGCATTTATTTCCATTTGATGATTAATCGACAGATTTCCCCTTTGCATTTACTCTGAGCTACATCAGTTCTTGGTTACCATTAATAGAGAAGATAAATATCTTCAATCAATCGCATTTTATTTATTTGGGTTTTATATTTTATATACATTGTTCATGAGAGGAATCATTGACAAAGATCAATAATATATTTGTATTCGTCTATCTAATCTTTGGGACCAATCATATTCTCTGGTTTGACCCACTCATCGAATTCCTCTGAGGTCAACATCTTCAATTCCAAGCAAGACTCTTTCAAGGTGATTCCCTTCTTGTGAGCGTTCTTGGCAACCTTCGAAGCATTGTCATAACCAATCTTTGGATTCAAAGCTGTAACCAACATCAACGACTCGTTCAATACCTTTGAGATCTTCTCCTTGTTGGCAATGATTCCTTCAACGCAATTGATTCTGAAAGATTTCGAAGCATCCCCGAGCAATCTGATCGAGGTCAACAAATTGTATGCCATGACCGGCTTGAAAACATTTAATTCAAATTGACCAGAAGCACCGGCAAAAGTGATGGTGGTATTGTTACCCATCACTTGGGCACAGACCATAGTCATAGCCTCACATTGAGTTGGGTTTACTTTACCAGGCATAATGGATGAGCCTGGTTCATTTTCTGGAAGAGATAACTCCCCGTAACCACATCTTGGGCCAGATCCCAAATATCTGATGTCATTTGCAATTTTGAACAAAGAAACGGCAACAGTGTTCAAAGCGCCAGAAGCTTCCACAAAGGCATCATGGGCAGCTAATGCTTCGAACTTGTTTGGAGCAGTCTTGAATTCCAAGCCAGTCAATTTAGAGACCTCAGTTGCGACTTTAACATCGAATCCCTTTCTAGTGTTAAGACCAGTACCCACAGCAGTACCTCCTTGAGCTAAAAGAGCCAATCTAGGTAAAGTCTGCTCAACCCTTTGGATTCCGAATGCAATTTGTTGAACGTATCCGGAGAACTCTTGTCCCAAAGTCAAAGGAGTTGCATCTTGTAAGTGAGTTCTACCGATCTTAATTATATCATTGAATTCCTTAGCCTTCTTGTCAAAAGCATCGTGCAAATCTTTCAACTTTGGCAACAACTGGTTGGAGATCTCGGTGACTGCAGCGATGTGCATAACAGTGGGGAAAGTATCATTGGATGATTGAGACATGTTGACATGGTCATTTGGGTGCACTGGCTTCTTTGAACCCATGACACCACCCAAAATCTCAATGGCACGGTTGGAAATGACCTCATTAGCGTTCATGTTAGACTGAGTACCGGAACCTGTCTGGTAAACGACCAATGGAAAATGTGCTGTCAATTTACCTTCAGCTACTTCCGTAGCAGCCTCTCTAATGGCAGCTGCTAATTTTGGATCCAAAACTCCGAGATCCTCGTTGACCGTGGCTGCAGCTTTCTTCAAGATACCAAAAGCCTTGACGATTGGTTCAGGCATTCTGATGTCACCGATGTCGAAGTTGCCCAAGGATCTTTGCGATTGGGCGCCCCAATATTTGTCACTAGCAACGGTGATTTCACCGAAGGCATCGGTCTCTGTTCTCGTAGCAGGAGCGGACATTGCGAAAGAATAACTAGTGATTTGAGTGCAAATCGCTGTCTAAATTGTAGATGACGATGCAAAAGGCTGAATCGATAAAATTATAGAATTCTGAAGACTTACGAGCAGCAATGGCACATACAACAACCTACAATTTAATACGCTGGACTGACCCATATTAATATGGGCATTTCTTCATCGGAGAAATTAGGCCGCTAGCTATCGGAGTCTAATTTTCTGATGCTCACGGCAGTGCATTCCGAGCTCACGGGTTAGTCCCGGCCAGTGGTGTGGGAGGGCCATAAGAGAGACCCGGGAAGCTGATTTCAGATACCGTGATGGTGCCGTTGCAATGTCGGAATAGAGACGTAAATAGAAGAAGAGTCATTACCATAGAGTTGTCAATATTGTGTTGCGTAACATAATTCATGAGACATACTCTATATTATATATTGTATAGTGCTTAATTTATATTAATTGCGACGGAAGTCTTTGTCGGTAAGAAGTTCCGAGCGCTCTCTTGCACCTAAAGCGATTAGCATTTACTGCGCGAATAGCTGAGACTAGTAACACCGTATAGCAGCCAATGAAGGTATAATAGAGGAATACGATATCTTTATGCATTATTGTGTATTCGTATAGACTATATATAGGTGTGTTTTTTTGAAGCAAAATCACTCTAGATTGATATGGAAATTCTCATAGACTGGGCAAGCGGCAACCGCCCAACAACTGATACTCTGGCTCTATTACGACTCTGACTCTGTTAGCTAATTATTACCGCTACATTCATGAGCTTGTTACTCAGCAGAACTCACAAAAAACGAGGTTGTTGTCTCTGTGCCTTCTGCTCAATTCTTCTGACAGGTTGAACCCTGGCCCCGATCCAGTTGTACTTGAACCCTATCTCATGGGCCAAGATCTCTCCAAAACCCAACATCATTCCGTTGATGAATGGCAAAATCAAATTGATTGCCCCCTTCCTAAATATATCGAACAAATTCAATGACAACTGTACTTCTTCTTCAGGCTCCTCCCTGCTCTGCTTAACCAAAGCTTCTGTTCTGAGGATATCCAAGTTGTTCACCAATTCGTCGGACGATAACTGAGATTCCAAGACAATCAAGTCGTTTTCTTCTGTGGCCTCATCTACATCCTCCGGGACTGCTCCTTGCTCTAAATCAGTCCTTTGCGATAAACTGGAAGATCCACCAAATATAACCTTCTCCATTCTCTCTACTGCATCAATCACATCTTGATCTGCCAGTATGGTCTCTATACTTTCCACACTGGATGATGTGTCTTCGCGTGGTACTCGTTGCACCTTCTCTTCATTGGCGAATGCTGACATTGCGATATTTTCTGCGACCTGGACGATTCCAAAACTAGTTATAATTTATTTTAGATAATCCTGTAAACTTTAGACAAGCCCTCAAATGATTATATTCAATTCAATTCAATTAACCTCTCTTCGATAATCATATTGGTCTCCGCAAAGATATTTGAGACGCTGAACCAATTTGAATACTAGATCTCATTACCGGTTTATATCACGTGCTGAGCGACTGCAAAAGATCTCGGATATCGCAAGATTCTGCATTGCAAAATGGCTCGTTGTTACTTCTATTATAACTGGTACGTACTAGTAAACGACGTACGCTAAACTATATATTATATATATGCAATGATTAAGAACTGAATGTGGCCTTAGCAAATGAAAATGTTAGCGAGAACCAATTATAGGCGTTTCTATTTATTTATGCCTTCTTGACACCCACAGATTTCTTCTCTTTCAATCTCTTTTCAGTCAAGGCAGCAATAATGGCGGCTCCAGCACCAGAACCATCTTCAGCTGGAACAATAACAATTGGATCTTCCTTTGTCTCCCATTGGAAAACGTCTCTCAATCCCTTAGCTGCTCTCTCCTTGAAGCCTGGGTACTTGTTGTAAACGGAACCATCAGCGGCACAATGGGCAGTCTTGTAGCCTCTCTTCTTACAAATAGCAGCAATACCGCAAATAGCCAATCTAGCTGATCTCTCACCAATCTTTTCAGCCAAAGCACGGATGACCTTTCTCTCTGCTGAGGTAGTCTGGATTCCTAAAACGCTCTGGAATAAGTCTTGGATATCGGACAAATTCTCATATGGATCTTCTTCGATCTTTGCTGGGAAAGAGGTATCTAAAATGAAGGCTTTCTTTAATTTAGACAAGTCTTGGCCTTTGAAGATCTTGTCTTTAGCGAACAAATCCAACAAAACCAATCTCAAGACTTCTCCCAAATAGTAACCTGAGATCATCTTCTCGAATGATTGCTGACCAGGTCTTGGAGATTCCTCATCGATGATGAGATCGTACTTAGTTCTTGGCAAAACGGCGTGCTCATTGTCGAAGGCACCGTACTCACAGTTGATAGCCATAGGCGATTCTGGTGCGATATCATTATCGAACTTACCCTCCAACTTTGGAATATCTCCACAAACGTCATAGTAAGCTCCGTTACAACCAGTTCCGAAGATCAAACCCATCTTGGCCTCTGGGTCGGTATACATAGAAGCGACCAAGGTACCAGTTGTGTCGTTGATCAAAGCTACGACATCAATTGGTACTTTATGCTTTTCAATGGCACATTGAAGCATAGGAACGACATCGTGACCTTCAACATCCTCGATGTCGAAACCCTTGGTCCATCTCTGCAAGTAACCCTCGTTAATCGAGTTTTGGGAGGCAGGGAAACTGAAAGTGAAACCTAACGGTAATGGCTCACTGACACCCTTTGGAAATTCTTCGTCCACGAACTTCTTCAAGCACTCAGCAATAAAGTCCCACAAATCTTCGCTCTTAGCGGTTCTCATGGTGGCAGGCAACGGGTATTTAGATTGAGTGGTGTCGAAATCTCTGTTACCACCCAACTTGACTAAAACAACACGTAAGTTGGTTCCTCCCAAGTCAATGGCCAAGTAGTCTCCAGTTTCCTTACCGGTGGGGAAGTCCAACACCCAACCTGGGATCATAGGGATGTTACCACCGGTTTTGCTCAATCCCTTGTCCAATTCGGTGACGAAATGGTCGGTGATTTTTTGCAAGGTTTCGGCGCTCACAGTGAAGAGCTCCTCAAGCTTGTGGAGCTCGGTCAATAACTCCTCTGGGACATCGAGGTACGAGCCTTTTCTGTGTTGGGGTGGTTTTGGGCCTAAGTGAACCATTTCTAGCGGTATGTATAAGAGAGCTGTGAATTGGAAGTGCAAGAAGAAATCAGACAGTTGAAGTTACCAAACAAAATCCGAAATATCCTCAATGAAAATCTTATTGTATGAGTATAGCAATTGGGGCCAGAAAAGACTGTAGTGACAAAAGTATAATGCGGACGAGACTGACTGGAAATGATAATAACTGAAAACTGCTATCTTTAAATACTTTCACGCTCGCAATTCTGGTCGTGGTGAGAATGTGCAAGTCTGCAAAATCCTAATTTTCCGAGTTTCCACTGTGCAATGTGCAATGGCTTGTACCTTGGCTTCACTAATTGACAACAGCAATCGTTCGGACTATTAGAAATCCTGGCCCAAGAAAATATGTCTGGTATTGGGTGATGTCTCACGTAGTGGATCCTGTTGCTCTCTGTTGTACTAGATCTGGTGACTCGACAAGCTGACTCGAAGAGCAACAGCGACCGTCTCCTGTTCCTACTGGGGAACAATGCACTGGTGAGATGGTTGTATGCAAGAAACCCCAACAAAGAGTGCGATGTTCAACGGAGTCGGAGTAGCCGCAGGTAAAACTGCCAGGGCGAGCTAGCTACTGTTAGGCCGCAAATTTTTCCACTGGAATTTCCACCGCGACGTAGAGTGCATGTATAGATGCAACAATAAGTGAGGAGAAACGTACCTTGTGGTGACTGGAGGTGGAGTTCTGAAGATTTCCAAGAAGTCTTGGGGGGAAATAAAGAGCTGAGCATTTTTGTGTGTGGGGTACCGTTCTACAGCGACGACTACTTGGAGATGATTCTGGGCATTGAACATCGATATTCCTTCTAGATGTTTGGTTGATAGAATTTCCTTTCTTTTTAACTTTTGAAAGTCTTTAATTTCAGTGCTTTCATGTACATGGTTTTTTAACCATGTATTCATGCGTTAAAGTTTTTCCGGTCATGAGCCCATTATGTAGCCGACATAGGCGAAGATAGCAATATACAATTTTTCCGGGCTATCACTGTCTAGTACAACTCGCCTTGTGGTTAACTTCTTGGAAGAAAAGGAAGTGAAATAGGCATAAAAGACTGCCAATGCTGCAAGTTTTAAATTCTCTCAACGAGCTTACTATTGAACAGTTATTGTGGAGTTATTGATACTAAATATTATATATCGACTACTCACATTACACCTTTATTTCCCAATTTTTCTATCATTATCGTAATTACATGTCAGATGGTTAAGTTACCGTCTGTCCTTCTCTGAACACTAAATTGCCGGAAAAAGTATTAAAAGAAACCAACTATATCTCTCATAAAACTAACTTATCAGCATACTTTATCAAGTTTCGACATCTCCTCACCGTCACCACCATGAGCTTCGGTTGTACCCACTTCTTACCATATCTCTCTGGTCGTTTCATCAAATCTCTTCATTGCTTCACCAACATTGACTAAATCATCCTTGATGTGATCTACGTATTGGTTCATTTCCTCAAAGTTCTGCTTACGGTAAAGGATATCCCTAGAGCTCTTGCTCACATCCTCATCTTCAAAGAACGCATTTAATTTCTCCTGCTTTAGCTTACTCTTCTCGTGTCTTCTCTTGATCTTCTCGCTTTCTACGGTATTCAGATCCGCAACCGATTCCATCAAGTCATCTCTAGAAATGCTTGTAGACGAGGCAGTCGGTATGAGGTTCAAGGTGGATGTCCTTGGGTTGGAACTGGCAAGTTGGCGCAGTCTCTCCTTGTTTCCAATGTCATTGAAATGCTGTGATGACATTGTATCCAATAACTTATTCTGCAGTTCTTTTAATTTGGCCAACTCCTCGTTGAACTTTTCGTTAAAGAAAGAACCTTTTTGTCGGACTTGATTTGCCATTTTCTTGACATCGTCCAAAACATCGATCTGTGTCCAGAGCTTATCCAGATACGATACACTGGGTCTTGTGCTTGGAATCTTGTCTATGGTTCTAAGACTGGGCGTATCATTCCCGAAGGTGTTACTATTCGTATTTGTGTTTGTATTCGTGTAGAGGTCGGTGTTGTTTGTGTTTGACCTAGATAGCCGCAAGCCTGATGACCCTGAACGGTTTGTTTTAGTGTTACTCAAAAACTGGGGCGTCAAATTAGAAGCATTAGATGCAACAGAATTCGAGTATGAATGTCTCGGTATTAATAGCTTATTGCTTCCAGGGCCACTGAAGGATCCTGTAAAGGCATTGCTCCCACTCATTATGTAAATCTATTCTATGTATACAACAAATAGAAAACAGACAAAACACTAATACGTACATCGAATCTAAATCGTATCTGATATCTCATACATAGCTACACAAACATCTCAGTGCGATTACATAAGCAGTTTTGAGTTTGTTGCTATACGCAGTCCTTCATTACAACCTTCAATGAAGACAGCTACGAAACAGGGTAATTAACCTAGGAACAAGTTAGATTATAGTACCGTTGAACTCCTTGTTGATGTTGGAAACAAGCCGTGGGCTGTCCAGGTCACCAACACCGGAAGTTCCGTTGGAACTACGTTCCCGTATCCGTAGTCTCAGTCCTCGTCCAGTATTTCCTCATAATTTGCTCCAGCGTGGACGGTCTACTCCAATAATTCGAAGGCTGCAACAACCTTGGAAAAAGCTACTCTTTTTAAACCAAAGATTTCCTGATAATTACACTGACTCGTCGTTTCTTTCACAATTGAAGCGTAACACTGCTGTGGCGAACTTATCATATGTCAAACTTGTACAAGACTTCTCATTGATAGTATTTTACATATCCAGTCTCCTCTTGGTGGTGCTCATGTTCACAGGTATATACCTTTATCAATGGAGCTCCATGCTTCCGACCTTTGCAAGTAGTGTTTTGTCTATCATAGGATTCATAACACTTCGAATTAATGAAGCAGACTCGGGCAGAGAGGAGTCTCGCAAAAAGGAAAAGTTGAACTTGAAGTCGTTCATTTTGATCATATTCATTCTACTTATTCTTTCCCCAGTGTTAAAGTCTTTGACTAAATCATCTTCCTCGGACTCGATTTGGGCTCTTTCATTTATTCTTTGCTTGGCAAATACTATTATTTATGATTATTCCATGAGCTCGACGACGCTGGACGCCTCGCGCCACCAGTACAAACCTATCATTTCAACAAACATATCACTCTCTAATTCAATAGTACTTGCTTCGAGATTGAATTCCACATCACAAGTCTTTTTCTTTGTGCTTTTTGCTATCCAGATCAATATATTGTTGCCATTATTCGATTATAATGCTCGCCAAAACAAGCTCGCAAAGTTGCATTGGTTGGTGTATTTTGTCTTTTTCAATCTGGTGAACTACTTAATAACCCATTTGTTGGGAGTCAAATTCTTATTGTATTGGCTCGTTTGTGTCATAGGTATTGTATTCTTAATGCCTGCGTACTTCTTATTCCTTCAGAAGTACAAAAATGAACTCCAGGGGCCGTGGGATATTGCGAAGCCAGTCATCAACGCTAATTGATAGTATGTAACACTTGTATATATGTATTTATCCGAGTCAGTAACAAGCAGACTCTTTGAGGCCATTAACCGGTAGCCATGTAGAGAATTCTCATGACATTTATTAGTAAGCTGTATTTTAAGCTTACCGAAAACACAAGCGTTTTGCAGCAATTCAGGTAAGCCGTCTCAGATTTCGGGGGACTATATGTATGTGCACAAAAACACATTGGCTTGAAACTTAGCCACACAACTCAACCGGAATAAAACAATGCCATATATGTATATACATGTATTATATATATATATGGATATCTAAACTTACATATATGTATATCTAACTTGTATACATATATACTATTGCAATAGCCTCTAAGGCTGCCATATATGTCGCATGTCGCACACTTTGTCCTCTTTGACAACATGTCGCGCTTACCTCGAAAACCAAATTATGAAAATAACTCTTCAGAGTTACTATCACCTCAAATGCAAAATCATTGCATTGTCCATCGTTAGCATAAGCTTCAATTGTATATAGCATCCATGGCTGGTGAAAACAATTCAAATCTGCCCAACGATTTAAAGCAGGGCCAGCCGCTTCCCCCAGCGGGTGCCGATGGCAATCTGGCTTCGGTGCCAGCACAAGATGGTCAACAAGTCGGACTGACTGGCCAAAGAACAACCGCGGCTGCTCCTGCCAGACCTGTTCAACCGCGTGGACAGCAGCCGCTGATCTCGCAGGCTGACTTGAACAGAATAGTTCTTGAGTATCTTAACAAAAAAGGTTATCATAAGACAGAATCTATGTTGAGAATGGAATCTTCCAATACTCCTACTCCGGCTGTACCAGCTGTATCACCAGCAACAAACAGCTTGGCCAATCCTGGCGACATAGGGTCTCCCGCAAATGCAGCCAAGCGTGAGAAGGACTTGAAAGATAAATTGAACAAAAATGACCGTGAATTGAGGGAACTCAGAGAAAGACAAGCAAGAGTAGAAAGAGAGTTACGAGAAACACGAGACCGTGAAATCAGATTGGCCAAAGAAAAAGATTTAAGAGAGTTGAAAGATTTAGAAGAGAAGAAAAAGAGAGAAAACGACCCAGATGTGTACTTTATAGCATACTCTATGCTCAGAAAATGGGTTGATACTTCTTTGGATTTGTATAAACCAGAGTTATCGCGTGTATTATATCCGATTTTCATTCATTGTTTCTTCGAGTTAGTTTCCAAGAATTTCATACCGCAAGCAAAGAATTTCTTTGACAGGTTCAAGAGCGATCATGAAGTTTTACATGGCGTTGAATTAAATCAATTGGCAGGTATATCGCTTCCAGACCACTTGAAAGAGAATGAAATGGCATTGGCTTACAGACGCAACAAATACAGAATAGTCGTATCTAAGACATCCATGAACTTACTTCTTTATTTTCTTCATGAAAATGAAGCTGTTGGGGGAGCCATCTTAATCAGAATTATTAACCAGTACTTGGATACTGTCATCTCCAGCGCTAAACTCGACAAGGTGGATCAAGAAGGTGAAGCTAACCCCGAGGAAGGTATACCACAATATGTTGCCAAAACCAACGAGATCGACAAATTCAATGAACAGGCAGTCAAGCTCGGAAAGCTTCCGCTCGAGCCAGATGTTCAGAAAGAAATCGAAGCAGAGCTCAAAGTTAAAGATGAAAAATCGAAGCCTGTCAATGGCAAAACACTAGTTGAAGAATTCCTGGAGATGACTAAACCTGAGACAGATTCACCCGCAAGAGAATTGCTCCCTTTGCCTCTCAAAGACTACACAGATATCAGGAGAATGATATTGGATGTGGAAGATTCGCGTTCTAAGATCAAGTTGGGAGCTTTGCAAGCAAGCGCCCCATCAGTGTGTATGTATACATTCCACAACACATCGAACGACATGACTTGTATTGATTTTAATGAAGACTCAAACTTGATAGCGGCAGGTTTCCAGGATAGTTTCATCAAGCTCTGGAGCTTGGACGGAGGGCCGCTTAAATCTGTCTTCAAGAGGGACCGATACAACGCCGATAATACTAGAAAGCTCATCGGCCATAGTGGAGCAGTTTACAGTGTGTCATTCTCGCCTGACAACAGGTACCTTCTCTCTGGTTCAGAGGATAAGACTGTGCGCCTCTGGTCTCTTGATTCTTATACTGCTCTTGTCTCTTACAAGGGACATAATCAGCCTATTTGGGATGTAAAGTTCTCCCCGTTGGGCCATTACTTCGCAACAGCATCTCACGACCACACTGCTCGCTTATGGGCGACTGATCATATCTACCCATTGCGTATTTTCGCAGGACACATCAATGATGTTGATTGTGTGGAATTTCATCCAAATTCGAACTATGTATTTACTGGTTCTTCTGATAAGAGTTGCAGAATGTGGGATGTGCAAACAGGAAACTGCGTAAGAGTGTTTATGGGCCACACCGGTCCTGTGAATTGCATGGCTGTGTCTCCAGATGGAAGGTGGTTAGCCAGCGCTGGAGAAGACAGTGTGGTGAACATTTGGGATGCAGGATCGGGAAGAAGATTGAAAACAATGAAGGGCCATGGTCGCTCATCTATTTACTCTTTGGCATTTTCGAGAGATGGCGGAGTTCTTGTGAGTGGCGGAGCTGATAATACGGTCAGAGTGTGGGATGTCAAGAGAAATACAAACGATGCTGGACCTGAACCAGAGGTGTTCTCCACAAGCAATGGTACAACGAACGGTCTGAGTTCTGCGGATGCACTTCGTTCTAAGGTGGTAGAGAAATCCAGCAAGAAGGAGATCATTGCTACTAGTGATCATATGACTGCCTATTTCACCAAAAAGACGCCTGTTTACAAGGTGCACTTCACCAGGAGGAACTTGTGCCTTGCAGGAGGTGCATTTATGAGTTGAGTCGCATTATTTGCTACTAAATTATATAACACTCTGTATTATTACAAAAGGAATAGTTTTGATTCTATTAATAAATAAGGTTTCGCCGATATGTACATTCACGTCGCTATTCGACGCGAAGGATGCAGAAAAACTTGACTGGCTCTTGTGGTCATTGTCTTCACAAAAAACAACAGATACGTGTGACGAGTAACTAACGCTAGACACTAGAGAGAAACTTTGTGAAAGGGGTTCCATACGTAAAGGGAGTTCCATTGCTTTAGAACAGTCTTCCACGTGGACAAAAATCCAGTAAGATTGTTCATTCAAATGGTTCGCCTTGAATACGTCGAAGCCTTGTCTGTGAAACCTTAATTCTACTAGCAAGCTTCTTGCGCGAATTATTGGGCCCTCGATGTAACAGCAGTTTTGCAACAACTGCACATGTGCCGCCCCGGCTAAACAGATGGGTTGCTGGGTTCTTAAGGCTCTTTTCGGCTTAGGAGCTTATCCCGAGTCGTGTTTGAAAGAAATTCGAAGACATTGTGAAGTTAGCCTTGCTTTCCACCCGTCCTGGTTTCATATAGATACTCTATATTGGGCGGGCTCGCCTCAGAATTGGCACTATAAATATAATGAATAGTTCTCCCATTTTTGTTAGCCTGGGATGATTCTTACTATTCACCCCAACTACATTCTCGAACCAACTACTTTAAAATGAAACTCGCTTCCACCATTGCTACATTAGCTATTGTCAGCGTTGCCTTCGCTGCTTCCTCTTCTCTGGCCAAAGCTTCTTCCGCTGTCTCCTCTGCCGCTTCTGGCGCCTCTAAGGCTGCCTCGTCTGCTGCTTCTAAGGTTTCTTCCGCTGCCTCATCTGTCGCTTCTGGTGCCTCTAAGGCTGCCTCGTCTGCTGCTTCTAAGGTTTCTTCCGCTGCCTCATCTGCCGCTTCTGGTGGTGCTTCTGCTGCTTCCAAGGCTTCTTCCGCTGCCGCTTCTTCTTCAACCAAGGCTTCCTCTTCTTCTTCCAAGGCTGCTGCAGGCTCAGCTGGTGTTGCCGTTGGAGCTGGTTCTTTGGCTGGTCTTGCTGGTATTCTTTTGTTGTGAGTTAGCCATGCTCTCTATTTAACTGTGGGCTTTCTTGGAACTTCTGTTATAACTATGTAATATGAAATATATGGCTTCTTTGTTTTACGCAATACGTAAGTGATCAACATTGGATGGTGTAGCAATGGCACGGATGGGACAAGTTACCCCTGGGATGAGCCACACTCCTCAAAAATATCAACTAAATTCATTTAATTCCAAAGCACCGTTCGCCGCGTTCTTTTCCTTCGGTTTCGCAACCCACGATCGTAAATGGAATTGGCAGGTGCATATTTGCAACACTTAAATGAGCAAGAAAAAGCAATAGGGGTGGAGAACATAGGGGGCATGCACGAGGTAAGCATTTTTGATATGTCTTCTAATTGACGTAAACTCCATTGTGCAACAATTCGAATTAAATTAATTCAGGCCAATACAATGTACTTCTTCCCTTCCGTAACGATGCCACAGCATTGGTAGTGCTTGCTCTCAAGGCGTACATCAGGTGGTTGAGAAAATATCAAATGGTATTATTTTTGCTGTGTGGCTTCTTGAGTATTGAGAATACGTTGAATAATATTGAAGGAGATGCTTTATTCGTGAGATTGCAAATAATCATGTTAAACCGTTTTATTGGCCAAGTACCTTATTCTGTCGTATTTTTCGAAAGTTGGCTGTTTTTCTAGGATACTGGCTGAAAGAGAAGGAAAAGGTGGAATTACACCACCATAGCCACACTCACGAACATTTCTGGTACTTCAGTTACAGATATGGAGGCAACATTGGGAATTGTTTTATATTCACATTGACGGAAATCTAATTGTTATGGAAGTTCATAAGTTAACAGCTGGGTATGAAAATGAAGAAATTGACTTTTAATTTGACAGGTTTTACTGTTATTTTTGCGGAATTCTTGGTAACGGCTATTCAATTTTCAAAGGCGCGAATTATAATGTGTGAAGATTAAGAACTAAATCACCAGAAGTGATCTGTCCCAGTGCCCGTGAAATGAATAGCAGATGTACTATCGAAAGTTTGACGTCACTCAACGTTACAGTTTGTCGAAGGAATCTTTGCAGTAAATCATATGCAGTGAAGTACGTTGTGGTAAACTGACTTATGGTGGGGTAGAGAGAAAATATCTGGGATTAGCGTCCAACAGTAGCGCCTCGGCAAGAAGCTGTACGTTGGATTAGGAAAAGATTTGAGATTAGCTGTACGAATCCTTATGTGTAAAACGACAGCAAGTGGGGAAAAGCATAAAAGGTCTTCGATGTACGTCACGGTTCCACGACTATTATTCATGTGCTATGAATTCAGGGCTCATTTAGTGGAATTGTTACCTCCTTCACAACCCACTAAAGAACCAGATGGAGGTTAAAAATCTCGAGACCAACTTCCGTTCACCACTTGGACACTACGTTTCGATTACGATGTCATGAAGGATCATCTCGAGCAATCACAACAGACTTCCAAATACGTAGACGACGAATGATCTATGGCTAAAGTGTAACAATATATTTTCTAACTACCCACATAGGATTGCCCAATTCAGGCCTAATTAGTACATGTCGGTCTGAGGAATTTGCCTAATTAGGAAATTAGTGGGACGTAACCTACGTTTGCACTATACACAGGTACCCCTCAGCATATAGAGAAGTGGACTTTTTCACAAAACTTTCCAATATAAATAGGTGGGAAATTTCCTTTTCCCAGGAAGTGATTTATCTATTCTATAACCATTTCCAAAAATCTCATATTAACCAAATTTCATAATGCAATTCTCCACCATCGCAGCCCTCACCGGTTTCCTTGTCGCTGCCGCTCTGGCCGCTGACGCTTCTGATGTCGCTTTCTTGACTGCTTTAGTCAACGACTTGAAGAGTCACAAGAAAGACTACATAGACTTCATACAAACAGCAAAGGACATTCCTGCTGAGGTTTCTACTTTGGCTATCAAAGTCGTAACTTATACCGATGATTCATACACCACCATGTTGGACGATCCAAACATCAACGTTTCCAGTTTGGAGAACTTCGCCACCAACTTGCCATGGTACACTAGAGTTGTAGCTGAGGCTCACATTGAGTCTGGCGCTGCTTCTGAGACTACTTCTGGTGCTGGTTCTGCTTCCGAAACTGCCGAGACCAAGGCTTCGTCCAAGACTTCCGCATCCTCTTCTGCATCCTCCACCACCTCCGAGAGTTCCACTTCTGCTGACTCTGGTTCCCTTAAGTATGCTCCAGCTGGAGCCTTGTTGGGTCTTGCTGCCATCGCATTATTATAGATTATAATGCCAAGCTTCGCGCCCTTCCTCCAAGACATTGATATTCAGTTCATACCCAATACCGCTTAGACATGGTTCTGCATGCTCGTCATTTTCCACTGTTGTCATCGTTCGTTAAAAATAGGTCTATTTATTGTACATTAATTTAAAAATTCACCATCGTTAATAGCATGTTGTAGCACTAGGAGATTTTTAGACTATTGAGACCAATATTGTTGACAAAGCAGATATTAACATGCCTTGCCCCACATTATTCCATCTGGAGGTTCAGCGAATTTGACACAGACCAAGAATTCCAGTTGCCGCATTAGGCAATTAATTTATCCAGCCCAATTCAAACTCCGATGAAATCAGGTGACTTTCCAATGTAGGCAACTCCAATGCGTTGAGGGTTCTTCTGCAGCAGTGATTCATGGCAACAGATTGATTCCTCCTTTTAGCGACGATCTACGACATTATGGCAAAATAGTACAATGTGTATTTTCTGAAAGCTCTTTTTCGAACAGGAATTGTAATGCCTCTTGTTCGGCCCCAAATTCAATTCTTTGCTGAGCAAGAAGACTCATTTTTCAATCGGAGCAGTGATGAACAAAATCAAATACTGTAGATTCCACAAAAAGTTGTCCAAACAATCTATGGGAATGTTATTAGATATTTTGTGATGCTCTTTGTTATCGTGGTAAAACTCATTGTATACATCTGTCACATTGTTAATCAATAGTAAGAGATTTTTATTGAGCAAGTTGAGACCATGCTCAAAACTAGCATTTTTCAATTTGTATTTTCGAGGTGGTGACAGTTCTTCACCAGAACGCCCAATGTAATCTCCTGCTAGTTTTTCTGTCCGCGTGGGGTCATAATGCAAAGTGTAAGCATGTGCTTCATTGTCGTTGGCTATCGGTCCACCGTCTTGCAGCTGTATTTGGTCGCTGGATGATATGGGATTTGATATGGGATCTAATATAATGCTTTTGTTGCCTAGGAATACCATCTTATACTTGAGATTAGAGTTCGTTATCAAGGCGAGGGTTGCTATCATCTGAACAATAAAACCTAAACCTGCGTTAATCAGTCCTATATTAAATTTTCGTTTTTCAACCTCGCTGTCGAATACGGGCTTATAGTTCAAATTACCTAGTGGTGCTCTCTCGTAATAGCATATATCTAATAGCTCTTTTATCGAAGAGGGAAACTCGATGCCCATAATGGAAAATTTGACAGTATTCCCAATATTGTCAATTTGAATGATTTCTTGAACTATTTTAGTTATCACTTGTAATTCTTGAATTATTGAGGGATAGATGTTGCCTACTAATGATCCTCGTATGGGTTCCATTTCTATCTGTAATAATTCTAGTTGGTTATTGCCCAATTTAAACATATCGTCAACTTTCTCATCTAAGACTTCCGTCAATTTGTTAATTCTTGTCTTTATCTTGAATATTTCCGAGGATAACTCATCATTGACCTTTTGTTGTTTTTCGATGGACTTTTCAAGTACATCGTTCTGTAGCTTTAACTTGTCGATCTCCATTTTTATATTGTCCATGTTGGAAAGATCGTAAAAATTTTCTATGTTTTGCTTTATTTGATACTCTAACTTGTGCTTGGACTCCAACAACTCATTTAGAGAAAGTGAAAGACTGTTGAGAGCTCTCAAAGTGTCAAAGGTGTAAGATTTACCAATTATGCGTTCACTAGTGTTAGATCTATGAGTTTTAGAGACATTCCTTATTTTCGCAATCGGAACCCGCAATGAGTTGGGCAACACATATGCTCTTCCATTCAAGTTTAGGATAATGGAATTTGTACGGAAATAGTCCTCTGTGTTATCAAGCGACTGCCCCACGTAGACCAATTTGGTCAAATCGATCCGTGTTTGCGATAGCAAGTGCCATTCTGTGCCTGTATTGGACTTTAGCTTCTCAAACACTGGACGACACCACACCTTGATTTCGATTTTGGTTGGATCAGCCAAACGGGCGATGTATGGAAGGGTTATAGTTGCGAAATTTGGGTTCATGTTCTCATGTCGCACTTCACTAACATATATCAATTGGTCTGTATTATCAGTGTTACCTTTACTGTGAGTGCTTGGAAGATGCAAGGTGAAGAAACAATCAAGCAATTTTCTATTGTTTGTGGCAAGCAATTCTGAGTAGTTTCCAGCATCCAAGGATGCTAGACCTTGTATGGTGCTTGTTCGCCTACCGGCGTGGTCATTTCTAGCCGAGATTCGTGGCGCTATACCCTTCGAACGATCGTGAGGCTCATCCTTCCCTATTCCTTGGACATCGTAGGAGAGATAGAGATTGCGAAGCGAAACCGATCGAAGATGTCTAAGTCGAGCATCATTGTATTCGTTCATTATTTTTCTTCTGCATGCCTTGGTTTCCAGCCGAATTGACCTGATAAATTGTCAATCCGTAGCTCTTTTTCACGATAGAGCATATGTTACGACTATCTTAATCAGTGCTAGTTTTGCTCGCACAGACTGTTCCTGTACATACCTGGCACTATTCTTGTTCCGTTCCCAAGCACAGTATAATTTATATCGTAGTTCTTAAGCAGCCATTATGCCAGTGGTGTACAATTTTCGACAATACGACTCATCTGCCAGCTACAGTATGTCTGTGATAGAATTCATACATTAACGAGATCATTCATCATATCTATAATGACATATACATGTGCACCCAAACCGCATGTTCTATTATACGTTGCTGAGATTTCGCAGTAAGCAATCTGCATAGACCTCCCACTACAACTTATAGCAAACACCTTTACAGCACATTCAACATACATTTCTCCGTTAGGAACACTATTACAACTCCATTATGCACACTAATATTCAATTTACTCGGCTCTACACAAACACACACTTTACATCACTCACCTCCCATTGTACACTACATCACAATACAGTGCTTCAACGGTGGAAAATAAACTTGGTTTTGCACGACCTACTCCAGGTTCACAAAGTTACAGCAGCATCGTTTTTTAAAGCTTGGATTCAGAATCAAAGTCACGGAAGTATCACCAACGCGACTGCTTTACACTCGAAATTGCCATTGAAGTGTCATCCACTCCACCGTAAGCATAATTGGTGGCCTTCTACTTTCACAAACACAGCATTCTGTGTCCAGACGCGCGATTGCGGGATTTGAATTTCTCCTCTTCATAGTAGTGTAATAATTGACTCCAGAGAAGTTCATTTGCGAGATCTCAGCAAGGAAGAAACCTTGCTCAACTCACTAAAGGCCCATAATTGGCATCACCCCAGCCCTGAAAAATACCTCAGATCCCATTCATATCCTTCCAATATGGCCACGCCTGAGAAGGACAAGAAGGGTAAGTTGTTCGGCTCGAGGATTTCGTCCATCTTCAACCAACACTCCCATCCCAATGGAAATACACCTGAGAGAACCGAAAGAGCATTTCCGTCAAACACAACTCCCGGAGCCAGTTCCAGTCGCAATGTGACGCCCAGAACATTACAGTCACAGCGTACGCCCACGAAGCCAGCATCAGAAATACCACATACATCGGTTCCACCTCCAATTGAAACTTCACCCGTTAGAACCAGTATAAATCCGAAAATAAACATAGCACAACCGATAAGCACAGGGATTGCGAATTCAAGAATCTCGGAAGAAACATCCTTCGAGGCGAGAAGAGCTCTAGACCCGTTCAATCAACGGAGATCGGTATCTCCTTATGATCTGGGTTCAGCGCCTATTTCGCCGATATCCCATCACGAGGGCGTTGACCGCTCGAGTACTCGTTTAAGAAGAAAGCCTCCACCAACTTTTGATAACAGCAATTCGTCAAGTGAAAATTTGTACTTCCATGACAAACATTTATCATTAAGCCTGGGAGCTGAGACTCATTCAGACTCTCCTAGAGATGGCAATAAGAACATCGATGACATCATCGGGTCGTTAGAGAATGAGATAGACAACTTCCTCACCTTTGATAACAACAGTTCCAGCAACAGGAATGAGAACACATTCCACTACGACACAGGAAATAACAGCTCCAGCAGTATCACACAGCAACTAAGAATAACAAGGTCGCCGCAAATAATGCAGCTCTCAGACTATACTGATTCAGATTCATCTAGAGCAGGTCTGATATATAAAAATAACATCGACTCGATATCAACCCCCCTAGAAGCACCTTACTCGTTGGACACACCAACAGAACAATCAGAAAGCGAATTTGAGGATTCACGAGAAGATGAAGGAATGCCAGAAATAATGTCAGATATTATGGCAGGAAATGAAGATTACGACCTGGCCCCTCATCAGATGGGAGGTATAGCGACTGGAGAAGAATCAGATAATACGGATTTCTCTCTCAGTTCATCCCCGAATCTGTCCACTCCCAATGAAGAGACCAATTCAATTGATAACACAGCTCTGTCATTTCAGCGCAAATCGGTTCCTAGCGGTATTATGCCCATGTCTACAAATTCAAGTTTAGGAAGTAGTGGCAGCATCAAAGTTGCGAGTAAAGTTTCAGGAGCCGCCGGAGTAGTATCTTCGGCAATAGCAGGTAGTCCCGCTAGTCCTGCTACTCTTAATAGATCTCCATTGACAGCAAGTCTGACAATGTCAAGAGTTCCAGTAAAACCCAGCGGAGCTGCTCAGCTTGACACTATTTTCAGCGGAACAGCGGAGATGTCAAAATCCAGAACTGTAAGCACGATGACGTCCTCGATGAAGCATCACCGAAACTCGAGTTCCATTAGTTCAATCCGAAGTTACAGAAACGTCAATTTAGCCACGTTGAAAAAAGGGTTGAATTTAAAGCCTGGAGAAGGTGAAAGATCTAACTACGTTCTAACAATAAGAAGAAGTGCTGGAACCGCGTACAACGAATCGGGCCCCGGAAAATGGAAATTGCCAACAGGTATTAAGCCAATTGACAAATCAGCTGCTTTAACGAACAATAATAATAAGTACATGAGACTTGGGTCCTCGCAGTATGCGCGTGCAAAGAAGGGTGGCAGTGGAGTAGAGTTGAAGCATGGTCACTTGCAGCGTAGATTATTGGCAGCTGAAATTGATGATCGTGATGACCAATCTATGACGTTGGATCAGAGCATTTCAAATTCAATTTCGAAGACAACTACGACCTCATCTGAAGTGAAGAGTGTGAGCTCAAACACACCTCTTCAATCATCTTCGACAACATTATCTGGAGAGAATTCTCTCAAGAGGACTGTTACAGATGGAACCACGGATGCCCTTAGTGTTACCACAGAATCAACCAATGAGTCCAAGAGAACGGCGTCTGTGTCTTCAGATTCATCAGGTAGTCTCTCTGAGATTGGTGGCTACTATCAGCACCGTGGTTTCAAGTATAACGAAGACGACGACCAAGATGATGACGAGAATGCCACAGAAGTGGAGACTTCAAATGGAAAGAATGCATTTGCCATACAACCTGACGTTGGCACTGACGAAAGACCCAGGTTGTTCCTTGCCAACCCCGATTACTCCAGTGACAGTGACTAGAACTTAATTTCAGGGATTTAATGACGACCTTTCGTCTATAGCAAGAAGTTCAGAGCATATTCGATTATTCTATGTTCACATATCAAAACCATGGGATATTTATCTCATACTTAATACCATAATATCACCAATAATAACAATGTAGTATTCGCCGTAGTCTCGTATGCAAGCGCTGCATCGTGTGACAGTTTGGACATAGAACCTGAGGCCTAAGTTGCATAGGGTGAGGAATCTATTGTTGCTTGGATATCCCTGAGATTGAGACAAGTACACTCAATCATTTCCATACAAACGGCGCGGGTTGCTCAAATAAATAATTTAAATGGCTCATTGATTCTTCAATAACATCGTTCTTCTGAACAATTCCGCCTTTAAAGAACCCACCCATGAGCAATGCATACTTTAACACTAAAAGCTACAGCGAACACTATTCAGAATTTTGCAGCCACGCTTACCTCAAGACTCCTGCACATACTAACACTCACTTCCCGTCGTGTCCCTACCGCAGATCGAAAATTCAACACGTCGACTTATAAACATTTAGCACTAATAAATGGTGACAAGTATACAGTAATTGTGTTTGTCAACTTTAGTACTCTAGCCCCCAATCAACTTCCACGGAACAGACTGTTGTGGTAAGATAGACGCCAATTGACTGAAGCTCTGATTATTTCACAATGGGCGACGTGGGTTACACTTTAATCTATGACCCTAACTCGGCGTCTAAGACGTCAGTGTCTGAGTTCAAGACCCTTCTTGAAAAGGGTAAGGATGACGCCAAGGTTGATGCCATGAAGAAAATCCTTATCACCATTCTCAATGGTGACCCCCTTCCAGACCTCTTGATGCACATCATCCGTTTCGTGATGCCCTCCAAGAATAAGGAGTTGAAGAAGCTTCTCTACCACTACTGGGAAGTGTGTCCTAAGTTGGACGAAAACGGAAAGATGCGTCACGAAATGATCCTTGTCTGTAATGCCATTCAACGTGACTTGCAACATCCTAACGAGTATATTAGAGGTAACACACTCAGATACTTGACTAAATTGAAGGAGCCAGATTTATTAGAAACTTTAGTTCCTAATGTTCGTCAATGTCTCGAACATCGTCATGCATACGTCCGTAAGAATGCGGTATTTGCTCTCCACTCTATTCACAAAGTCAACGATCACTTGGTTCCAGATGCTGATGAATTGATCTACAAGTTCTTGTACGACGAATCCGATAGTGTGTGTAAAAGAAACGCTTTTGTTTGCTTGGGTGACTTGAACAGAGATGCCGCCTTGCAATATGTCCAAGATAACATTGCTATCATCGAAACTTTGGACCCATTAATCCAGTTGGCATTTATTGAATTTATCAGAAGAGATTCAATTGCTAATCCAGCCCTCAAATCTCAATATGCTGAATTGGTCACCGAGATTATCGAGAGCTCTTCCAACATTGTTGTATACGAAGCTGCTAACGCACTTACTGTTTTATCCAACTCACCGCAGTCCATATTATTGGCCGGCAGCAAATTCGTAGACTTGGCCACCAACGAAGCAGACAACAACGTCAAAATCATCACACTCGAAAGAATCAACGAGCTCCACCGTAGTAACCCTGGTGTCTTACAGGAATTGTCACTTGAAATTTTAAGAGTATTATCTTCGCAGGACTTGGATGTCAGAAAGAAGGCTCTTGAGGTCACCCTCCAATTTGTGACATCAAGAAATGTAGAAGACGTTGTTAAACTTTTGAAGAAGGAGCTCCAAAAATCCTCCTCCGCCAACGAAGAGAAATCTGCAGAGTACAGGCAACTACTTATCAACGCCATTCACCAGTTGGCAATTCGTTTTGTTGAAGTCGCCGCAAACGTTATTGACCTCTTATTGGAGTCTATGAGTGACTTGAACACCACAGCAGCTTACGAAGTCATCACATTTGTCAAGGAGGTTGTAGAAAAGTTCCCAGCCTTGAGAAAGTCTATCATCACTAGACTTATAACTGCACTTCCAGCAGTTAAATCTGGCAAGGTATTCCGTGGAGCTTTCTGGATTATTGGTGAGTACGCCCACGAAGAGAGCTTGGTTCAAGAGGCCTGGAGGTACATTAGAGCCAGTATTGGAGAAGTTCCAATTCTCGCCAGCGAGAAAAGATCTACTGAAGGAGTCACTTCTACTGAAGATTCGGTTCAAAATGGCGGTTCTGATCACTCTGGAGGTAAGAAGGGCCCTGTCGTATTGCCAGATGGAACTTATGCCACTGAAAGTGCACTCACAGCTGAAGTATCTACTACTTCAGACGATGAGAAGCCACCAGTACGTAAACAAATCTTATCTGGTGACTTTTATCTTGGTGCTGTTTTATCTTCGACTCTTGTAAAATTAGTGTTAAGAATGCAAAGACTCAAAGCTCAGCAATCAGTGTTGAATGCATTAAAGGCTGAAGCGTTGTTAATAATGGTTTCTATTTTAAGAGTTGGTGAAAGTTCATTTGCTGCAAAGAAAATCGATGAAGATTCCGCTGACAGAATTCTCTCCTATATCAAAGTTTTAAACGACGAAGAGGACGAGGAATTAATCCAATCCGGGTTCTTGGACGATACCAAGGATGCATTCAGAGCTCAAATTGAAACTGCTGAACTCAAAAAGGCAGAAGAAGCCGCGAAAGACTTCCATGAAAATGCTGAACAAGTTGACGATTCTATATCGTTTAGACAATTCGATAAGGATGGTGGCAAGAGTGGCTCTAGTATTGATGACGTCTCCTTGGCTTCTGGCTCGTCTTTGAAGAAGGAAGATTTATCCTCAAGATTAAACAAAATATTGCAGTTGACTGGTTTCTCCGACCCTATCTATGCCGAAGCCTTTGTAAAGGTACACCAATACGATGTTGTATTGGACGTATTATTGGTGAACCAAACCACTACAACCTTGCGTAACCTTTCAGTTGAATTTGCTACCCTCGGTGACTTGAAGGTAGTTGACAAGCCAGCTACCGCAAACGTTGGTCCACATGGATTCTTCAAGATCCAAACTACTATCAAGGTCACCTCTGCTGATACTGGTGTCATCTTTGGTAACATTGTTTATGATGGCCAACACTCCGACGAGTCCACAATAGTTATATTGAATGACGTACACGTCGACATCATGGATTACATCAAGCCAGCTACCTGTACTGAGAGCCAATTCCGTAAAATGTGGAATGAATTCGAATGGGAGAATAAAATCACTATCAAGTCACAAATTTCTACTTTGAAGGAGTACTTGGATGAGTTGATGAAGGGAACAAACATGAATTGTTTGACTCCTGGTGCTGTAATTGGTGAGGAGTGCCAGTTCTTGTCAGCTAACTTATACTCACGTTCGTCTTTTGGTGAAGATGCATTGGCTAACTTATGTATTGAGAAGCAAAGTGATGGACCTATCATTGGTCACGTAAGAATCAGATCCAAGGGACAAGGATTAGCATTATCTTTGGGAGATAGAGTTGCATCCATTTCGCGTAAGAACACGGCCGCTTCTACAGTCAAGGTCTAAGTTTTATTTCATACCATATAGTTAATATGTAGACACATCTTTTTAGCAACCAAAATGAAAATGACTTACTAAATGATATCTACAGTCTGTATTCCATTTTTAAAAGAAAATTAGAGTATTCATGTACAAAAGATTACGCAAGCATTATTGTGAATTATATTTACAAATCCTCTATTGGTAAACTATTTAGCTTCAGAGAAGAAATGCTTTAACTTTGCTTCTACTCTTTGCAAGCAATTCACTTTTTGATTGTGAGACACTTAACAAATTGGGATCAGTATGAACTCCAAACAATGATGTGGGATTTATGCTTACATCGCTCAGTGGGGGTTTCGTCACCCTTTGCGAAAGAGCCACAAGAAAGTGAAAGAGACTGCTAAAGTCTGTTCGTATGTGTAGCAAGTGAATTCCACTGTTCTGATTGTATGGAAGGGGATATGAGTCTTCAATAGATTTGAATGCGTAGGAACTGAGGAAGGGATCACTTGGAAATTCTTCGTGCCTGAATAAGAGATTTATTTCGTAATTGCTTGATTTAAGTGTGAAAATTTCGCCTCTAACAAAGCGATTGAGCCTTGCCCTTAAGACAAAGCTAATAAAGACCACAGTCTGTGCAACTTGTTCGCTATTGCCTAGCACAGTTATGTACCGTTCAATTGCGCCGACAACGCTGTTGGATATGGAAAACTGGTCAATGTTAAAGTTATCCTTGAGCTTCTTCAGAAAGTCGACTTCTGGCGACTCCAAATACTCCGCTTCCGAAGTAGATACTAGAATTCTAGCGCTTGCATTTCTGGTTTCATTTGTTCTAGGTTTCAACTTGAGGATATAGTTGATGACCTTGTCTTCTTGAATGATCTGGTCGTTGGGTCGTTTGGGTGGTGAGTTTACCAATAGAAGTCCACTCGGTGCCTGTTGTGTTGGAATCAGTGGTTCGTCATTTGTTCTTTTCCTCTTAGGGTTGTTATTCTCTCTTTGAATCTGGATCTGCTGCTGCAGTGTTGGCCTCTGGTTCAGATGGTATTGAGGATTGTGATGCGAGTTGCCGCCAGGAGTCGACGAATGTGAATGCATATTCCAACGACGCTACGAAACTTACAACTCGGCAGGCACGAACGGTATACGAATCCATATACATATCTTACAGTATACATATAACTTGCAACAACTGTAGATGAATATTGCAGGTCGTGTCTGACACACGTCTACACTTCAGAACGGTGCTTTTGCACCAGACACAATTATCAGTGCGAGTAGTACAGATGAGAGAAAAAGAGTGCTAACAGGCAGATAGAACAACGACGCTGCAAATATGAGAATATGAGCACTTGCGTCAGTAATAAGATTATCACTATTTAATTTTAACACATGAAGGATACCAATGGTCATTTCCGTAGTGACATCAATAGGATAACTAGACCATGTAAACCCACTAAAGATACTAGCCATCAGACGATAATTGTCAGAGGTAACAGTAAACCTATGGTAACCTTCGCTCACAAACGAAACAAAAATAACAGTGAGAGCTGCTATTACGTCCCATAGTTAACATTACGCATAGTTAACACCCATAGTTAGCATTATACATAGTTAACAGTCTTGTGGAATGAGGGGGCTACCTGCAGTCCGCTCGCATCTGGAGCCATCGCTGGAGTTGAAATTTTTTTATAACTATACTAACTATAGTTAAGCAGCTTTGGTTGAAGTATACATCTACAACATCCGACAACATGGCCAAGAAGGAAAAAGTGAGCAAGTCTGAGGACACTGAAGACAACTACGAAAAGAGAATGTCAGCGGTTTTACCGTTCGCCAAGCCATTGGCCCCAAAGAAGTTGAACAAGAAGGTTCTCAAGACCGTGAAGAAGGCTTCTAAGGCCAAGCACGTCAAGAGAGGTGTTAAGGAAGTCGTCAAGGCTTTGAGAAAGGGAGAGAAGGGTTTAGTCATCATTGCCGGTGATATCTCCCCACCAGATGTTATCTCCCACATTCCAGTCTTGTGTGAGGACTCATCTGTCCCATTTGTCTTCATTCCATCCAAGGAGGACTTGGGTTCCGCCGGTGCCACCAAGAGACCAACCTCGTGTGTCATGATTGTCCCAGGAGGAGGTAAGGCCAAGAAGAACGCCGACAAGACCGAAGAATACAGAGAATCTTTCGACGAGGTAGTGAAGGAGATCCCTTCTTTGGAGTAAATTCCCCACCACCATGATTATATATCCTACAGAACCACGACTTGGAGAATGACTCTCTAATCTTAGCATAGTTAACACAGAAGCATTCTGGAAGGGCTAAATGAGCCCGCTTCCTCTACTGTGAGCCCCTGGGAGACGAGACTAACGGTCTTTGACCCACTCGGCATCTCATATAGTGTACATCACTTTCTTTCTTTCTTTCATTTTTAACTTGTACTTTATAATAAATACGTCCACGTTGCACCGACTTATCGCCTGTAGTATATAGAAGAAGTAGAAATTGAATCATTTGTTACTGAGAATGCCTTTCCATCTATTACTCACTATGGGACCATGAGCCTAACTATGGGCTTAAACATGCGACCTTAACTATGGAGATCCTAGGAATACGCGCGCGCTGAGAACGTCAATCATAAATACTGTCATTCAGTATCGCGTAGAATGACTTATGTTCTTTATTACGATACATAGCAAGTTACGGAATTGGAGCAGTACTAAAGACGTCGTATATCTGCAGTAAAGGACACTATAACTATAGCTGAATTACTTCATTTTATTTGTTTTTGTCCTAGATCTCCATTGCATTTGCAACGAGATATAAGATATAACTTACTCACATTGATCTCCGCATCTCTGGTACTTCATTTCACATATTGATATTGATCTCTGGAATTCAGAATTGAGCTAATAGTTTGCAAATTCGCTTACGCTGGAAACGGATACCCAAACTTGACAATGCCAGACTTATTACTCAAAGACGAAGTCACCGCCGTCGATTACATCCAGAACCAACTTGAATTGGAAAGGGAGGCCCGTGAATTGATGCCTTTTGAACCAGACGAGTGTACCTACGAAAAAGGAGAATTACGACAACCAGTCTTTGCATGTTTAACATGTTCAAAGGAAAACGACAATCAACCAATTGGTGTATGCTACTCTTGCTCCATTCAATGCCATTCTACACACGAATTGGTAGAGCTATTTACCAAGAGAGCATTTGTCTGCGATTGTGGAACTACTAGAATGGCCAAAACTCCAAATGGCGCTTGTAAATTAAGACTTAAGGCAAAAGTGAAGAAGGAGGATGAAAATAGCGCACGAAGACTCTCTACTTCCTCTTCATCCTCCAAACATAATTTGGAACTCCCTGCAGAAGACATCCCCTCGCTGTCCAACTTATACAATCAGAATTTCAAAGGAACATTTTGTAGCTGTGAAAAACCGTATAACCCTCTAGAAGAAACTGGGAATATGATACAGTGCTACTTTGGGTTTACATGTGGGGAAGAGTGGTTTCACGAAGAATGCATTTTGGGATATGCCCCAGGTACTTATAACAAGAAGCGTACCAGTAAGCGTGAACCTGGTGAGAATTTATTGGATAAGTTGCCTCCTCCGGGTGAGGACGCCGAAGTTGACCAACTGCTCAACACAACTACAGAAGTGCAAGAAGATGATGAACTTCAAGTGCCCTATTTCCCTGACTTGGATGATTTTGACCTGTTCATTTGTTGGAAATGCATCGAACAGTTCAAGAGTGTATTTCTGCAGATTGAAAATGATAAAGACATAGTATTTACGAAGTTACCACATTTTGATCATATACTAACAGCCGAAGACTGGGAGGAGAAGTACCACTGTTTCAAAAAGATTAATGATACAATAGATGAACAGATGAATGCCAAAAGAGTGAAGATTGAAGCTGAGAATTCTAGTTCAACCCCTTATTCAATATTTTTAAAACCAAACTTCAGAGAGAAGTTAAGAAACATCAAGGAAATTGTCTCGAAGGATTCCAAACTACACGAATTCTTAGAGATACACGACTACTTATATCTTGATGATCCTGTTTTCGAACCACCTGAGGATATGCAATCCAATGATGGCAGATCATCTGCCACTGGATCATTGCTTGATTTGGGAGCAGATGCATTACTGTCATTACCCAGGGAACAAGCAATTGAGGGCCTACAGGCATACGATAAAATCAGAGCCAAGCTTCGTGAGTTTTTCAAGCCTTTTGCGGAGGAGGGCAAAGTTGTTACAGAGGAAGAGGTTCGTGATTTCTTTGCTGCTGTAAAAGAAGAGAAAAACTCTTAATTGCCCTGAAAGCCTACAATGATAAGTTTATGACTAACGTGACTTGAATTATTTACAAATGTATATTATTATATAATACTATTGACATCACCATCTTCGAATATTGTATTATTATGATAACGTTTTACTATTTACCGACATGTGATCGTCTATGGGCCTTACCTGACTTATTTCTTGGCCTTACTCTTCTTCTTTTGGTCCAACTTATTGAACTCATCCTTCCAGATGTCATTTCCTTGATCTTTTGTTAAGTCTGGGAAAATCTTGTCAAATACATCTTGATACCACTCAACCGGGATAAATTTGACACCCTCCTTAACTTCTTCTGGGATTTCGTCAAGTTCATTTTCGATATCTTTAGGGAAAATAATGGTGTTGCAACCATATCTCTTAGCTCCCAATATCTTTTCTCTTAAGCCACCAACAGCTAAAACTCTTCCTGTCACGGTTATTTCACCTGTCATAGCAACGGTTGGAGGTAATGACTTCTGAAGTGCTAACGAGATCAATGAAGAAGTAAACGATATACCAGCTGATGGGCCATCCTTTGGAATCGCACCGTCTGGGCAATGGACATGAATCTCAGCTGCTTCGAAGAAACGGTTCTCTGGATAATTCTTAACCATATACAGCTTAGCAAATGAGTAAGCAATGGATGCAGATTCTTTCATCACATCTTTAAGGCTACCTGTGACATGAATACTAGCATGACCAGAACCAGAGCTGATAGAGTGTGTCAAGATAGATTC
Source organism: Scheffersomyces insectosa (assembly GCA_030572575.1). Taxonomy (NCBI): domain Eukaryota; kingdom Fungi; phylum Ascomycota; class Pichiomycetes; order Serinales; family Debaryomycetaceae; genus Scheffersomyces; species Scheffersomyces insectosa. The sequence goes on from JAJMAO010000001.1 coordinate 174,401, forward strand.
TATGTAGAGTGCATCTCCGTTACCAGACGTACTGTAGGAAAGACCAGTAGCTACTCCAGGTGGAGGAATGTCATAAACACGGTCCCTTGTATAAATTTCAGGTCCAACATAGTCTTTCAAATTGGTTGGAGTAATCTCCAACTTGAAATCATCTGGGATTTCCAACTTAACGATAGGCTCTTCTTCACTCTCTGACTCCAACTCTTCAGCTTCACCTGAACTTTCAGAAGTAACACCCTCAAGCGTCTGCACGGACTCTAACTTAGATCCAGAAGCAGCAACTTCATCGGGCACCGGAGTTCCTTCACTTTTGGTAGACTCCGTAACAGCATCAGCATCCACGGCATTGGCCGTCACAACAGCTTCGGCCTCTGCCTCCTTCTTTTTCTCAGATTCCTGTTTTTCCAACTCTGCTTCCCTTCCTTCGACTTCCTCTACAATCTTGAGCGATGCCTTCGAGAAGATTCTGGTTATAAATTTCTTGACATTTCTTAAACCACTTTCACGGCAGTATTTCTCAATCAATCTAGAAATTGTTTCTGTACCAATGATAACATGGCCACTTTCCAAACCTGCTTTCTTGCCAGCGTCTGGAATCAAATGTCTCTTAGCAATCTCAATTTTCTCGTTATTTGTGTAACCTGATACTTCAATAATTTCCATACGATCTCTCAAGGGAGCGGGAATATTACCCAAGTAGTTGGCAGTACAGACAAACAATACCTTTGACAAGTCCACTTTCACATCAATGTAGTTGTCAACAAATGCATTGTTTTGCTCCGGGTCCAATATTTCCAAGAAAGCTGAAGCCGCTCCTCCACTACGACTCAAATCTAACTTGTCAATTTCATCAATTAACATTAAGGGGTTCGATGTCTTCGCCTGCTTCAAAGCATTTATAATTCTTCCTGGAATAGAACCAACATACGTCCTTCTGTGACCCTTCACTTCATGAACATCTTGAATACCACCCATAGCAATTCTCACATATTTACGGTTCAAAGATTCCGCGATAGACTTAGCGATGGAAGTCTTACCAGTTCCTGGAGGACCAGCTAAACACAAAATTTTACCGTCCACCTTTCCTGAGACTCTACCCATTGAAATGAACTCCAAGATTCTATCTTTGACATCTTTCAAACCATAGTGATCTCTATCCAAGATTTCTCTAGCTTGTCTGATGTTAAAGCGATCCTTAGAATATATACCCCAAGGAATAGAAGTTAACCAATCCAAATATCTCTCTGAGACACCCAATTCTGAAGAATGCTCATTCTGACTTTCCATCTTAGCCTTCTCGCTGTTGTACGCTTCTAACGCTTCTTCTGTCATCTTCAAGTGTTTGAGACGCTCGTCAAATTTAGAAGTTTTCTTGTCATCTGACTCAACAATACCAGCACGCTTCTGTAATTCTTTGATGAATTCCTTGATGAAAAGACGGGTTTGGTATTCGTCAGCTTTTGTACTCAAGTTGTGAATAGTGTTCTCTTTGATTAAACTTGCCTTGAGTTCTACTTTCAATAATTCCAAAGCCTTGGACAATCTTGCTTGAATGTTCAAGGACTCCAAAATCTCTTGAATCTTCTTGGGGTCACCATGAATTGTGGAACCAACAAAATCGGCGAATCTTGGTGGATCATTTACTAATTCTGTTCCTTCTTTGATTTGGAGTTTCTCGAGTGGGTTTTTGGCGCCCATTTTGCTCAAAAGAGCCTTCAAGGACTCCACCAAAGATTTGATATCAGTAGATGCCTTGTCAAATGGCTCATCTTTGACTGGTTTCACTGTTGCATAAGACACTTTAAGACCCTTTAAGTAAGAAGTTGGGAAGTTTTCACCCTCTTTTCTGGTATCCACGCTCTCTGCATTGGCGCCTTTTTTAGATTTGGGAGTGCTAAGATCTTCAAGCTTACATCTTTCTAATGGGTACCCTAAAACATTAAAGACGCCTGGTCTAGGTGTCGTGTGACGAATGATCTGACAGTGTACACCTATATCATAGACTGAACTTTTGCTGTTGATAACGTCAGTGTCAGCTTCATTCGGATCCTTCACATGAAATAAGACGAAATATGGCTCCCTCTTGTCGATTATGGTATAGATAGAACGTATAACTTCTGGGTCTGTAATATTGATTGCAAATGGACGGCCTGGAAGGGGTGGACGATCCTTCATTGGGATGGCCAAAAGAGGTGGATAAAGACCTGTTCCTGGGTTAGGCACAATTTGGTTGGTACCTTCTTGATCCGGATCATCACCCTTCTTACCATTGTTTCCATTGTTACCTCCCGGGGCCGATCCTCCAGCGGCAGAGCTGGCGTTTCCTTCTATGCTTGAGTCAACTGTGGTCTTTACAAGATCGTCGCTTTCATTCTTGTCAGAACCTTCATCTTTTTCTATTTCCTTAGGTTCTTTGTCCGTTTCTGGTGGTGTCTTTCCGTCATCCTTGGCCGGACTTTCGTCGGAAGGGCTCTTGTCACTATCTAGAGTGGTGCCATCATCGTTAGTGGTGGAAGGCGATTTGTCATCAGAATTGGGCTTTTCTGGGCCGTCGGCTAAAAGAGCGTTGGCGTACTTTCTGAATCGTGGCGGCAATTGAACCATGCCTCCATTGAGTGCAAACGGTTGACTCTTGACAGAAGACGTTGCGAACCGTACGCTGACTCTGCTGCTGAGAGCAGATCTCGACGACGCTCCAACAACGTACCTCCTGGCAAGACCTTGCATGGACCCACGAGACCTGTTCATGTTGTGTACGCGCTCAATGAGTGATTGGGGTTAGACGTTTGTGATATGGTGCTAATCAAGGTGGCGACAGTTGTGAAGATGGACGACTGCAATTACTAATTTTGGTGAATAGCGACTTCGAGCGATTTGGAAATGGTCACGTGAGGCATTGTCAACCGAGATCCGGCGAGGTTTCGGACTCTGGAGAAGAGGACTGATAGAGTCAAGTGGGAGGAAGAAAGAATTTTGAAAAAGATGGTGATCTGAAGTGCCGCCGCTTACAAGCGTGGAATAGCTATAATCGATAATCCGGCAATTGGTGTGAATTTCCACTAGCAGAATTACCACTAGTCTTCGGTGTAGCGAAGACATTCACTATGGAGATTATTTTTCGGTGCGACCGGTGTTGCAATGTATGGAATGTCCTAGAGTTGGAGCAATGGTGCAACAGGTGAGATTAGGAATTGAAATTAAGAACTCCGGGTTCCAGCTAGACAAATACAAAGCAGTCCATCATGGGATGGTGGCCAGCGTTAGCCCAATAGTTATATATCAGTGTTATTTCAGCGCGTCGCCAGGTAGGGGTGCAAGCCTAGTTGGTTTCCGCATTCGGTAATCTTCAATTGCTGCAATACGAGCCGCAGATTAATTGCAAAAATTGTGGTCGAGTCTTCAATGCTCTATGATTGAACCACACTACGAATACATTTTGTGTCTGACGATGGCTACTTTCTTATTGTTACGTATATAACATATTGTCTATTTGGGGATGCGCTAAATTGAGTGCGTTCAGTCATCACAATCAGTCAATTTTGAACACATTGTGCTTCCTTCTCTTAGTACTCTCAGGGACTGGTGAAGATTCCTCTATTGCCCTCTTCTTTGTAGGTTTCGGTGGACTTTCGTCACTTGCAAAGTTGCCGTCCTCATAGTAATTGAGCGAGTTCAAATTCTCATCCTCGAGCCCGAGCCTGTGAGATTTTCTCTCTGGGGCCGTCAAGGGCACTTTTGAAGCCCCGGATTTCCATAATTGCAATTTTTTCGTCTTCTTCTTGACTTGGATATCCGCTGCAGAGTCGTTAGCACTATTTAAGAGAGTGGAGTTGGCACTCGCAAACGTATCATCGTCAGTTTGTGTTAAACTTTCAAGCTTGGACTGGACAGTTGAGGTTTTAGAGGCAAACTCATCTTCAGCGGAATCTTTCGTACTTGGTAGTGTTGTCTTATCACTTGAAAGTCTGGTGGGGGTGAACTCGGGAGAAGGTGAGCTCGATCCAGATGATTTGTCAAAGTTGTCGATGAAAGCTTGACGCGATGGCGTTTTCGTAGGCGACAGCTGAAGGGCAGCAGTACCGTCTTTGGCGGTGGTCCTGTCAAAACCATTATTGTCTGTCTCCGCGGTTTTTGGCGCGCTTGAAATTACAGCTCCTGTAGTAGCCTTTGCCGTCAACGTGTTAAAACGATTGGCAGTAGGAGAGCCTATAGTATGTAAAGTCCTAGAGGTTATGTACTTTCCTCTTGGTTTGGCTTTTATTCTAGACTGGAGAGGAGTCAAAACACTTCCTATAGTATCCAGGCCATATATTGATTTATTGATTGAATTAAATGTGGGCGAAAGATAGTTCTTCGCACTGAAACCAGTCGAAGGTTTGGCCAATGAGAACTTCTGGATACCCAATGAGGACCCTGGCTTGGGAAGGTTTGACAAGCTGATTTTGGGCTTGAATTCGCTTGCAGAAGGAACATGAAACTGGGAAGTTCCATATTGGTTGTGAATTTGTGCTTGTAATTGTCCTGTGAGTAATTTTGCTTGTTCCTTCAACTTGTTGATCTCATCTTTGGCCAGCTCGAGCTTAGCTTCTTGTAACTTGTATTTGGTAGAATGTTCTTGTTTAAGCTTATTTGTGGATAACTCGTAGTCGTTGACTTGTTTTTTCAAGAGCGTTATTTCGTCGCTTTCGTTGGTCTTTGTTCGCTTTGGTTTTCCCCTATTGAGCAGCACTACTTTGAGCACAGCGAGCCGTATGAGACTCTTTCTCTGCTCCTCTTCATTCAATATTGTTCTTAATTCAGAGTCAACTTCGTAGTGAGACTTTAGGATTTCCGCGTCTATCATTGTAGACAAGCGCTGTAGGAGTTGTTGGTTGGCGTCAATTATCTATAAGCGTACATATGAGTACAATGTCTTCCCACTGGTGAGACTACAAGGATTTCACCACTCGCTACACTAACCGTTCACGTCTTACATGATAGGAACAAGAACTAGACTTCCGTTTGTTTGTAAACATTTCCAGGGCCTGTACGTACAAGCGCGAAGAATTAAGTAAAGCTTCAAGTTAACTGTGCGACAAAACAGAGAGAGAAAAGCTCGATAGACTTTCGCGTGCTGCATGTCTCTGTGATATTTCCTGGCAGCACAAGTACAGTACTGGACCGGATAGTGAGAATTGTGTGGAATAGTGTGGGTTTTGGAGTTTCTTAACTCTGCATCCTAAATAATGCATAATTGATACAACTTTCTTCATAGACGTATACATGTAGACATATACCAATAATATGTAGCAATCTCGGTTCAATATTGGTTCTATGCACATACATACGCCTCCAAACATAGACTACCCGTAGATAGTCATTCTTTGTAGGTAGTTTTGCCTTTCATGTGATTTCGCAAAAGTATGTCAATAAGTATGAATTGCCTTTAGAAGGCTGCAAAACGTCTTACTCTCTTTATCGTCTCTCTGACCCTTCCATCTAACTCATTATGAAAATCCCATATGTAAACTCGGCATTAGCCAGAATACTAGGGAATGGAGAAACTTCACAGTCTCCAGTCGTTACCCCACAAGTGCCCGCTTCCCCAGATATCACAGAAGCAAGAAAACAACTAGGATCTTCACTCCTTGAGGAATTACCAAATCATATTATAGCGAGGATATTTGTCTTCTCTGGACCAGCAAATGAGCTTCATTTAGTAAGTAGGAAATTCCACGAGCTTCTTAAATTTGACCCATGCTCTAATGACCGAGGAGACAATGAAACCGAAGATGAGGGCGAGGAACACGGCACCACCCCACAAACACAAGGTTGGTACAATGCTTCGCTCGCCTTGGATATGATAAAGTATTGGTATTTGATGGATTTAAATTACCTTTTGGACTTCAATTTAATCAAGAAAAAGTTGAATTATTATAAAGGCAGGTGGAGCGACTTACAAAGTATCCTTCCTCCAGTTGATGATTCACTGGACAGTTTCAATATTCAAAGAGAGGGGCTAGATGAGATGTACCTCATGGTTGACCTTTTTCAAGATCCTTCTTACTCTACTGCCGTATTGACTACAGTATTTCAGTGCAATTTTGTAACGGCCAAAGTAGTGAATAGGATGTTCAAGCCTTCCAAGTGGATCCCCATGGATAGCGATGATGTGATGCGGGAGCAAGAGGGCAGGCTATTCTATTTTAAATGGAAGTTTTGTCAACTCTCTTTCGAGTTTGATAAATTAGAATCCCATGTTATTCCATCACTTGATGTCACTGCAGCACATCGTATGAAGCGACGCAATTTCCTTCTGAGAGAGGTCATATTGCAAGGGAATATACCACTCCCCAAAATAGGAGAGCCCATTCACAGCTTTCCACAGCTTGAGGTCTTCCATACTGGATGTGGACATATAATGTACAACCTTCATTATTTTATTCAACAGAGAGAATTCCCGTCATTGTTGTGTGATAATGGAATCGATTCTGCCGGAAAATTTTGGTTGGTGAAGAAAGTATGTGAGCTATATCACCTCCAAATCTATGATTTTGAAAGCTTCTTGGAAGACACTTTAAAGAATTTCGTACCAGAAAATATTAGCAACATTAATACTAAGGAGTTATCACTCAATGAAATATTTGAATTCATTCTTCCTACTCCAGGTGTAAGTTTATTGCCGATCCTTCTGGCATTTAAGCTCCATCAACTGTATCAAGAGACAGAAGTCCCCGAGGGCCCCAATTATAATGGTGATTCATTTCTAGAAGACATCCTAAAGGCAATACGTTGTATCTTGCTTGCATTTTACAACTACGATGGAGAAGTGAACTTTGAAGATCAGGCGTTGTGGGATTTCGCCGTTCGCCATAAGAATGTTGCACTCATTGGTGCTTTGATGGATTTCACGGACAATCATCTTTATGAGGCAGAACTCATTTTGCAGATACAATCTTCTGAACATCCCAGCGATACATAGTAATTTTACTTGAAGAGGTTCTCTTTAAGAACAAATGGTTTTCTATTCCATAGCACCATAATATCTCCACCCGAATCATACGACCATTTGCTAGCAAGTATTGCAACATCTTTTCGCAACTAAATTGGTAAAGGTATTCTGGTGGACTATTATATGCACGCCATTGTTTTGTCAAATGCAGATTGCGATGATGATCTACATCTTAGGGCATGGGAGATGGTTTGTTTGCAGTTTTGTATTATGCCTTTTCTAATTTGTATAACGCTTTAGGACAGACCAGTGCTTAGCGGTGGTTACCGTGGTGTAAAAGAATATTATCAAGGCAGTGACGTAGAAAGTCAGATAGGACGGCATTCATAGAAGAACAGTGCTTCCATAACTACACGACAAAGATAACATTTAGACCGACTGCTAGGAATTAAGGACCTGTTCTTTACATTAAAACTTTTAATAAAAGTTACAATAGCAATGTTAAACAAAAAGAATATCAAGTCTACTACAGCGTTTGCAGACGTGTACCGTGCTGCTGATGGACAATACTCCAAGGGAAGGAGGCTCAATAGAAACAATCTTGTGCGATCCAAGTATCATGAAGTAACAGTTAAAAAGGATAAAGTTGATGTCGTTCTTGATAAGGACGCTCCTGACTACGAAGATGTAGTAATATCGAAGGGATCGGTTGTCCCGCCGGATGAAATCTTAGAAATAATAAAACCAGGACATATCAAGATTCCAGTGAAACCCAGAGAAGACTTTCCCGAACATAGACAGTTACCGTCCTCAGAGTTGCTTAAGGTGCTACATTACTACGCAAGTCGGAAGTTCACCAAATCGAAAGAAACGGGAAAGAAGATGACGAGAAGCATGGATGAAAGTTCTCTTTTGGCACTTGGAGTATTGGTGGAACTGTGGATAGACGATATAGTGGATAAGAATACTGCAAAAATGTTTGTAGAAAACTATAAGAAGGGGAAAGATGAGCAAGATCTCCATGCAAATAAAACCATTGATGAGGACTCAGCATCTGATGCTGCAAGTGAATCACATAGCGAAGATTCCGAGAGAGATTAATGCAACTTGCTTTCACAATTTTCCTTAGCTTCAAAATTGAACGAATAACGATTTAAATAACATTACCATTGAAACACTGCATCTTTAACACTACATGATTTAAAGCTATAAATTGTAACAGACGTTTTCTTTTAAGTCTATAATGATATAATAATATACAGGGATAGAAGAGTAAATACTATTTCCAGCTTTACTTCCTAGATTACTCGTTTTTAACTTCAGGAGTCTCATCCTTGACTTCAGTCTCTGTCTCGGACTTCGTGAATTCCTCAGGTTCAACTGAGTCTGTAGCTGCCTTCTTCTGTGCCTCCTTGTTCTTCTGGTAGACAGCTTCCTTGCCTTGATCCTTGGAGCTAGTCTCGATGCCAAATACTCTGTAAAGTAATTCATGTGTGTCCTTCTTGTTAACCATCAAGTTAATGTTTCCTCTTCCTCTCCACAATGGTAAGAACAAATCCTCTAAACCTTCTCCTCTGTTCACCGTCAAAAACACACAACCCTCATCCATCTGCTCAAGTCTGGATGAAAACTCAGGATCAACACCAGATTCCTTGATGGCTCTCATGTTAGGGAACGCTTCTTGGAAGAGGATCTCCAACAATTTTAAGTTGCAAGTAAGTTGTCTCTTTTCACCCAAGAATTCTCTAATAGTGTGCAAGGACTCATTCTGGACTCTCCATGGACAATTGCCAGCATCATTTCTTTGGGAAACAAACAACTTGATACCGGCTTGGATAATCTTCAACTTCTGTTCAGGAATAGTTAAGATCTCCTTCATGATAGGAGCAACATAGTAAATAGTTCTCAATGGCTCACCAGTGGCATTTCTTACCAAGGTAGAGTCACGAGCGAACTTGTCACTGAAGTCATAGAAGGGCCAGCACTTGGCCAATTCTGGGTGATTTTGGTCTAAAAAGATGAATGGTTCCTCGTTGGCATCTCTAGGCAACTTGTCCTTCTTTTGAGATCTTTGAGGAACTCTCTCACTGGAAACTTCGACAGTCTCGGTCTTCTGTTTCTTAGTTACGTTTTCTTCGGAGACTTCTTCCACAGCTTCAGATGCTGGTCTTTTTGAAGAAGAGGCATTTGGATCGATCTTCTCAATCACCGTAATGAAAAACCCACCTGTATTTTGTAAATGAGGGTATACTCTGATACAGCTTTGTAAGTTGAATTTCTCAGCTTCCTCTGCAGTTGGAGGGAAGACTGACTCTGGGACATCCTCAGCACCCTTTTCGCGGAGTTCCATATCTTTTCCAAATACCTTCCAGTCTGAAATACCGTTTCTTCTAACTAATCCCGGTAATTCGTTGTCACAGTTGACTACTCTGATCTGGTCACCCCATTTTCTCAATGCAGCAGCGACAACAGCCTCATTCTCAACTGGAGACATGGAGCAGGTTGAGTATACTAATCTACCACCTCTCTTCAAGAGTTGAAGACCTCTGTTAAGAATATTTATTTGCAATGGATGTAAACCCAAAGCGTTACCTACAGTGAAATCCTTCCAGACATTGACGTTCTTTCTCATGGTACCATCACCGGAACATGGGACATCACACAAAATTCTGTCGAATTTCAAGTACTCATCAGCTCCATTCAATTTAATACGTGGGAACAAGGTGGCATCGTGGTTGACAACCATGAAGTTAGCAGAGTTCAAACGTTTGACTTGATGAACCAACATATGGGATCTCTTGTAATCTGAATCGTTGGCAAGAACAAAACCAGTTGGTAATTCCTTGTCATCATCTTGGTGCAAAGCCTCCACTAATTGTGCAGTCTTAGAACCTGGCGCAGCGCACATGTCTAATACATAGTGGTGGGGCTTGACATCCATCAATAAAGGTGGGATCATAGAAACAGCCTCTTGTCTTGAGATGTTACCGACTTCGGTCTCAATAACCAAAAAACGTTGTGTCTTGGAAAATTCTTTTTGCTTTCTGATAACAGCCTTGGAGATATCGAGTTGCCATCCCAATTGGTTTGGGTAGTATTCGATGTTTCTTGGGGTCAACTTTACACCATCAAATTCAGCGTCCTTCAACTTAGAGACGTGGTTTTCAATGAAATTCTGCTTGATCTCATTTGCATGAGCTCTCGATCCAGTGATTCTGAATGTAAGAGGCAAATTCTCTTGACAATGCTTCTTGAAAGTGTCCCATTCATCCTCTGGGATGATATTCAAAGTCTTGTAGTACTTCTCCCATTTTTCACTCTCTCTGACTTGCTCGGTCCAGGACTGATTCAGATCTCTGTCATCAACGGCGGCTCTTTTTCCGAAGCTCTTCTTGTCACCCTTTCCTTTTCTGAAGTTTCTCTTTCCCATGTTGAAAATGCGGTTAACGAGATTTCGACCTATAGTCATGAACTAATGACAAGTTAGGGTTGCAATTCTATACTTAAACCCATCGAGATATGGAGATGAGAAAAAAAATTCTTGCAGGTTGATGTGAAGAGTTATATGCAAACCGGTATAGGTAAGTGGTTGGGACTACATTAAGAAGTTAGAAATACTAAGTTAGGGATAGTTGAAAGTTGCCAATGATTATTCACTCTGGTGGAATCGAATTTTTCATGAAATCTTAAAGATGTGGTGGGGGTATTTCCACTACCTTTCGAAATATCTATAACCTTCTTACTAGCTGTTTTTTGCAGGTTCAATTTTTCAGCTGTACTTCTGCGCTACCATTTGGTTTTGTTTAGATCGAAGGGGCTATCGACATGATCTCCAAAGCTAGTTTCAAAACACAATTAATAGGAATACGAGTAAATAGAAGTATATGCTGCGCCTTCCTTGTAGTACTTCGCCACTGTCCAGATTCTCTTTACTTTGACAGACACGTCGTATTCCTCTGTTTACTTGAAGTTTCTCGTCGTCAGATGTCATCACAGTAAGCATTTACTCACGTGACTGTCCCAGTATTTTTACTATGATAAGCACACAGGCAGTTTGAGGCCACAGCCATCTCTCTCTTAAATATATATATTATTAAATATATGGCTTTTTCCTGGTAGACGGGCGAATATAGCATACTTATATCGTTCAATAAAGTCTGGGAAGCCATGGCATCGCGAAAGAGGTTGGGATACAGTGCTGTAAGTATCCTCTAGTGTAGTGTTGCTGTTTTTATGTTACGGTCACACGAACGGATGTGACCATGTGACTGTTAGATGGCAACACCACATAATATCAAGTTTTTGATTGAGTCTCAAGTTTTAATTTACTAACATGGTCAGTTTGGCGCTTTTCTAGGAGTTTCCGTTTACAAGAGACTAGAAATCAAGGGAAACTATATCCATTCGCTGTCAATTGGTTTAAATCCGAGCAATTCATTGCAGAGTCTCTATAACTCAGTGCAGACGTTGACGTCCACCACCACATCATTTTCATCATTCAATCACAACTCCTTGCACTTAGCAGTGCTAATAGTCTTTCTATTGCTTAATTTCACCAAATGGGTCATCTTTGGTCCCCTTTCCGGGTCGGAGATCCTCTCATTAAAGCATAAAATTAACTACACGGTGTGGGAGTTCTTCTTTGGATTCATCATATTCTATGCCAAATCTTCATCCAAAGAACTTTGGGTAATTCAAAATGAGTTGTTCAAGTTTGCGGGACTTTTCCTATCGGTGCTGCTCCTTAAATGCTTCCACTATTTATCTGTAGAAAGAGCAAACACCATTTTCAGTAGCACACATTCTAACTCGCGCGCTGAGGTCAAATATATGGGATTTCGCCTACTAGTGGGCTTGATCTTGTTGGCTTTCATAGATGGAATGTTAATTGGTCGCTTTTTCTATGAGGTACACCAAAATTATTACTGCTCAGACAAAATGTTAGAGCTCTCCAAGGTGACATTACAGGAGAATATCCTAACGGGCATTTTTGGCTTCGAAATTTTGCATATGATGCCGTTGATTATTCTAACCGGCTTAAAATACGGTTTGGACTTTTACGAGTATTTTAGAATAGGGAGTAACGTAGCTGGTAATGAAACAGAGGTGCGGCACAAGCAATGGAAGGAGACCAAGATGCGGATAACTTATTTCAGTGAGTTCATAGTGAACTTCATCCAGTTTGTGATGCTCTTCGTGTTTTCCGGAATATTCTTGTACCTATACACGTTTCCTTTCCACATTTTGCCTTCGTCATACTTGAGTTTACGTGTATTAGTTGAGAAGACGAGGCGTTTGGTGAATTATAAAAAGAAGCAAATCATTTTGCTGAAGTTGACGGTGCCAGAAGCCGAGGATGCTCTTCAGGACAAATGCATTATTTGCTTCGATGAGCTTGTCACGTCAGATGGGCCAATCGAAGAAGTCCGGGGAATTGCACAATGCTCTCACTACTTCCACTATGAGTGTTTGAAGAATTGGTTGAGTTATTCTAATTCCTGTCCGGTTTGTAGAGAGAAGCTATAGGTAAATAGCTGGTTTTTAATTTTGGGTTCACATTGGATTGTGCATAATATATAGTGTTATTAGTTAATATAGCATATGTTATGTAATGTAAATTAGTACAGGTTTTCGTTCTGAAATATTTGTTGGCTACAACCAGTTTCATAATTCGTAGTATTTAACACAAGAAAGAAATGAAGTTGCTGAGGACAGAGCAACAACCGACCAGTCCCCGTAAAAGAATTAAATACAGATAAAGTTTATACAATAGAATAAATAGTGCTTTTGATAGTTCATACCATAACTTTTTACACGTGGATTTGAGTGGAATGATTCTATAACACTCTGGCATGAGCCTTTTTTATGTTATCTTCGAAAGACCATAAGTTCGTATCTTAACCTTGATACCTTGCCTACCTCTTCCACGGCATCCGCTAGCTATTCGACATCCTCTTTGCTATGAGGACATCTTTTAATCATTTTGATTTTCACTAAATTCGTTAGAAATATCCCCCATTTGCAGTTCCATTCGTGATCCCCGCCGTCAATGTATCAATATCAGGTTCATCGTGTGTAAGCTGCTTTGCTAATTCCTCAATATTGGTGTGACCTGTGTTGTCGCTTACGATATGCAATTCATCGGTAGGCTCCTCGTTAATAAAATCGTCATATCTGTAGTCCTCTACAACGTCTTTAGTAGAAACAACTCCCTGTAGCTCTGCTCCTGGTTGATGTAAGGCACTTGAGTCATTATCAATTTCTTGTTTCACCTTCACCAGCAGATCCTGTCCAGTCTCGTTGTTATCGTCGTTAAAGTTGTCAAAATATGGCTCCGGAGTAGCTATCGAGCTAGTTGACGAGTTATTTGATCCGATAGCGCTATTTACATGGGTTACGGAATTCGAATCCACATCTGGTTGCTCTTGTGGTTGCTCTATTTCTTGGGGTTGTGATACCTCATTGTCTCTGTTCAAGTACTGTTCTTCATTGTCGTCGTCTTCATTTTGCATATATGAATCGTGGCCCTCGTCAATATCTTCTCCGGCACTTCTTGAAGGTGAGGTAGAATGTGAAGGGTCTTCTTGGTAGTCCAAGCTGTTTCCAGCATCATCTAAATCTATACCTGCTCCGTCTTCTGGGTCTGCAGCAGCAACGGCAGCCGCTGCCTGCTGCTTTGCCTGTCGTTTAGACGCCCTTGTCTCGCCTCTCTCTTGTCTCAAAGCCTGCTGCTCTCTGTACTTGGCCAAATAGATTTTCAACACTTCGGCATAGTTCTCGAATCCAAGATCATGCATTGAGTATAAGATATCTTCACCATTGATGGTCTTTCTCTTCTCTCTTAAACATTTATCACTGGCTTCACTGGTGATGAAGGAAATGAACTCAGAAACACACTCTTGCATGCATTCTTTAGCATCCTTAGAAACTTTTGCAGTTGTTGGAAGGGTATTTTTCATGAGTCTGGCCACATTAGCTATAGGGAGCCAACGGTCCTGTTCTCTTAGCTCCACTTCTTGGATGTTGATGGAGTTCGGATCCATAGTGACACTAGTGTAAGCTTTTTATTGTATTTCAGTTCTTATGATTATCGAGGTCGTAGCTGATGATATGGCTGGCTACGTCCTGGGTTCTTATATGAAAAATTGATGTTCTGTTGTAAGCTTCTTCTGGCGGTAATAGTTTACAGCGTGAAAATTAATTCGCTCAACAAAATGTAGTAACACCCGATAGTTAGCTTAGGAATAGGTTCAACGCTGAAAAAGAGCTCTTTGGGGCTGTTGTAAAGTGTGATAACCCTGCCGAGACTATGTACTGTGATTCCTGTGCGATGACTATTGGAAGTGCTGTCAGTGGCTGGAGTCTTCAGTGCAGCTATAGTTAAGAATCCCTGTTCAGGTCTGCTGAAAATGATGGAGAGATTTGTCGGTGTGTAATGTGCAAACGAGAGCGGAAATCGGGTTGTGGGAATTGAGTATTTGCATGTTAGTACATTGTTGTGGGTGAGAGTGTTAACTATGGACTGTATATTTGGGCAGCTGTGTGCGTGTGTAAGTCTGTGTAGAGTTCTTTGAGTGAAGTCTGTGTACTGAGCAGAGAGAGTGGAGTGAGTGAGTGAGTAAATTAGCGGCACCGTTTGTTTGTCTGTGCTGTTACGTGGAGGAGTGTGCGCTAAGGACGTTCTGTCTAGTAGAAAATTATATACACAGGCTTCTTAACTATGGGAAGCGAGTTCAATCGCTAGTTGTTTGTACCGCTGAGTTGAAGTATAATATACAATTATTTTGCAAGTCTGGATTACACAGTTATTGAAACTTAATCATGGCAGAAGGAGACATAAGCAGAGAAGCTGTGGTTCGACAGAAAAATACTAACTCAATTACCCACGTCACCGCGAATGATAAACAGGAAGACACCAATTCAGCATTACTACAGAAATCGTCTAGTGGAGTGCCGCTTCTAATATCTGTTCAATTTCTCACAAAGCTCTTGACGTTTCTCTTGAATCAGCTATTGATTCGCTATGTGACTCCTCGAGTGTTTGGCGTTTCCGCTTACCTCGAGTTCTTGGTATCGACTGTCTTGTTCTTCAGTAGAGAGGGGGAGAGGTTGTCTGTTCAAAGAACCGAACTGAGCAATGAAGTGTCTGAAAAATCGGATTCAAAATCAATAAAACATAGGTATAATTCCAGTACTCAGTTTGGAGTGCTTCAGAGTGTAGTCAACTTTGGTTTCATTCCAATAATCATCGGAATTCCTATTGCCGTAGCCATATTCTACTGGCAATATCATTCTTCTGTCTTTCAGGATTCGCTTATACAACTACCATTTCACAAATACACGCTAGCATTGGTTGGATCAGCTGTATTCTTAGAATTGGCCCTGGAACCCGTATATGTCATAAACCAATATCAATTGAATTTTGCTAGAAGATCCCAGTTTGAAAGTTTGGCCGTTTTCAATCGATGCGTATTCACATTTGGAAGCGTATACTTTGCAGCCAATTACAGAAGCTTCGATATTGCTCACTTTGAAGGGGCCGGCGTGCTCTCTTTTGCAGTGGGGCAGTTTGCTTACTCTTTTACCTTATTTGCTTGCTATTTTGGCAGCTTTTGGAAAGAAGACCATGGAATGACCTTCTCCATTCAAAAGATATACCATTCAGGAAAGAGCTACTACTACTTTGATCCTAAGATTCTTACTATATGGAAAGGTTTGTTCGTGCAGATGTTATTTAAGCAACTCCTTACTGAAGGGGATAAGCTCTTGATTAACTATTTGTGCACTGTTGAAGAACAGGGTGTCTACTCGGTAGTTACAAACTACGGTTCTATAGTAGCAAGATTAGTTTTCCAACCTATAGAAGAATCCATGAGATTGCTATTCACGAAATTGCTTTCATCGACAACCCCAAGTGAAGCCAGTGTTAAAGATTCATATAGGACTATCAAGCTTCTTTCTGTATTCTATTTCAATTTGTCAGTCTTGATAGTGCTCGCCGGGTATACCAATTCATCTTTCTTGTTAAAGTCAATCCTAGGTACTTCCAAATGGAATGCAACGAGTATTTTTGAAGTCTTCCCGCAATACACCATATATATTCCATTCTTGGCTTTCAATGGTATTTTGGAAGCATTCTTCAGCAGTATTGCCTCAAATAAAGACATCCGGAATTTTTCAATTTATATGACAGCTCTGACTGTCCTTGTGTTGTCGTCCCTGTATTTCTTCATTGCATATGCCGAAATGGGATTAACAGGATTAATATTAACAAACATATTTAACATGTCCTTGAGAATTGGCTACTGTTACGTTGCTATTCAAAAATTCTACAAGAAATATAACATTTTCATTTCTATGGGTGAGATATTCAAATACGTACAATACGGAGTCCTTGCCGTGATTTTTGCGGAATTTGTGCTGTACAAGATTATATTAAGAGGTCAAACATACCATACCAGAAACTTACTTGAGTTGATAAAGAGCTTTTTCAATTGTCTTCTGTGCTTATTTGTATTGTGCTTTTTGGAAAGGCTGAATTTAAAACAAGCAATTTTGCAAATAAAGACTAAGATTTCAAAAAGAAAGTCAGAATAGATCTAGATTTCATAAAACTAGTAGACCTCAACATTAATATAAACGTGAGAACTGGGCCAAATTTGTCTTCTAAGTTGATTTTTTTTATACTGCTAGTAAGTAAAAGAAAATGACTTTCAGACATCCAAAAAATTTGGGTCGTCACACTAGATACTTCAAAATCCCAACCATAGCCAAGGAAGTGCCGTCCGTTTCGCCTCCACCACGGGTAACATACTGTGCTGAATTGCTTCCCTCCAGTGTTAGTGCTACTCATTGCCTGAATTTAACAAGCTGACTACTCAAGCTGTTGTAATTCGTACCGCAGGGATCGAACCGGACACTTCAATGTAATTAGAGTCCTAAAGTACGCGGTCAGCGCGCTTCTGCTAAAGGCCATCACAGCCAATGTAGGTTTAGAAACTTTCCCCCCTGGAGGAATACCAATCACGTGACTACTCAACGAAACATCCGTGCCGCAATAAAAATGTTTAAAAACATTATAATTGATCTTATCTTGAACAGCTTTCGTGGCACCTAAGTCTTCCAATGGGATATTGGTATTCCCTTTAAAGACAGCAGTCATAGTTCCTTGATGGTATTTCAATTTTCACACTAATATGAAAGGTAAACATACCTGCTAATGAGATAGTAATTACTTTTTAAGGAAAGTAGATCAAATTTTGCAAATTATAAGGCTTTACTTGTTACTATTTCTGAATTGATTTCATCCTACAAAGCCATATTAACACTCATGCAATTAGTGTAAGCCCCACAATTCTCTATCCTGATGTTACACCAGGACGATTATTTTGCACCTTTTTCTAGACTCTCAACAACAGATTTTGTACTACAAACCAATTCACGTGACAGTCTGGATAAAATTTATATCTATCACCTTAGAGACCCACCTTTGAAGACATAAAGAATCAATAATATCTACTCCAATGTCGACTTTAGAATTACTGAAAACGGTAGATGACCTTGCAAAAGTTATCGCAAACAAAAATAGGGAATTGGATGAACTTAAACAAGGCTACGATGAGAAATTGCACATTTTAACACTATACATTCTGAAATTACAAGAGGTGCTTGGAACGAATGTGAATGATATCGAAGCAGATATAGACGAGGAGCTATCCAACTCCTTGAAGCTGCCCATAACATGCCCGTCTTGCCAGACTACCATCAATGATGATGACAACTACGACTACATACGCATACCTAAGAAAAGAATACGAAGATCAATCCACAATTCTACAAGTTTGGTATCAAGCAACACTGTGGGCTCGCTTGAAAGTGCAGAGAACAGCTCTACAAGTGAAGTCAGACAAGAAGGCACATCAGGGAGATCCCACTCAAATAAAAAAACGCATCAAAAATCGAAGAAAGTGTGTTCTTATTGTAACAAACCAGGACACTCTAGAGCCAAGTGCTTCCTCAGACTTAGCACGCCGCCGTCTTGATGAAAGTTGAACGAAAGTAGATGGCTGTTGCATCTGCAAATTAAATGGACGTTTATCATTTCTGACATCTACGATAGTCCCACAAGACCAATTTTTTGGACAATAAAATTCCTATATTACAGTATATATACATTATTTGGCGGATTGAACCATGGCCTCTATAAGTAAATGTTAGTAAATGCTCCTTGCATCTAGAAATGAAACGAATGAAGTACTTACCTCTTCTGGAGGCATCTTGCAATAAGGTACAATCGACAGAGTTGGGGCTCATGTGGACATAGCGGACAGTAGAACCTCTTATGAACAAGTTCTTAACTGATTGTAAGTGTGGGTATTTGCTTTCATTCACACATGAGATGTTGTCGAGCTTCAAATTCAAGTACTGGTCTACAGACTTCAAGGTACCCTTTATTTCTATATCGTTCTTCAATTCGACAGTAACCTCTTGGTCGACAAGGGTCTTAAAAAAACTAAAAAACAACATCTATGTGCAATATCAATTATATCTATTTGGTAGTGCTGTCTTGAAGACGAAAATTACAACTATTAGATCAAATGAATGGGTGGTAATGATGAACAGCGTAGTCTCTTCAACGCAGACTTTCTGTCGTTTCGATATTTTCTATTTCCTGTTTAAAAGACTTCGGTCAATACACCACGATTACATAAGCAGCATTTAAATTTTGCAGTTATGTTGGGGTTCTTCATTATAGAATTGGTTTTCTACTATTATGACTATGTTTATGTAAAGATAATGGGTTCAATGTACCTGTATCAAACTTGATACTAGCAGACTGGAAAGGGTTGATGTGCGATTGGCTGCTTTGGAGTGCCCTGGAGACCGGAAACCTGAGTGCTAGAGTGGATGCAAAACTAGAACCGATTGCGTCACCCTCTTTGTCCTGGTCACCATGACCTCCCCATTGCCTCAGATTTCTCTTGTAGCTTATCTCTTTGTCTATGTCCTTGAGTTTTTGAAGGTAATAAAATGTCTCTAGCGAGAAGTCCTGGCGTAGCTGGGAGTGGAGAACGCTCTTCAGGAAACACATATCGTCCATTTGTGTCCTGAGTCCAAGTATCGTAGAAGTCGACTCTGCAGATGATGTTATATTGTGTTCGATTACGGTATGCTGTATTTTGGTTCTCGAGGCACCTCTGACCGGAAGCTTTAATTTTACCATCATTTGGGGTTTGTCTTTTCTTCGCTTCTTTTTAGGAGCAGATTTCTTGATGATTTCGTATAAGGGAGACGGTATTTCGACTTCATCCGTCAACCCTGGTGCTTTGGTTTCGTTTGATGTATCATTAAACATGGGCTTAAACAGCAGAACAGGGTTCTCATATATGCATTGCAGAAACTCACTACCAGAACGACGGCGATTTAGTTCAATCATTGGAAAGCATGGAGCCAGATTCGCATTATTTATAGAAGATGATTGTTGTTCAGTGACAATAGCAGGCAGCAGCGATGAATAATCCAAGGGTCCGTCATATATATGGTGTGATCCAGGAGGTGAAGAACAAGGCAAATTCGATTTAGTGATTTTTGAAGTGTCTTTCATGTAATTTGCAGGGGATCGTCCTCTTACGGTAAGAGGTGGGGTTTCTGAGAATGCTAGGGTTATTGATGTTCCATCACTTAAATACCCAAGAAGCTCAATCCTAATTCTGAAATGTTTATTAGTCAACGACGCACTTCTATGTTGAAAGGAAGATGCAAATTGAATTCTATCATATCGAACAACTGTCAGGATCAGACCCTGTGGGTAAGTCTTTAGTATTGAATTTGGCGACGCTGAAGCCAACTCGTTAAGGTTTAGATAAAAACACTTGCTGAATTGAAGAATCTTGCTTGGATTTCTGATATTTGTAGACTCCTTCACAACTTCATGACTTGGGATTTCCCCAGGGACAATGGTGCTTATAGGCGGCACGTTTTGGGGACCATTGTCCCGTTTGGCGGTGTGTTGTACGAGCTCTACTTCAATGTCGGTTTCACAACATATTGAAGCAATTCTAAAGGCAAAAAAGTTTATGTTAGTTGGTTTCATATTGTATCCTACTGTGTTTAAACTTTCTTGTCTGAAAATTTTAAAGTCTTTATTACTGAATTCAAATGTGGAAACCAAAGTAAAATAGTTTCTCTTGTATCCTACCCACTCATTGTTCACAAAATCAAATCCTCTATCAATTCTTGCCCTAAGAATGGGATATAACGCTTCGTTCGTTGAAGATAGAAATATTGGTCTTAGTAGTGTTGTTCTATCAAAAGGAGGTCCAATCTTGAACTGCTGACCAGATCTTGGAGCAAACCTCCTCCGTGTAGGTGTTTTGGAATCGACAGTAAAAGAGGAATCAAGCGAGATGTCTGAATGTGGTTGAACTGGATCTGATGAAAAGTCGGCAATTGATGACATCTTAAAAGCTTCTATTTGACCCCCTATTGATGCCTGAGAGCAAAATGGGTGGCTTTTTATATATAGGCCGTCTTCCTTTTCCGATAGTAGAAGATCTTTGAACGATTTATAGCTCTATCACTAATTGCAATTAACCGCTTGGTCTTTGGAGCCAAAATTTCGCAGTCAAAAAGTTCCAATCGGCTGCGCAGCCTATTTCTTGTGAGAGGGAAGGATCAAACCAAGACGATTCGATTACCTTTTATTATAAGAATTCAAGAAGCACATACGGCATTGAACAAATGATTGACCTATACATTACGGCTCCTCTACACATATGCCCCGATATATCCTTCAAGAATACATTACTCTCTGTTCTGCTGTTCTCTCCATGTTATCTGGTGAAAAATGAGGGGCGCACGACTCATCAAAGCAGCAGATGCTTTTAACCGCCAAAAAATTTTAAATATTAGTAGTAAATGTATGGGAACTAGTATAATAGCATAAACATCACCAATTCAAATAGAAAACATGGGTAAGAAAGCTATTGACGCCCGTATTCCCTCCCTTATCCGTAATGGTGTTCAAGAGAGGGAAAGAAGTTTCTTTTTCATTGTTGGAGACAGAGCCCGTTTCCAGCTCCCAAATTTGCACTACTTGATGATGTCTGCTGATTTGAAGATGAACAAGTCCGTCTTATGGGCCTACAAGAAGAAATTACTTGGGTTCACTTCTCACAGACAGAAGAGAGAGGCCAAGATTAAGAAAGACATAAAAAGAGGTATCAGAGAAGTCAACGAGCAAGATCCATTTGAAGCCTTTATCTCGAATCAGCATATTAGATACGTCTACTACAAAGAGACCGAAAAGATTTTGGGTAACACCTACGGAATGTGTGTTTTGCAAGACTTTGAAGCCATTACTCCAAACTTGTTAGCAAGAACGATCGAAACTGTCGAGGGTGGTGGACTTGTTGTCATCTTGTTGAAGTCGATGACTTCTTTGAAGCAGTTATACACTATGACCATGGATATTCACTCTAGATACAGAACTGAAGCACACGATGACGTCGTGGCCAGATTTAATGAGAGATTCTTGTTGTCATTAGGCTCTTGTGAAAACTGCTTAGTTGTAGATGACGAGTTGAATGTCTTACCAATTTCTGGTGGTAAGCATGTAAAGCCGTTACCTCCAAAGGATGACGATGAGTTGACCCCAAAAGCTCAAGAATTGAAAGAATTAAAGGAAAGCTTGGCTGAAGTACAACCAGCTGGATCCTTGGTGTCTTTGTCCAAGACAGTCAACCAGGCTCAAGCGATTTTAACCTTCATAGATGTCATCTCAGAGAAGACTTTGAGAAGCACCGTCACTTTGACAGCTGGTAGAGGTCGTGGTAAGTCTGCTGCTTTGGGTATAGCGATTGCAGCAGCAATTTCTCATGGATATTCAAACATCTTTGTTACATCTCCATCTCCAGAAAATTTGAAGACATTATTCGAATTTGTGTTCAGAGGTTTTGATGCCTTGGGATACAGCGAGCACATGGATTATGATATCATCCAGTCTACAAACCCATCATTTAACAAAGCCATTGTGAGAGTTGACTTAAAGAGAGATCATCGTCAAACTATTCAGTATATCTCACCCAATGACCACCAAGTTTTGGGCCAAGCTGAATTGGTGATTATTGATGAGGCTGCTGCTATTCCTTTACCTGTCGTCAAGAAGTTGATGGGACCATACTTGATTTTCATGGCCTCTACCATCAACGGTTATGAAGGTACTGGTAGATCATTGTCCTTGAAATTGATCCAGCAATTACGTACGCAATCGAACAATAATAGAGAGAACAGTCAAACTGCTGTCATCTCAAGAGACAGTAAGTCCAACAATGAGCCAGAGGTTGTTAGCAGAACCCTTCGTGAGGTTGTGTTAGATGAACCTATAAGATACGCTCCTGGCGATCCTATTGAAAAATGGTTGAATAAGCTAATATGTTTGGACGTTTCCTTATCCAAGAACACAAAATTCGCTACTAAAGGAACTCCTCATCCTTCCCAATGTAACTTATTTTACGTGAACAGAGATACGTTATTTTCATATCACCCAGTTTCTGAAACCTTTTTGCAAAAGATGATGGCTTTATATGTCGCATCCCACTACAAAAATTCTCCTAACGATTTGCAATTGATGAGTGATGCACCAGCACATCAGTTGTTTGTGTTATTGCCACCTATCGAAGAAGGTGACAACAGAATTCCAGATCCTTTGTGTGTTGTTCAGTTGGCTTTAGAGGGTGAAATTTCGAAGGAAAGTGTCCGTAAGTCTTTGTCAAGAGGTCAAAGAGCTGGTGGTGACTTGATCCCATGGTTAATTTCTCAACAATTTCAAGATGAAGAGTTTGCATCTTTATCTGGTGCTAGAATTGTTAGAATAGCTACCAACCCTGAGTACTCAGGTATGGGATATGGATCTAGAGCCATAGAATTGTTGCAGGACTACTATCAAGGTAAGTTTACTGAT
Source organism: Scheffersomyces insectosa (assembly GCA_030572575.1). Classification (NCBI taxonomy): domain Eukaryota; kingdom Fungi; phylum Ascomycota; class Pichiomycetes; order Serinales; family Debaryomycetaceae; genus Scheffersomyces; species Scheffersomyces insectosa. Next base: position 197,293 of record JAJMAO010000001.1, read on the forward strand.
ATCAGCGAGTCTTCTGAATTAAATGATCACACAATCACTAGAGTCACTGACAAAGAGTTGGCAAACGCTTCGTTGAAGGATGATATAAAATTAAGAGATGCTAAGAGCTTACCACCTTTGTTATTAAAGTTGTCTGAGAAGGCTCCATATTATTTGCATTACTTGGGTGTCTCCTACGGGTTGACCCCACAATTACACAAATTCTGGAAGAAGTCGGGATTTGTACCAGTCTACTTGAGACAAACACCAAATGATCTCACTGGTGAACATACCTCTGTCATGTTGAATGTGTTACCTGGCCGTGACAATATTTGGTTACAAGAATTCTCTAAGGACTTCCACAAGAGATTTTTGCAGTTGTTGTCGTACGAGTTCAAGAAATTCCCAGCTGTTCAAGCATTGAACATTATAGAAGCCGCTGAGTTGGGAGAGAGCTCAACATCTAAGACTAAGAAGTTAACTCGAGAACAATTAGATGACGTCCTTTCCCCTTTCGATTTGAAGAGATTGGACTCTTACGCCAACAACTTGTTGGACTATCACGTCATTGTCGATATGTTGCCATTGATCGCTCATATTTTTTTCTCCAAGAAGACCGGAGGAGATGTCAACTTGTCATCAGTCCAATCTGCTATCTTATTAGCAATCGGTTTACAATACAAGGACATGGATCAGATTTCGCAGGAATTAAACTTGCCATCTAACCAGTCGATGGCAATGTTTGCCAAGATTGTCCGTAAGTTTTCTGTCTACTTCAGAGGTGTTCTCAGCAAGGCCATTGAAGAGACAATGCCTGTATTGGAAGATGAAGCTGTCAAGGAAATGGATGGACAAGCTGAGCATGTTGATTACGAGGCCATTGAGAGACAGATGGAAGAAGATTTGAATGTTGCTGGTGACGAGGCTTTACAAGAATTGAAAATGAAGCAAAGGGAGTTGATCAATGCCATAAACTTGGACAAGTATACGATTGCAGATGATGCAGAGTGGGAAGCTGCTGGAGATTTGAACAAGGCTGTCAAGGGAAAGGGAGTAGTGAGTGTGAAAAATAAGAATTCAAAGAGAAAAGCCACCGAAACCGCAACTGAGATTTACGAGAAAGAGATGAAGGAGGTAGCTAAGTCCTCGAAGAAGCATAAGAAATCTAAGAAGTAGTCCAAGTTATGCAGGGGTTCCAAAACATGTACAATAAAGTAAATTATACATCTTAACAAAAGCATGTGTATATAGTAGAATATCTAAAAGTCATCTAATAAATAACAATAGAAAAAGCCCTTGCTGGATCATTGGTGCCCCAATACAGTTACTGAAATTGGGCGTAGATCGCTTGCAATGACCATTTAACTAATGTATACAAGTGGTAGCCTGTTTCATTTCGTATCTCACGGATTCGCAAGTCTTTCCTGTAGGTTTGGTTCAACCGCCCGTTCACATCATTATTTTCAAAGAGATACTTGTGACTGAGCTCGTACGCTGGCCAAACCAAATCGTCAAAATAATTGGGAGGGTCCACCCAGAATCCCTCCACGGTGTTGTAACCCTTCCTAGCCTCTCTCCTCTGCTTCAATGTTTGATATGATGCATGAAAAAATAATCGCACATCAAACAACTGGATTATTTCTGGGTCATGAAACAACATGAACCCATCTACTAGTACAAGTAAACTCTTATCTATATTCGGTATATTATCTGCGATTTCTTTGAGGAGAAGTTGCTCATCAGTTTCCGACAACTTCAAATCCGTATCCGGCTCCATTGTATCCATTATATCGTCCAAGTTCTTGCCGGCCCTAATGTCTTTTATGTACTGGGTAAAGCGAGGGAAGTTGATGGCCTCAGGGCAATCCCAGTTGGGGAGGTTTGTGGAGGGGTCGATCGGTATGTCATGATCGGGATAGTAAAAATCGTCTAGATGTACCAATCGTGAATTCTTGATTAATGCATGAACGGCCTTGGCCGACGTTGTTTTTCCCGATGATGATGGGCCGCCAAAGGCAACAACCACAATTTTGTCGTAGCGGTCTTTCTCTGCCATCCTAATAGACACGAGTCAAGATAGATACACTGTCTATTTCCAGCAGATGAGGTCGAAATAGGAAATGTTGGAAAAATATCAAACTCAAAGGAAAGGAAATGAATCAGATATTTGTCCCCCTTATCGTATCGTGCACAATGGCAAACATAGGCTTGCTCCAGTGCGAGTGCGACCTAAGAAATGAGGGCAAGTGATAGCGGACTTGTACCATGAGCTTCGGTCTTGCACTTACCGAATTGAGAATGATGTTGGAGAACAGATGTGGGGGAAGTTTGGCACAGTGATTGTATGGAGCGAAGTAAGTCCGATTTGACAATGAGCACGGTGACAAATGGCTTATGAAGGAGTTCTCAGGGGTATCAAGCAACATATGTCTGCTGACAGCTCTTGCGCGATGTAGTCCGAATAAAGTTAGACTTCGCCAATTAATCATCAGAATGATTGCCTTACAATGATGCCGAACAATGTAGGACGCGGAGGTAAGCACTAGCGCAAATGTCATTCTGAAAGCAGAGCAGGTAAAAATTGCCCAATAATAAATAGGTAAGTGAGGCAGTTGTATTGTAAGAGCTGTTGTAACTAAATCAAGCAATTATGCACAGGGTTCATGCAGATCTTTCTGAACATTTTGGTCTCTAACAAACCCTTCTTTTAGATTTTAGAGGAACTCCTCGATATTGTTACACTGGGGCATACGCCCTGCAACAACTATGATCTAGTATGTTTTGTCGCGGTGTGTCCCTGTGTCATCATGTTTCTTGACTGCGACCATATTGTGTACTGTAGACGTAGTAACGATGAAATAATAAACTTTGGCGAAACCTTTTGTACGATTACCAAATCGAGTAATTACGAAGCACCTCTACGAAAATAGATATTATATCGGACAAGATGACTTCTTCCATTATTCAGTTAGTTAGTGTAAGGGGTCGTTTCTTCGTAGTACGTCTGTTGTTGTACGTACAAAAGGTTATTTGGTATTGCCCTAGCTGCAAGCTGCCAAATCATGTCGGAACAAGGAACAATACTGTCTACCTATAAGTGAGTTTAAGGGGTGTACTATAACACAATATCAAGTCAAACAATGGTATCAGATCTCAGCTTACACAGAATTATACTAGATGAAAGGGTTCATTCGACACCCTCGATTAAGGTTTGCTAGCCAGTATCTGTGGCCAACGGTCTTCACGTAAAATTGTCCTATTAGAATTGAAGGCGTCTTTCTACGCTAGCCAGTATGGAATAAACCAGTGAGCACGACCATACCCGTCTTAATGTACTTCCTTGACCACACCCCCGTCTCTCCCAACTACCCTAAACTACCCTATTTTAAAATATTTTCTGCTTACCGCTGCTACAACATTGGAAAACATGTCTGCAAAATGAAGAACACAGTAACCTCCCATAACTAATTTATTTCCGCATCCAGACACTTGGTGAGCTCCTGCTCGATATGAATTTTTGAGGTCCCACAAACTATTCCCAAAACGGATAAAGGACAGTCTCATCACATTTCCCGATTAGGAAAAGATCAACATTTTTTGTTCGCAGTTTGTTCGTTTGCGACTAGATTTTACAGCTACTTTATGCGCACTTTTGGGTATAATTGGAACAGCTAAAGCAGATAAGTACATGAAGAGAGCTATATAATCCAGAACTTTCCTCTTTCAATTTTCATAAGACAATTTAAGGATCACAACGGACTTCCTCATTGTTAGTTTAGTTAAGTCCGCCAGGCAATCATCTCGTGATTTAAATAAACTGCGTCGACTGGCATTATAAACGTATTCGGCAAAATCTGGATTATTCTGCCTTAACATTATTGTGTTCTAGTTTCATATTATTAGAAAGGGCAATAATTCTTATTAATATTTTAATATAGGAAAAAGCTGATCAATTTGGCTATTTATCGAATTTATAAATATACTCAGATTTCCAGGGTACTGTGAAACTTTGGTAACTCGGATTTGGCTTTCAATAAGAAATCTTGAAACCAATATTACGTCTTTTGTTTCCAATTCACTAATACCTCCTTCGGCAATCATCTGCAACAGCTTCAAACTTAAATACATCTATTCTGACATCCGTTCGTTTACTTCCTTCAGAATCTGACCTTGTGTTTTCGTTTATCCTAATTTTACCTATTGTCACTTCCCTTATATGCTCCTAAAATAAATATTTCCAAAGTGTTATCCATAATAAATCTAATGAGTGCACCACAGGCCAATGAATTGGCTCTGCCCTCTTCTACCTCAGGGGGCGTGGCAACGCTGTCACAGCCAAAGTCTTTCCACCTGAAAGACTTTCAACTTCATGATAGCTCACATAAGACACCTTCCCCAACTCTAAGAGGAAACGAAGAGTCTCAATTTGACCAAATTGAGAGTAATAAGACGCCAGGCTCCAAAAAGCCATCTCCTTCCAACCAGAAGTTCCTTTCCACTCTCAAGAATTTTAACATAGATACAACTAAATACAAGCATTACGGACATCACTCCCTGATGAATGCTCAATCTTTAGAGAAAATTATTAATGAAACTAAAGACAGAAAGACAATCGAGAATGTCCACGAACAAGAAAAGGAAAATATCGTACTCAATGATAACAAAGTCCCTGTTAAGCCTGACAGAAATACTAACAGGCTTATAATTGATAGCAAAATATCTCAAATCCTAGGCTTGCCGGAGCAGATAATAGAAGAGGAGTCTGTGTGGCCGTATAATGTTGAGACTTTAAATGAAATCCTTAGATATAAAGTCGAGCAAGAGAAAACGAGACAAGAGTCCATCAAATCAGAATTCGGTGCTACTGCCGTTGAACTACTTAAATTGGCCAAGTCAATGAACATCCACGGTGACTTGATACCATTTTTATTTATTTCCAATTCCTCCTCTGTTGAAGAGCTCAAGGTTAAAATTGATAAGTTAAGAAGTGATCCTGTTGAGACTCTTACTGCCATTTCACAGAGATCTAAGGATTTGGCGCCGCAATTGTCTCTGTTGTCTTCTTTGATAACTACCACAGACTCATCTAGTTCTACTGCAAGCAATCAACAACTTATTCTGCCAACAAGCACGCTTGCCAACAAGAGAAAGTACTCTGATACCCAGTTGCCCTCTTTTTCAGAAACTGCAGAGAGTATTAAGCCAACCAGCAACATGGTATCTCCTTCAAGATCACCAAACAAGCTGCCAACAAGCTCGTCTATGTACAGGAGAGTGGTATCAGACAGCAGTGATATGACGACTCGCGAAAGCAAAACCACTACTAACTCTCCTCCCAATACTCAGTTACCTCTTCCTCCCACTAGTGTTCAGCACGCACCAACTCTGCAACAGCACCTGCCATCTTTACCACAACAGCTTCCTCCAAACGTGTACCCAGTTTATTACACACCAACTGCCCAACCTGTTGTTCAAGCCAAGGAACAACCATCTGGAAAGTCCTTGGGGTCCCCATACTCACAAAAATACCATCCTGTCATGTATCAGGCATCACCATCGGCACAACCACCACAACCTCAGTATCAACCAGGATATATTGCACAACCAGCTCAATACCAATTTTTTGTACCATCACCTCCAAGTAATCCTGGACCATACATGATGCTGGGTCCCCCAATCGTGAGAATGAGTACACAACAACAGCAGCAACAACAACAGCCTCAACCCCCACAGCAACAGGTTCCATCGCATCAATTCCAAACTCCTCCGGAGCTGGGAACAGGCAGGGTTTTCAAGTCGGCAGAAATTCACGAAGAGAGTCCCTACAAAAGGCAAAAATCCAGTACTAAAAATACTAGTATAAATTTCATGATAACGACACCAAAAAACCCACCTGCTAGAAAATACAACAACCCACACCGTGATAAATCATGATCCAGTTGATTGGTCTACTTCTCCTACTAATAATACTACAATAGTCATTATGTACCATAAGTCATACGCTTGATTTTACCTTGTTGCCAACACCCGTTAGCCCTCTGATTTCATTTTCTTCTTCAAAAGACTTACGATCGAATTGATATGTGCATGTTTTGCCTATCTTCTATATATACATCGTCTGTATTTTTTTAATATAAGGATACCATTTATTAGCCGAGCCAGAAATTAGTAAGACTATACATATTTACGACTATTTGCAACTCTCACCTGTTTGCTGCTTTAGGAAATTATCCCTTGTGCAGAATACAGAGAGAAGTGGTCGCAACATTCCCAATTGGATAGCAGCTCGTAGCATGTAACGTGATGAGAAAAAGAAATTTAATGAGTGCTCAACGACTACCAATATGCAGAATAACCGGCATGTCATCCGAGTGTCTCGGTGCTATTAGGCGGTAAAAGGGAACGGAGTCGAAGAGCCTGAACGGCACCACCGAGAAAAGAGGAAAAGCACCGGCTCCGAGATGTTCAAACCACCAGACGTACATTATTAGTCACAAGTTGGAATAAGGAGACTACTTTCTTTATCTTTTAAGAGCATGTGCACATCTGTGGCTGCATAGTTCTTTTTCGAAACAAGTGATCTGGAATAGCCTGTCATATATAAGTAGTTCCGCATCCTCTTAGTTTTGTAAGCGACTAGAAAATAATCCAAAGATTTGATGTGTTACGACATATAGAATACGTCAAAAACTTTAGTTACCATGACAGAACAAGAAATACTTGTTGCTGACAATATACGGCGCCCAGAGTTGGCAACGAGCCCGTCGTTTGATGTCAGAAATGCACAAACAGATGACGACAACTTAAGTAAGGAGAAAGATGCTTATTTTAACCCCACACAATCACGTCAAACAGAACAAGAGGTAGAGCCGGAGTTCGATTACACTATATTTCAGGGCCGTGTGAAGTATGTTTTGATGGTCATCTTGTCGATGGTTGGGTTTTGGAGTACGGTATCTTCTCCTATTTACTTTCCAGCCTTACCTACCTTGACGGCTTACTTTCACACCACACCTTCGGTAATGAACTTATCTGTTGTGGCGTATTTGATATTCCAAGGAATTGCTCCAACAGTGACATCAAACTTAGCAGATACTTTCGGAAGAAGACCTGTTATCCTCGCATGTATTTTGATTTACGTAGCAGCTTGCATTGCTTTGTCACAGACTAATGTTTATTGGCTTCTTGCTGTGTTGAGATGTATACAAGCAGGCGGAATTGGACCAGTTATAGCGATCAGTTCTGGTGTGGCTGGTGATGTTTGTACACCAGCAACTAGAGGTGGATTCGTGGGAGTTGTTGCTGGAATGCAACTTGTTGGAAACGGTCTTGGAGGTCTTATTGGTGCAGCCCTCATTAGTGGCTTCGATAGCTGGAGAGCCATTTTCATATTCTTAGCTATTGGTGGAGGAGTGACCCTCATATTTTCAATATTCTTCTTACCAGAGACTTCAAGACTGATAGTTGGAAATGGTTCGATTGTTCCCAGAAATTTAATGAGTATATCGGCATTGATATACTTGCCACGCATGAAAAAGAAATTAAGGAATGAAGTTGAAACTTTGGAAGAGAAACCAGCATATGATTTTTGGAGTCCATTTAGAATCTTCTTCAAGTTGCAAGTTTTTCTTTTACTTCTTCCTGGTGGAATCCTTTTCGCCGTTTGGACTATGACCTTAACTTCGATTTCTTCTGTCTTAGAAGATGAGCCTTTTAATTACGGTGTTATGCATGTGGGTTTGATATATTTACCACAAGGCCTTGCATGTCTCGTAGGTTCTTTGGTAGCCGGAAAGACATTGAATGCTTACTACCGTTATCGTAGGGACGGCTATGACATCAAGTATCACGATGCTGCATTTAAGCCAAAATTTAATATTATTAAAACAAGGATGGACATGTGCTTTATTCCAGCCATATTGATGGTTATTGGACTACTTATTTTCGGCTGGTGCTTAGAGTATCACAAACATATATCATCCATTATCATAGCAACGATGCTCATATCTTTTTCAGCTTCATGTTTCTTAGCTGCCACTACAACCATGTTAGTCGATCTTTATCCAGGTAGAGGGAGCGCCTCTACAAGTTGTTTAAACCTTATGCGTTGTTTGCTTGCAGCCTTAGGTGCTGGTGTTTTAGATAAAATGATATCAGCACTAAGCCTTGGTGGCTGTTACACTCTCTTAGCTGGCATTTGCATTTTGAGCTATTGCTGTCTATTTTATGTTCTTTACATGACTTCAAAGAGGTTACAGAAGCAGTCAACGCTTACTACACCAATTCAGTCTGATACTGAAGATAACATTTAGAAGAAGCGTTGACTTCTACAAGATGACGTTGGTCAAACTTTCGTCATTTTTTGCATTTTCATTGTCACTTAATTTTGATTTTGATTTCATTCCATTTCATGCCCAAATCTTCGAAGCCTTCGTAGATTTAGATACAGAGATACTTCTGTATATTCTTTAGACTGCGACTTTTAATATTGCATTAGGACTACTGTGTTCTACTTTATACCATAAGCATTCACTTCATCATTAATAGACTTAATATATAATGAGATTAGAACTCATTCGTCATACTTATCTCAGAGCTGGTCACTGGGGTTATACTCTCTTCTCTCAAAAATATCAAATAGTTTAAAATTTTCTGACAGCGAATATTTCTGGGTACTCCAAATTATTATAATGCGTGCTAGCCGTTCACTAACGGCTTGCATTATCCATCTTCAGCTAGACAGCTAGACAGCTGCTGCGTTTCTAATTACTATGTAGCCTCTCTCGAAGCATTTGGGAGAGGGGTTGTTTCCAGTAAACCTCACCATTGACACTTGGAATCTTTAAACGTACAAGTAATATAGCGAAGTCCAACTTTCAAATTATTTCTGCTGGTGGAGTTACGTCCTAATTTGGAATACGTCAAAACGTAATTACGTTAGGACCGAGATAGTCGCAAGATCCGGGCCCTCGTCAACAGTTAGAATTACATTGTCCTATTCGTACACAATTATGATACAAAGCTCAGGAAAAGAAGTTAGATGGTGTGTACTCACCAACACCAAGCAGGTACTGGCCTGGGAAACTGCTTTTTGAAATCTCAGGTAGAGAAAGTAGCTGCTTAATATCGGCATTTAAGTCGGAAGTCGGAAGTCGGAAGAATAAGGTATGTCCGAATTTATTTAGAAAAAGAATCATACTTCGTTATTCTTTCTTTATATCTATAAAAGAGCAGGATAATCCAATTGACAATGTCATTTAATAGTTTAGAAGTTTCCACATCAGCATCAACATGGAAAATTCAGGCGAAAAAGATAGTATGAAAGAAGAAGGTTCACACGGTGCTAGCAATGAGCTAGATCTAGAGAACCAGCCGCTTGCGAATGCACCAAGCAAAGAGGGCGCTATTGAAGCACCATACTCTATTCTCTCTTCTCGAGAGAAGTACGGCATGGTTGTAATGTTAAGTTTCGGTGGAATATGGTCAACTCTCTCTAGTTCCATTTACTTTCCTGCTTTGCCTATTTTGTCTCAGAAATTTGAAGTGTCGGCGAGCATTGTTAATGTATCAGTGGTAGCTTATTTGCTTTTTCAAGGTATAACACCATCAATACTTGCCGTACCAGCAGATGCTTATGGCAGAAGACCATTTATAATTCTTTGCTTGCTCTGCTATGTGGCAACATGTATCGCCCTCTCTAGAACAAACGTTTTTTGGTTGTTAGCTGTGCTAAGATGTTTCCAAGCCGCTTCTATTTCGCCAATCATCGCCATAAGTGGCGGGGTAGTAGGCGATATGTGTACTCGTGCTGAGAGAGGATCTTATGTTGGTATCATGGGAGGAATTCAATTGGTAGGTCAAGGGTTTGGTGCGCTCGTTGGTTCCGGTGTTGTATCTGGTTTTGGTTGGAGAGGTGTATTCGTCTTTTTGGCAATTGGTAGTGGAGCTGCTTTAATATTAGTGACAATTTTGTTGCCAGAAACAAACAGACAGATCGTTGGAAACTTGTCGGTACCACCAAAGAGGATGGTAAACAAATCACCTGTTGTCATGTTTCCTTGGTTTCGACTGAGATTGACAAATGAGGTGTCCACTTTGGCCCCACCCTCTGCAATTGACATGTTGGGACCATACAAGATATTCTTCCAAAAAAAAGTGTTTTTCTCGCTACTACCAGCTGGGTTCCAGTTTACAACTTGGACAATGTCTCTCGCGACCCTATCGACTACCTTGGAAGCTAAATATGGTTTTCTGGTTATAAAAGTTGGTCTCTGTTACTTGGCTCCAGGTTTGGGTACTTTAGTTGGAGCCATAACTACAGGAAAGCTTCTAGACTTCATTTATGCGAGACGAAAGGCAGCCTATGATACGAAATATGAACATATTAAACCAGAAAACAGACCCCCATTCGATATATTCTCAACCAGAATCCAATTCGTTGTATTTCCTACAATCCTTTTAATAATCTTCACAGTCATATTTGGTTGGTGTTTGCAACACAAAGTTAATCTAGCACCTATCCTTATCTCAGCATTTATAGTATCATTTTGTGCCGTGGCGTTCATGTCTTCACTCAACACCCTTTTAGTTGATATGTTTCCAGGACAAAGTTCAGCTGCCACAAGTTGCTTGAATCTCATGAGATGCTTACTAGGAGCAGCTGGTGTTGGTGCCCTACAATCAATGGTAAATGCAATGGGAGAGGGCGGTACTTACACACTTATGGCCGGGTTTTGTCTCATAAGTTCGGGGCTCTTCTTTTATTTAGCGGCCAGAAACAGAAAGAAGAGAGAGGCCGAACAAGAAGAGCAGTTGAAAGGTGTCCAGTAAGATTTGTAACAATAGATATACAGTTAAATTTAAAAATGATTTTTGGATAATATGAATAATGTACATCCTAAAAGAAAGATACACTTCACTTAAATTCGTTCTATAAGACTATTCATTTATTTTGAATACAAAATGGAGAGGCGAAATCGATCTCGCCCATCTGCGACCCTCAGATGTACCACATATATAAATATAAGAAGAAATTAAATATCTAGTGTAGAACCCTGTACATGCGTAATAAAAGTTAGCGAAAAGAATATTTATATATGTATAACAGCCCGTAATTAAATACTTGGAATAAGCGCTTTACTGGGATGCACACTGCACACCAGCACCACCTTGGCCTTCTTCTTCGTCAGAGTCGTAGGCGTCACGTCTGTTAGATTGGTGCTTGTATGGGTCAACTTCGACAAGATCTACATCGTCAATGTCAGCACCCTTTGGAATGGAGAGCTTGGTTCTAGCTGGTAAGACATCTTCTAATGACTTCAACTTCTCCTCTGTTGCAAAGTTCTTAGCTGGGAACTTGATGTTGAACTTGATGAATAAGTTACCTCTTCCACCTTGTCTGTAAACTGGCATACCTTGGGCCTCCACGACCTTGACGGAACCAGGAGAGATGACGTCACCTGGGATAATGGCAACCTTGATGTAGTCACCGGAAACATGCTTGAAAGCAAATTCACCTCCAGCTAAAGCAGTCAATAAATCGACCTCAGCTTCGTAGTAAAGGTCGTTACCCTTTCTAGTGAACTTCTCATGTGGCTTTTCGTCTACTACAAAGACTACATCACCAGGAGTAATACCTGGCTCTTGGTCGCCCTCACCGGAGAAGACAATTCTTTGACCGTCTTTCATACCTGGATCAATGTGGACTTGTAAAATCTTACGCTCAGACTGGGTCTTTTGGCCCTTACAGGCAGTACAACGGTCCTTAGGGTCACAGATGTCACCAGTACCTTGACAGGAGTCACATACAGTTTGGAATCTTTGGATCATAGGACCCATTTGTCTGGTGACAAATTTCATACCAGAACCGTTACATCCAGTACACTTCTTGACCTTACCTTCTTTACCTCCGAGTCCATTACATGTCTTACACAAGATGGTCTTGTTGAGGGCTAACTTAGCAGTTCTACCCTTGTATAATTCTTCCAAGGTACATGAGATCTGGTGCTTGATGTCCTTTCCTCTACTTGGACGTTGGGCTCCACCACCCATACCGCCAAATCCTCCTCCGAAGAATTGGGAGAAGATGTCATCGGCACCCATGCCACCCGGACCTCCTTGGCCAGACAAACCCTCCTCACCGTAGGAGTCGTATACTTCTCTCTTTTGTTCATCAGAGAGGACCTCGTAAGCGTGGGAGATCTCCTTGAACTTTTCGGCGGCTTCTGGGGAAGCGTTCTTATCTGGATGGTACTTCAAGGCAGCCTTTCTGTAAGCCTTTTTCATCTCGTTGTCGGAGGCCGATGGGGAGACACCCAAAATGTCGTAAAACTTGGTTTCCTTTACCATGATTGCTGCTGTTGTGTTGGTGGCGCTGTGAATATGTTAATGTGCTCTTTGGGGTAGTCCGCTGTGAGTTCGTGTGTAATCGCTTCTATCTGATCAAATGTGAAAAGATTGTATTACCTAACTAGAAGAACTAAGAGAAACCGAGAAAAAAGACGATAAACGCGCGTTAAAAGTAGTTTTTGATTTCACTACTGGATGCGATGGTATAAGGTCGTCCTGAACAGTTCGAGCCTCTGGTGACAAATAAAATCTCTTTCTACTGTACTCGCCCTCGTTACTAATACCCGTTGGATTCTTCGAAGTTCTGTGGAATTCTTTGAGAATTTTTTTTGGAGCGTGTGCAGGCGAGGTCTCATGCCTGCACACCGGCTGTTCTGCCTGTGATTACAGGGGCAAGTATAGGGAAGAGAATAGGAGTACAAGGGGGTGAAGAGAGGAAGGACTGAGTTGTAGTTTGACTGATGTTTTAGGAATGGATGTTAGAGGTAGATGAAGCATTTAAAGGAGATCTTTTTGGTCTCTATGGTAGAAATTACTAGGGATACTTGGTGAAGCAGAGGTGAGATGTGATCTGCCTGTATATAGCTGCAAGTCTGATTTTCACAGCCATTAGTTCCTTTTTACTAATCTACGAAGTTGTAGCAGGTTTGTTTCAGAATTGACAGTGATTACATAACGGAACAAGTTTCAGAAGTGGATAGATGTAGTATACTAGGTAGAAATTAGGAAGCTGCGAAATCGATGAGTGACAAACAAAACTGTGGATGGTAAAAAGAGTTCCTTCTACACGCAGCGAAGAGCTCCCAATTTTTCACAGCCATGATAAAAGAGTGGGAAGTTGCACAAGGGATTTACATGGATTTAGAACTTGACAAGATTTCTGTACCCGTTGCAAGAATTTTAAATTGACCACAGTTTACATCAATACAGCCATCTGTCTTAAAAACTGCTCTACGATCTCATTGATAACAGTTACTTATCTTCATTTTCCTCTTAATATTTCATGACATCTTCTAACTACCCTCTAATCTTTGTGTTCAAGAACCTCACTGATCAACTTTCCATTCTTGATAGTGTGCCTGAACTGCTCTGGAGCGGCGAGCTCAGCAAAATCGTCATCAGTAGGAACATTAATATTCAAAGCCGTAGTACTACTAGTGAAGATCTGAGCATCAGCTGCGAGACTCTCCTTGGATAAGTAAACACTTCCCTCATCAGACTTATCGATGCTAATCAATGGAACGACACCTACCACTTGCAAACCAAACTTGTAGGCCTTGATAATATCGACACCGGAAATCAAAGAGTCAACAACCACACCAGTATTACGGGTCTCGGAGATAGACACGGCATTGGCCTTACCCTTGAGCTGCACTGTGATACCATCACAATTACCGATGAAGACGGACTGCTGCATGTCAACCTCAATTACTAAGGGAGCTCCATCTGATACATCACTGGCGGTGTAGTTCTGGATGATCCACTTCGTTCCATCGACTAGTTCCTTCTTAGGAGTCTTCTTCTTAATGCTACCTGCGCTGGAGGACAAACTAGATGGCTTCTTTGGTGGGGAAGGCCTCTTAGCTGATGGCACCACACCTTGTTCTCTCAAGGCAGGGTTCTTGTGGGTCATTTCTGATTTGTCGACCTTCTTAAGGCCAGAAGTGATGTTTTCACCTTGGTTCAAGGAGGCAAAGACGGCGTTCATACCACCAGAAGACTCGGTGGAAGAAGCAGACTTCTCTTCAAAGAGGTTAGCTGGTGGAGGTGGTGGAGGAGGAGGAGGAGGTGGTGCACCAGAAGATGATGGAGCGGAAGCTTCGCCGCTTTGATCTTTCACTGCATCTTCGAAATTCTTTCCACTAGCATTGTTCCAAGAAGGTCCAGTAGTGTGGTACTCTTTAACATAAGCCTTCAATTCATCAAATAATGACAAAAATTGTTTGACCCACTCTACGTGCTTTGGGTCCTTCTCCTTGAACTCCTTCAACACTCTGTCGGACCAGAACTTAGCGCTGTCCTTGAATTCTGGGATGTAACTCAACGGTGTTTCGGTTACGATCCAGCCTAATACAGGAGCTCCTTCACCAACGGTGTTTAAGTGGTTAAAGAATTCCGATCTACGATTTGCATCCTTGAGCGTGATTATTTCACCGATTTTTTCGTTAATTGGTGTCAACACTTGGAGGAAAGCAGGAGCATTGACGTCAGGCTTCTTGGAAGCAGCAACGATAGAAAGGAACTTGACCTGGGCGTTTAAAGCTTCCTCAAAAAGCTTAGCGACCTGGCCCACTACTGGATCGATAACGGCAGAGCTGGTGACAAAGGGGGTGACATTAGTGGAGATGAACTCTTCGAAAGCAGTGACGGACTTTGGCTTAGACACTGGGGCTGGAGCGGAAGCTGGAGAAGGCTCAATTCCGGGGACAGCAGCAGCACCTGCAATACCTCTAGATGTATCACCAGATTGAATTGGCGTTGTTTCGATGGCCAGAGAAGCCTCTGTTTGGAAGATGGTGATATCTTCGAGACGGGACGTGGCGGCCTCTAAGCGCTTAAGAATGGTTACGATATTGTAACCTTGAAGGTTGAATTGGGACTCCTCGCCGGACATGGTAGTTATTGCTGTGGGTCTGGTTGTGATTGAGTGCTCAGAGGGTGATAACTGATATTGCTACACTTCCAATGGAGAAGAACACTAACGGTACGTGTTGTAATGGCAGTTTTGATGATTCGTATTCAATGGAAGTTCAGGGCGTGTGCTGTGTGCAGGTGAATCTGCTTCGATAGTGAGCGTGTATAGCAGTAGTAGTAGATGGTAGTGAGAATCTGTAGATTAAGCTCTGTGGGAGGAGTACTGTGTACTTGGTTTGATTCGATATGAGATATGTAACTAAGTTGTGGAGGCTCTGTAGGGGATAAGATAGGTTTTTATAGTAGTGGTAGAAATATACCGTGAAATTATGTGGAATAGGAGAAGAGGCGCAATGGCCTTAGACGGAGTATGGCTTCCTCCCTCTTACTAGATAAACAGTGAGCAATGCTGTGGCTATACATATGTTTAGAGGAATATAATCTCATTACTCCTATTTGCAGACAAAGTTTTGATCACCAAAAATTTAAATACTCGCTCCTTGGGACTCGACTCTACATTTCATACCCTTCTAAGTATACAAAACATACAACACTTCCATATAACACCCCAAATCTACACCTCATGATCGACTGCAAAATGTCCATTCCCAAAGTCGTGTCCCTTCCCATTTTCAACCAACCATATTCTTGTGTTGCGCACGCCCAGATATACAGATCCACCCATTTAGTGAAGCTTTAGGCGACGTTTACTGGTAGAACCGGTTATACCATTGCTCTTGTTTGATATCTATTACCAAAAGTCCACATCGACACTCCACATGGCCCCTTCGAAAGTAAAAATAGAAGAGCCGGAGCTTCCTCCACAGGAGTTGCATCTACTCAAGGATCTGTCTCCACCAACCTATTCAGAACCTTTCTACGCCAATTACCAAACGGGCGTGCCAATTGCCCTTGATATCGGAACTTCTTCCTTTAAAGTTGGTTTAACAAACTCAGACAGGCCCAATAATGTATTTCCCTCGGTTGCAGCGCGTTATAGAGAAAGAAAATCGTTGAGAAACCTCATCTTAGTCGGTAGTGATGTCTACAGAGACCCTTTGGTCAGACTGTCAATCAAAGCTCCATTCGACGGCCCTCTAGTTACCAGTTGGGACCACATTGAACTCATGTTAGACTACTCCCTTGAACATCTCAGCGTGACCTCGGATAACGGTCGCTTGAATAATCCCGTTATTATGACCGAACCAGTAGCCGTACCCAGCAGCCAGCGTAAGCACTACTACGAGTTGCTCTTTGAAGCATATCAGGCACCAAAAGTGGTATTTGGAATTGATTCATTGTTTTCATACTACGCCAACTCTTCAGGAAACTCGTCAGGAATTGTCATCGGCACTGGTCACGAACTGACCCATGTCATTCCCGTACTTCAGGGTAAGGGTATATTACTGCAAACCAAGAGAATCGACTTTGGAGGAGACCAAGCACAGCAATTTCTTTCCAGGGTCTTAGCACTTAAGTATCCATACTTTCCATCCAAGTTGAACGCACATCATACTACTAACTTGTTTAAAGACTTTTGCTATGTGCTGACAGATTACAAGGAAGAAATCAACCACATTCTTGACATGGATGTTTTGGAACATAAAGATATAGTGGTTCAGGCACCAGTAGAGATTTCTGTCGGAAATGAAAAAAAGAAATCTGAAGAGGAATTAGCCCGTCAGGCTGAAAAGAGAAGAGAGCAAGGACGTAGATTGCAGCAACAAGCTCAACAGAAGAGACTCGAAAAGCTTATCCAGAAACAGGAGGAATGGGACTATTACACCAAGTTCAGGGAAGAGTCTACGAAACTCAATAAGACAGACCTTCAAGCACGTTTGAGTGCTGACGGCTTCGATGACTTGAACGACTTCAACAAATACATGTCTTCGCTCGAGAAGTCACTTAAAAAAGCTCACAACCAGGACATAGGAGAGGATGACAACCACACCGTCGACCCAACTAGTGCATGGCCATTGGTAGATATTCCAGATGACCAATTGAATGAGGAAGAGATAAAGGAGAAGAGAAAGCAAAGACTTCACAAAGCTAATTATGATGCTAGAGAGCGTACCAAAGAACTTAAGAGACAACAAGAAGAGGAGAAAGCTCAGTATGAACGTGAGCAACAAGAGTGGAGAGACAAGGATTTGGAAGACTGGTGTAATGTAAAAAGATTGCATTTAGCTGGCTTAGTAAGTAAGTACAGAGAAAGAGCAAAGCTTTTGGAATCATTTAAGGACCGTAAATCAATGGCTGCTCAACAGCGTATGAAGAATATAGCAGACTTAGCTAATGATGAGTCTGGTTCTACCAGTTCAGCTACCAGAAAGAGACGTCGTAATGCCAACACGTCTATAGATAACGACCCTAATGATACCTTCGGTGCCAACGATGATGACTGGGCCGTTTACAGAGATATTACAAATGTGAACATTGAAGAGCAGCAGGAAGAAACGAACAGCGAAATCTTGAGTCTCGAAGAGGAGCTCTTAAAATTTGACCCTAATTTCCATCACGAAGACACTTTCGCTGCTTCCATGACCTTTGATTGGAAGAATCTGGTTCTCCATAAATTCATTCATGGACCTCGTCAAAATATAAGTATTGCCATGGCAGCTGAAGGAATAGATCCGGAAGAAATTGCCAACCACCCAGAAATCATCAGAAAGAGCCACCAGATCCACTTAAATGTGGAGAGGATACGTGTTCCGGAAATTCTCTTCCAGCCGAATATCGCTGGCCTCGACCTGGCTGGTATATCTGAGATACTGAGTGACCTCCTACTTCACCAGTTCGACGGTAAGTTCACTGCCGGAGGAGAATCTTACAGTTTAATCCAGGACGTTTTTGTCACTGGGGGACTTGCGGCTCTTCCTAACTTTACCACAAGAATCGTTAATGACTTCACAAGTTTCTTACCTGTTGGTGCTCCATTAAAAGTTCGTAGGGCTCGTGATCCGGTTTTGGATGCCTGGAAGGGAATGCAGAAGTGGTCTGAAAGTGAACAGTGCGAGAATGGTTACGTTTCGAAAGAAGAGTATGAAGAATACGGTCCTGAGTATATTAAGGAACATGGCTTGGGTAATGTGTGTTTGCAGTGATGAGAGATAAACAGCCCAAGAAGAAAGCAGAATGAACAGTCCTGGTGAACATTGTAATGTCAGCTCTTCTATAATGCAGATATATAAAAATGTATAATAGCTATAACATGGAACATAGTGGCATTGGGTACAAAATCATCGCTACGATTATTCTATCAATAAAATGTAGATTAGTGAAAGTCTTAATATACAGAAATAAAGAGATCCTAGATATGCATGTTCTATTTTTTAACGGTGTTCGGGTTGATACCCTTCTTTCTCAAACCTCTCTTCATAGCCTGGTCAAGAAGTTCTTTATCAGCGCCATCATCGAACTCAGCGAAGTCCCCGTGAATAATACCTTCCTCCTCGGCTTCGGCTCTTGCTAATGATTCCTTCTCCTTGGCACCAGCCTTAGAGACGTCGTGTGGAGATGGGGCAATCTTCTTGAATTTTGCAACGTAGAAACCATCAACGTTATAAGTATGTGGGTAGTAACGTCTGGTCAAAGAGATCTTTGGGTTAAAGTGCTTACCGCGGTAAGATGTGAATCCCTCTTTACCAATCACCAATCCAGTTTCAACCAACTTAACATTAGGACGCTTTCTTAATGCATAATCAACAACAGCCTCATTCTCATCGACAGCAATAGAACAAGTGGAGTACACAATAATACCACCAGTAGCAGAGTTAGCATCCACTGAGTCAATAGCTGACAACAACAATTGCTTTTGCAAGTGTGGAATTTGGATGAAATCCTTCTCAGTTCTACTCACTTTAACGGACTCGTCCTTTGCAATGACACCGGTACCAGAACATGGAGCGTCTAACAAGATTCTGTCGAACCCACCAATGACCTTAGGGAATTCTCTGGCATCGTAGTTACACACAATGGTGTTTTTGCATCCCAATCTGTGAATGTTGGCAATCAAGGACTTGGTTCTGGCCTTGTTTGCATCGTTGGCGAAAACACAACCAGTGTTCTTCATCATGGCAGAGATATAAGTAGTCTTACCACCTGGGGCAGCAGCCATATCCAAGATACGTTCGTTTTCTTGAGGGTCAAGAGCAATAACTGGTAAGAAAGAAGATGCAGCTTGAAGAATGTAGTGACCAGCTAAGTACTCTGGGGTGGCACCAATAGGAACTTGCGAGTCAAAGATTTGCAAACCAACCTTTGTCCAATTACCAATAGGTTGCAAATTGACACCACGGTTGACTAAAGTCTGGGCCAAGTCTCTACGTCTGGTTTTTAAAGTGTTGGTTCTGATGGTGATAGGACGAGCAATTTCGTTAGCCTCGAAGAATTCCATGGCTTCAGACGGAGAAAACAAGTTGAACAACTTGTCAGCCAAAAACTCGGAATATCCGAAGTATTCACAAATATCCTTAAGCAAGCGGCTCATGTAATCATTTCTTGAAGATCCTTCTTCTGATAATTCCTTGAAGTTCTCCAAAACCTTGACAATTTCAATCATTCTGGTTCTGACCATAGTGACATCTTGAGGTCCCTGGCCCATCAACTCCTCTTCTTCGGCACTTGGCAAAACCTTAGCTCTGGGCTGGTTGGTTTGCATCTCCAAAAGTTCCTGCTCTGCTTCCTCTGCCTCTAATTCGGCCTCCTCGTCGAGCTTTCTTGATAAAGCCTCCATGTTGGCGGCGTTCAAGTTCTCGATTTCCTCTTCATCCTCATCATCGGAGAACATAGGTCTTTCACGTCCTTCTTCGTCAGAGTCGAAGAATTCTTCTTCATCTACATCAAACTCGTCGTTCTCTTCTTCGTCGCCTTCGTCATTTTCATCAGAGTCGTCAAATAAGGCCTTCTTGGCTGACGACAATTCTTCGTAGTCTACTTCTGGCAAGTCTTCTGGCTCTTCGAACTCGTCTTCCTGGACCTTCTTGGCTGGCTTCGACTTCTTTGCTGGCTTAGCGTCCGCTCTCTTGTCGGTCTTGCCGTTTTTCGTGGTATTGGCTCTCTTCTTCTCAGGCTCAGCGGCAGCTGGCTCCGATCCGAGTTTTCTCTTGCTCTGCTTCTTGTCTCTCTTGGCCTGGAACTCATCGAGAGTTGGGGGCACACCCTGCTTATTCTTAGCTCTTCTACCCATTTCGTATTGGACTCGGTGTATATACACAATAACACAACTACTACTACAACAGTGCTAGCGTACAATCTGTATACATACAATATACATATAAATATATATATATATATATTCTTACAAAATGCTCAGATTACCCGCTGCTCACTCTCACTCTCATTTAGCAGCATCGCACTTTTTTTCAGAGATGAGCCCGAAAAAAATTGGCAGCTAAAAAAACCGTTCATCGCAGCCACGACTTTGTGTAGTGAGCAGAGTAGTAGAGATATTGTATGTAGATGTGCAATACAAATATATATACATTATATTATATTATATGTGTATATATAGTGTATAGTGTACCTGTGTTGGAGCATTATTATTAGGTCTGTGGCATAGCTAAAAGTTGACCTTGTATCATATATCTAGACGTCTATGCCTGTAGCGTCACCAACCACATAAATACTTAGTACTTACAGATACAGTATTAAAGCTCAGATCTCAGATCGCAAGATATCCAATTAGAGCCTGAAAACTGCAATAAATACAAAATGGACAACGACATCCCTATGGAATCCGTTCCTACTGAAACCGTCGTCGCCCCAACGAAAACGCCGAAGAGTTTAACTACCATCTCCCCAAACCAGCATGCATTGATTAGACTTCCCTCGGAGGGAATGAAAATCGTGCTACTCAAGCCCAATGGAGTCATCAGCTTGGGAAAGTTCGGCTCATTTGAAGTCAACGGAATCCTAGGCTACCCATTTGGCCAGTCGTTCGAAATTCTCGATGACCACAAGGTCAAACCAACAAAGAGTATCACTCAATTGCATGACGACGCTCCTGCGAGCGACGAGGGAGAAGAAGAGATAGAGAAGAATGAACTTACAAAGATGTTCTCCAATAGCGCAGAAAGCAACCAGAACATCATCAATATTGGCTCTAAGGTCCAAAAGTTAACCAGTGATGATATTGACGAACTCAAGAAGTCAGGTGCTGCGTCCAACATAGGGCAGAATATCATTGAAAAGATGATCGCTGGCCATGGAGGCTTCGATAAAAAGACTATCTTCTCTCAACAGAAGTACTTGAAGAGAAAGCAGCAAAAATTCTTGAGGCGTTTCACAGTGGAGTACCTCGGAGCCTCCCAGCTCTTGCAGTACTACGTAGAAAAGGACATACAGAGAATTCTTGACATGAGCATAGAGTCTCTTGGTTTAATTATGACTTATGCTAATGTGAGACCAGGAGGGAAATATCTTCTTGTGGACGAAACAGGAGGTGTTATATTGTACGCCATGATGGAAAGAATGAAAGGAGAAGGAACTATCGTATTGATTCACGATAATGAACATGCGAATATCATCACTCTTAGAAACTCGGACTACCCAGAAGAGGACATAAATAGAATGGTTAAAACTATTAATTGGCTTCAGTTCGTCGAACCAGAAAATGAAAAGATAGATTGGGATGAGGCTACCCCAGCTGAGATCGAGCAAATGAAGCCATCTAAACAGGCGCAATATGAGAGAAGATCTAAGCGTGCTCAGGAGATTAACGAAGTCATTGAAATGACTCAGGAAGGAGATTTCGATGCCTTGATATCAGTCAGCACCTTGAACATGACTTCTTTCTTGCCATATGTTCTTCCTACTATTGGAGGCTCTAGACCAGTTGTCATTTACAGTCAGTTTAAAGAACTTCTTTTGGAGACTCAGCATTTCTTGATGAAGGACAAAAGAGTTTTGGCTCCGTCCATTTTTGAGAGCAGAGTCAGAGCGTATCAAACAATACCAGGAAGAATGCATCCATTGATGACCATGAGAGGTTTCGGAGGTTACGTTTTGTGGGGCACAAGAGTTATGCCAAAGGAGAGTGGAGTCACG
The DNA here is from genome assembly GCA_030572575.1 of Scheffersomyces insectosa. Lineage (NCBI taxonomy): Eukaryota > Fungi > Ascomycota > Pichiomycetes > Serinales > Debaryomycetaceae > Scheffersomyces > Scheffersomyces insectosa. The sequence goes on from JAJMAO010000001.1 coordinate 219,301, forward strand.
GCTATTGGCAGAGGTGTCATCAAAAAGAAGAAGGAAGATACTCCTTCCGAAGAGACACCAACTGTTGAAACCCCAGCAAGTGAGACTATGTCCGATTCGTAGATTAATTCATTACTTATAAATTTTACATTATGTAAACCATTATAATTGCTATGTACATATAAATTAATTGAGGACTTCGTCACAAACCTCCTGTAGTACTTCCATCGTGCTTCCTCTCTGCCATCCAATGACACATCTAATTCTTCCAGCCCCATCTCTGCTTGTTCCAACTGTCCAAGATTTTATGGAACTAAGTTTATCTCGAACATATTGCGCTTGCTCTGTGTAACCAAGTTCAAAGACGAAGCCTTTAGCATTTGTGGGTAACACCAATTGATCAATTAAAGCGTCGTAGAATTCATTTTCACCAATCAATGCCAAAGCAGGCTCGTAGATTCTTACTGATCTCAGCGTTCCATTACAATTTACCGAGGAGATATAGTCTTCACGGGGTATGTATGGTGGATTCGAAGTGACGAAATCCAATTCTCCTTGTATTCCTAACCTGTCTATCAAATCATTTGAAAATAGATTTGCTTTCTTGATTGTAATCTCCTTTGCGCTCCCATGAAGAGTTGAATACAGATGCAAATTCTCTGATGCCAAGTTAATCGCTTCGTCTGAAACATCAAATGCAGTCATATGGACTGGAATACCCTCTTGTTCACTCAATTCATGTACTAGAAGCAAAGTAATGCAGCCTGTTCCAGTACAAGCATCTACCATATTCAATTGCTTCTCCTTTCCTATCTTAGCCAAGGCAGTAGCTGCCTTGTATGTCCATTCCTCTGTTTCCCATCGCGGTATCAACACTCCGTTCCTACAAATAATGTCAAGAGGTCCAAAGGGCTGTGACTTTAGAATATACTGAAGAGGCTCTAATCGAGCCCTTCTGAGAACAGCATTCTTCCATTCCTTTTGGGGCAATTCCTGCTGGATCCATCGAAGCTCCTGTTGTGCTGCTTCTAACGTCCGATTAGCTCTCAAAAGTCGTGGAAGCAAATGCGATCTTGCAAGTGCCCTTCTAGCTAGTAGGGGCGATATCCTAGGCATTTAATATATATATATATATGAATCTATGGGGTGTTGAAGTAGAAAGAGTAAATTAAAACATCACATGTTATACTCTAACAATTTCGCAGTTCTTTTTTTTATAAATTTTTCGCAATCAAATGAACAATCTTTAGTATTCATTACTTGGTATGGTTTAAGTTGTTGCAACATTCATATTAAAGTTTTCAGAAGTTATTCAAGTTATTTGACTGAAAATTTTGTATTCAAGTATCTTTATTGTGGGTTGAAGTATTTAAATCTACGTTTACACTGATAACCATATCGGTCTCTTAACTATATATATGCATTATGTTATATATACGGGTAGTTAGTTATATACAAGTATTCCGTACACATTGAGATCCTATCTTACAAGCCCTTTCTGGCGTAGAACATGTATGCTCTCTCGTGCAAATGGTCTGGGAATGGTGTGATGACCTCAGAGTGTCCAGGTCTGGCAATAGGGTCTCTCAAGTAGACGGCATGACAGGTGTCAAAAGAAACCTCGATGTGGGATGGTAAGATGGCAAAACATCCAATGAAAGGTCTTGGGTTCCATGGAGTGAAGTATGGTTTACTTGGGTCGGCTCTTCCAAACAAAGCCTTTTGCCATGGCAAGTTGATCTTGGCGGAACTCTCGTCCTCTAAGATGGCATCCTTATCTAACTTTCCGTGTGGAACTAATTTCTTAGCAAAATCAGAAGTGAATGAAGCAGTGACAATCTTGTCTGAGGCTTGTTTGTCCTGTGCGTCAACACGGATAGTTTCCCAGGTAGCCTTTTGCAATTCACGCAAGATCTGCTTGACAGACCTTATTAACTGCTTTTCAGCGGGAGACTCGGAGTCGTCACTTTTCTTATTTATGTACAAAGAGGTCTTCTCAATTGAGAAGTCACTCACTAAGTTATGTTTGGCATCGGCCAACTTCTTATAGACAGCGTAACCCTTCTGAGCATTTGCTGCACCAAGTTCATTGAAGGTCTCAACGCTCACTTTGTCTTTTCCAGCATTGTGGGCAATAGCCAAGATTTGGGTCAAAATAGCCTCTCTAGTAATCTCATTCTGTTTGTTCTTCATGTCTTCCTCAACCTTCTTGTTGAATTCCTCTGTAGAAACTTCATTTTCCTTTAAGGTGTTCAATGATTGTGGCTTTTTCTGCTTGGCTTCCCAAGCCTCTCTAGGGTTCTCTTGAACAGACTTTACATGCCTGTTCCATGTGATGATTTGGGTGTTATCAACCTTAATAGCCTGTTCAAGTGAAGGTTTCGTTCTACCCATAGCGAGTAAGACTTTTTCTGGCTTCACGCTGAAAACATCTCCACTTTGCAATGGAAAAGATGGATGCTTTATGACAACTCCGTTAACCTTTACGGTACCAGCTATAATAAACTCTCTGGCTTGTCTGATCGACGAGGCGAACATGGATCTGAAGATAGCGTATTCAAGTCTTTTTTCTAAACTAGCGTAAGTCTGCAAAGTCATTGGAGTAGGAGCAACCTTGGAACCCTTCAAGGAGGCGTCCAATTGTGCTACAGTCTCAAGGGAAGGGTTGAACACGGTTTTCCACCTAGACTCAGTCAAGTGCTCTCCGTGGTATGCTCTGGTTTCTGCTTTAGCGTTCCATTTCTGTTGGTACAAAGTCTTTCCGTCGTATCTAACTGGTGATTTCTTATATAAATTGAAAAGATTGTACTTGTTCATGGACGCACGAACACGACCACGACTCAACGAGTGCAAATTCTGAGTCTTTCTCGGCATGGCTGCGGTCTTGTTTATGATATCGTGACTGGTTCAATACACATAACTGTTAACATACTACTATTCAAGCGTATTCAACAAATTTTTCAAAATCGGTTGTCGTGCGAGTGCCGATATCAAATCACGTTCTACATCATGTGATCAAATCACGTGAAGTGTAATCAAGACAGTGAAGAGTGTCTATAATAATGTTAACAAGTTGAGCGCTTCCACAGAATCAATGAAAGATGTACAATAGTTGTTAGTAGATCGAAGAACATTAAGATAGCGCATACTTATAGAATTGCTCTGATATGCTCGATCCCCGTGTTTCGCCACGCGAGTGGTCCGTTGACGATGAGATCAAGCTTTTCAACTTGGTTTGTGACTACAAACCAGCGGGAAAGAACAAGCACAAGAACATGGTCTCCATTATAGACAGTATTAATAGAGGAATACCCGCAAACGGCAGACCGTTCACTGCCACAGATATATGGGATAGACTCGAGAAATTGTACAATTTGCCAAAATTAGATATCTTGGAAGATTATAAAGAGGACGAGGAAACGCAGCTGCTGTCTCTGGAAGCGAAAGAGAAGACTGCAAAGTTGAAGGCTGAAACATCAGAAGAGGAATCTGCGACAGAAGATACAGCGAAAGAGCACATAAAGCCGACCACTAAGGACAGGTCAAAGCATTCAAAGACAAAGGGAGGAAAGAGAGTCCACATTAAAAACGAAGATGAGGACTCCTCTGGCTTGAGTGACGTCGAAACTGATGCTAACACCGACACCGAAAAAGAAGACAAATCAAAAGCATCCAAGGAGTCAACTGCAGACCATCTGGATGCAGCAAACGTCAAGCATGAAGATTCCGAGACTACACCTAGAAAAGGTCGTGCCATCTCAGTTCAGAAGGATGAACATGATGATACAGAGGAAGATACAACAGAAACAACGTCGAGAAGGGTAACTAGAAATACGCGAAAGCATTCATTGGTTGAAGTTGTTACTCCAATCGCTAAGAAGAGAACTCGCTCATCAGCAAAGTTGGACCCTGTAGAGGTGTCTACACCCTCATCTAAGAGAAAACAACCTCGTAGTGCAGCTCCTTCTCCGGCAACTATGCCCGTTAGAAGACGCACAAGATCTGAAACGCACCATGATATCGATGACAAGAGCAACGAAAGCGGACCTGATGCCGATGAAAAGGGAGAGGAAGCTGCTGCTGAAGCAGATAAAGACGTAGATGTAGAAATGAAGGTTGAAGAAAAGGATGATGAGCACGACAATAAAGAGAAAAAGACAGAGGAGGCAGAGCAAGACGACAAGGACAAAGATGAAAAAGAAGAACAAGAGCCTGAGCCCGAAGAACCACCAAGGGTCACCAGAAGATCTACTAGATCCGCAGGACCAGCCAAAAAGGCAACTCAACCTATAAGGAGAAGCACGCGTAAGAGATGATCATATGTAAGAATTACTGTATACTAGACAACAATGTAAAGCATAAGTGTATTTTATCGTCAATATCAATTGTTGCACTATCGAATATGTACCACAGAAGAAAAGTGTCTCTATAACCACAGTACCTGTACTTCTCTGTATGGATGCAAATAACTTCTGCTCGTCAGATTGCAACACCGGAAAAAGCGTTTTACTCTACAGGACAAGTTCCGTACGCGTTATTGACAAGCCATGCAACCAACAGTAGATGTATGTCATATCGACCGGTGGTAATGGTACCACTAAACTACCGAGAGCTTCGACTCTCGAAGTGATAGTGCAAGTGAAACTGCAGGAAGGTGTTGTTTATAACATTACTATTTAGTATGCTTTGTCAATCCGTCTTTTTTCACTTGTCTACTTTACCGTCGTTCATACTTCCGGAACTCACCCGGATTTCGCACCCACAGAAACACGCTTGATCAGATCAGTTGAAAAACCACCGTCTGATTTACTTTAAAGATACTTCAATAAGAACGCCAGTTAAGGGAAAGAAACTCCAAAATATGCTCAGGAGGCTCTTGTCAACTTTACGATATGGTTCAGACCGCGGCCGAACAACTTTCACCCGAAGCTTTCACGTTCTTTCGTCCCTTTCACAGCCTTCAACCTCCAAAAGGCTAAGAGCACAAAGCGTGAAGTCTGAAAATGTCACTGACAACTTAAAGTTGCCAACATACGAATGGGACAGAGGAGGTCGTAAGGAGAGCGACGTCTTGACACCATTGTACGCCTCGATGAAAAGGATTATAGACGCCAACCAAGGTTGCGTATGTTTGATCCAGGTAGGTAGTTTCTACGAACTCTACTTCGAGCAAGCTGCAATATATGGTCCCAAGCTTGGCTTAAAAGTAGCTTCCAGAAAGACCAACAGCTATGTAATACCCATGGCCGGTTTTCCAATATATCAATTACAGAAATTTGTAAAAATCTTGGTTCAAGATTTAGGGGAAAATGTAGCAATTGTGGATCAATGCCCATCCAGAAGGAATCAAGAAACCATAATACACAGAAAGATATCTCGTATAGTATCACCAGGGACTTTGGTGGATGAAACTTTCTTGAACTATAATCAAAATAATTTCTTGTTAGCAATTTCATTTCCTGCCAATTGCACAAAGACACCAGCTGATCCAGAGACTCCAGTAGGTTTATCGTGGATTGACGTATCTGTTGGGGAATTCTATATTCAAAATACAACTTTAGGAGATCTTATAGCCGACATCTCTAGAATAAACCCCAGTGAGATTATAATATCTAAGGAATTTCAAGCGGATAACATTATAGATGGGAATTGGTTCCCTCCGCTCCAAGACTTAAGGAAATACTTCTTGAGATACCATAAGACAACTTACAATGATCTGAAATTGAAGTTTAAAAGTGGATTACAAGCAACACGTAAAGTGATAGAAACGTACACTGTCAGAGAAGAAGCTGCTATGAATATGATTTTGTCTTACATTGACGTGAACCTTCCAGATTCAAATCCTTCTTTGGATTTACCAACTACATACTGTAATAAAAACAGTCTTCAAATGGATTCCAGGACTAGAGAGGCTCTAGAATTGACTGAACGTTCCACAGCAGGTCGCTCATCTGTTGTTGGGTCATTGTTGACCACAATAAGAAGAACAGTATCTCCATCTGGATCAAGATTACTAACACAGTGGTTGAAATCGCCAATTCTCGATATTGAGGAGCTTCGCCGTAGACAAAGTTTTGTAACATTATTTAAAGAGCACCATAATATGAGGACGTCATTAAGATATCAGGTTCAGCAACTTGGGGACTTTGTTAGATCTTTACAGAGACTCGCATTTGGAACCGGAGACAATGTTACTCATCTACTCGCAATAGCCGATGGGTTGTCAAAACTAGAGGAGCTTAAGGCATTCTTGGTTCAAGAGTGTATCAGTTATCCCACTACTTTAAAAGCATTAAGATCCTTCTTGGATGATTTTGAAGTGCCCTCGGACATTGCAGAAGAGATATTTTCAACATTACATATTGAGATAAATGAGCCCGTGTCAGATTCAATGGAAGCACTAGACCTAGACCTTGATAATGGAAACACCGAAGAGCTAGAGCAACTAGGCGATATGGAAGAGCATGAGGGTAACATTGGCATTTATGATAACAAATCTATTGACAAGTACAAATTCATACCAAAGGCTAGACCAGAGCCTATATTCAGTTTTTCGGTTAGACGGGACTATAACGATATTCTATTGGACTTGCATAATCTGTTAGATATATTGAAGGAGAAAGAAAGCAGTATGCAAATTGCCGTTAAGAATGAGCTCATCAAAATAGACCCCAAACTAAATATATCCAAAAAAGAACAGCATGGAAGATTCACAAATGTATTGTATATCTCGGGAAAACAGAAGCTGATTGATGAAGTATACGTAATGCTCAAAGATGACATAAGAGACAAAAAGAAGGCATCCCTATTGTATAAACCGATCGACTGGAGCAAGTTGCAAAACCTTATGGAAGAAAAGAAGGAACATATCCGAGAACTTGAAAAACAAATTGTGGAGGACCTTAGAATTAAAGTATTAGACCAAGTTTCTGAAATCAGAAGAGTGAGCAAGATGGTCGACTATTTAGATATCACATCATCCTTTGCGGTTTTGGCAGAGGAGTGTAACTTGGTGTGTCCAAAGTTCGTGAAGGTGCCTCAATTGAACATAGAGAATGGAAGGCATTTGGTTGTTGAGTCTGGGCTAAAGTCTGTTGGTAAAATGTTTACTCCCAATCATACAAAAATCACCCCCAGTGCAAATTTATGGGTGATATCAGGGCCAAATATGGGAGGAAAGAGCACCTTCTTGAGACAGAATGCAATCATTGTCATTTTAGCTCAGATTGGCTCATTCGTTCCCGCTTCTAAAGCAAGTATTGGTGTGGTTGATAAGATATTTACAAGAATTGGAGCTTCGGATGATTTGTTTAATGACTTGAGCACATTCATGGTAGAGATGGTCGAAACCAGTAATATATTGAAGAATGCCACTCCTAGGTCGTTGGCTATTGTCGACGAGATAGGCAGAGGAACTAGTGGCAAAGAAGGTTTAGCTTTAGCATATGCAACATTATTCAACTTGTTGCAGGTAAACAAGAGTCGTACATTGTTTGCAACTCATTTTGGGAAGGAATTGGAACAATTACTTACTTCCAATAAAGTGAATCAAAAGAAGATAAGATATTTGCGCACAAGAGTCATTCACAAAGATGAAGAAGAGCCTTCTGGACTAAACCTTGTTATTGATCACCTTTTGGAGAGCGGAATTAGTGAAAGATCATTTGCTCTAGAAGTAGCTCAAATGGCAGGCTTTCCAGAAGATGCTTTGGGTAATGCAAGGAAAGCTCTCAAACTTTTGGAGTAAATGGGTCTAATTATGCATATTTATTCGTATATAACTATTGAATAATAAATCTATCTTTTGATGTCTATTGGGGTGGTTGCTGTGGCTGATTATTCGCATTGTTATTCTGTAGTTGGTTTAAAATAAGTTGTTGCAACTGTTCCAATTGAGATTGTTGTACTTGTTGTTGAGTTGGTTGCTGTTGAAGTGGCTGTTGAAGTGGTTGCTGAAGTGGTTGCTGAAGTGGCTGCTGGTGATTTGCAGTTGGAGATTGATTCCAAGCTCCGTAATTACCGTTTTGAACATGTGGAACTTGAGGGTGGAAAGTTGGACCGGTATTGTAAGGGTAGTGGCTTTGTGTATTTGGCTGAAGGGGAGCGCCTACGTACATTTGATGCTGGTTCTGGTTAGAGTAGTGCTGTACTTGACTGAAAGGAATACCGTATGGAGATTGTTGCACTGGTGCCCTTTGAGGTGGAGGATGTTGAATGGTCTGTTGCGGTTGCTGTTGCCAATATTGCTGATTTTGGTTGAATCCAGTTCGTTGTGGATACGAGGGTACACTGTGATTGTATGATGCGGGCTGCTGGGGTTGATGGAAAGCTGGCTGTGCTATAGGCTGAGGTGCTTGCTTTGCTTGGGGTGGCTGTGCTATAGGCTGAGGCGGCTGGGCATAACCATATGCTTGAAAACGCTTTGGTTCTTGTCCGCCATTGTACAGATCGGCAACAAGGTTGCTCCTCTTGCGTTTACTTTCAGGGGATTCATTTCCTTGCTTAGGCTTTTCCTTCTTGCTCTTATTTTTCTTCTTCTTGGCCAGCTTTGCTTCGGATTCTTTTTCATCGTCAGAAAATTCCTGTTCTTCTTCGGGCAACTCTTCGTCATGACAATTACTTGCATCTGTACCCCTTATGCTCTTGATAGAGTCGGTGTACAAGAACTGAGAATCCGGAACTACGTAGTACACTTGCTCTCCTTTTTTATCCTTGTATTTCTCGAACTCTTCACTATTATTGAACTTCACTGTGTAAACTGGCTGTTGCACTCTTCCAAGTGTCTCGTATAAGGGCCCAATAATAGTTCTATCTTTGAAGCAGAAAATTGAGCTTTCTTTCAAAACTCTAAATTCACCTGATACATTAGCTTTGATGATCACGTTGTTATCAACGAGTCCGATAATATCACCAACAAGTTCAATTGGTGCATTCTCTGCAATCTTGTAATCTTCTGGTAAAGTAGGTGCTGTTTCCACTATCTCATTCTTAGATACAATAGGACCACTGATAACATCACCTTCTTCGTCATCATCGTAGTCTTCCTTCACCTCGCCTTTTTCTGTTTCTTCGCCATCTCCCTCACCTTCTGAGTCGGAATCGGAGTCGAAGGAAGAATCGCTTGAGCCATCTGAGGTGGAGTCGGATTCTGATGAAGAAATATCGTCTACATCGATGTCATCGTCGGACAAAATTGGAACTTCCTCTTTGTTAGAGGTAGTATCTATCAACAACTCAAGCACTTCTGTGTGATCTTCCTCGTCTTTCTTCTCGATCTTATCCAAAGATCTGCCATGGGCTTCGGATTCTTTCTGAGCTGTTGTTAAAATATTCGAATGAGAGATTTCACTTTCTACTTGTTCTTCAGCTAAGGGACTTTCATTCTGTTCAGCTTCCTTGTCTTCAGTGCGTTCTTCATTTGGCTCTTCCTTTTGCTCCTCGGGTTCTTCCTCTTGAATAATCTGTATTTGAGGTTCCCCAGAAATCTCTGTACTTTCCTTTTCAATTGTCTCCGTAGTTGTGGTTTCTTCTATTTCCTCATTTGTAATAGCACGGGCACCATCACTGATTTCAGCTTGTACGGCTTTTCCGATTTCTGCAACAGGGCCATTTATCTGCTCAGTCTCTTGAGTAACAGCCATCTCAAGACTTGCTTCTTGAACGTCATGAACTCCATTCGCTGCTGCAGTAGTTTCGCTTATGGGCTCATCGCTTCCTACTACAAAATCTGCAGAAATAGGCTTCACGTCTATGTGAATTCCTTCTTCCTCACTCATACCTACAATGCTGCAATAAGTTTCTATTTCCTGAAGAATCTGGGTAGCGATTATGTACCTCGATTCTTTATTATTCGCGATGCTCATCAGATTTCGCAGTGATTGTTTTTCGTTTGGGGTAAAAGCAGCAGATTTTGCAATAATTGGAATATGAGCAATTGAGGAAGTACAAGTAACAATACCTTTACAATAAGCATTGTTGAACTCATAAATCTACTGCTATACAATTGAGAGCATTAATTCATTCCATCTATCTCTACGTTATATCTTCTTGGATATTGTTTTGCAAAGAATAAATAATTCAAATATATTTGCAAGTAATTCATAACATATAGATTTGATTCCAACATTTTTCTATTTGTATTAACTTATAATAAATACCATACACAATGAAGCGACAAATACTTCCTCTAAATAGAATGGTCTTGTAAGGTTATGAATAACTCCACCAGTAATAAAACTCATTAATTTTTAGATGATGTTAGACTTTAATCGTGAAAAGTGTCATACTCTCTATTACACCCATGATGTAAAACTGGATCGTCATCCGTTTCAGTCAAACCCAATTCTCAGCAGATATTGATTGCTTATAATAAGACAGTTAAGTCCATGTAAAGTAAATTTCAAAGAAGCAAATCGCTAACCATTGAAGTTGACACTTGTATGCTACTAAGTATTGACTGCAAAAATTGACTCACGTGATACTAAGGTGTAATCGTTGTACCGCATGCGTAACCCTAGATACACCTTTTCTTCAACATTTTTGTGTATTGCTCAAATGCAGGGTTACCCGGAGTCTGGAAAATTTTTCATTTTTCGTTTTTGCTCGTAGGACCTTATAAAAATTTTTTCACTAGTTTAACAACATTCTTTTTACAGTTCTTTTAATCGTTAATAAAACTTATCGTAAAGTAAAGTAAAAATGGGTGCCTACAAGTATTTAGAAGAGTTGCAGAGAAAGAAGCAATCTGATGTTATGCGTTTCTTATATCGTGTCAGATGTTGGGAATACAGACAAAAGACTGTTATCCACAGAGCTTCTAGACCATCTAGACCAGACAAGGCTAGAAGATTAGGTTACAAGGCCAAGCAAGGTTTCGTCATCTTCAGAGTCAGAGTCAGAAGAGGTGGTAGAAAGAGACCTGTGCCAAAGGGTGCTACTTACGGTAAGCCAACCAACCAAGGTGTTAACCAATTGAAGTACCAAAGATCCTTGAGATCTACCGCTGAGGAGAGAGTCGGTCGTCGTGCTTCTAACTTGAGAGTCTTGAACTCTTACTGGGTTAACCAAGACTCCACCTACAAGTACTTCGAAGTCATCTTAGTCGACCCTCAACACAAGGCCATCAGAAGAGATGCTAGATACAACTGGATCGCTAACCCAGTCCACAAGAGAAGAGAAGCCAGAGGTCTTACTTCCATCGGTAAGAAGTCCAGAGGTATCAACAAGGGTCACTTGTACAACAACACCAAGGCCGGTCGTCGTCACACCTGGAAGAAGCAAAACACTTTGTCCTTGTGGAGATACAGATCTTAAGTGTGATGTTTTTAATCATTTTTTTTGGTTTCAAATTTCGTGCTTTCTGCTGAGAGCATTGGAGTTGTTAGGTATTATTGCTGGTAAACAAGTGCTGCTATGGTGGTAATTTTTAGTTGTGTATTTTGCTGTATATCTTCAAATGCATTTTCAGAGGTCGAAAAATTATAAGCGTAGAAATTAGATGATGTAAAAATGTGATGGGCTTAGTATGTCTTAATTTTTAGTTATGGGGAGCAATCCAAGCGTGATAGTAGTACTATTCAGGTAAGACAAAATCTGAGTAAACTTGTGAAAATGAGATCTTAGCCCCTGTTAACGAAGAAGCACGAGGATTGACGAACTTTAAATCTTTCCAGATGTTTTCTAGCCTGATATAGAAATAAAGTATATTATGCACAAAGATGTAGTTGCAACCGCTAATACATTTCTGGAATCGCATCGCGCTAGACAGAGAGATCAGTATTACCAGTAAGAATGCCCATTGCAGACTTTACAAGTCTTCCGATATGGATGAGAGTGGATAGTAGTTAATAAATTTATTATCTCTTAGATATGTATTCAAATTATAAGAGATTAGTTTTAGGGATGGCCACCAAACAGGTGCCAGCTATAGTACCAAAGGCAAGAATGCACTTGAGGCAATCACCCATGCGCAGGAGCCATCGTCTGAAAAATCCAGGTACTGGCAAAATGAATTAATTCTTGAATTCCGCCGGTTTCAGGTCAATTACATCTGCGACTGCCATTTCGACTTCGACGTGCCTTCCATTGTCTCCACAGGGCCTGCGATTTCATTGCACGTAGTACTCCAGTCCACTATCTGCCTATCCACAGGAGTCAAAGTTGACTCGTCCCTCGCTCCCAATTTGTCGCACTAGAAAAAAACCAATTTTTCATCGCTCACTACTCTCAGTTTGTTAGTGCAATGGAGATTTTTACTTAGTCAATTTAGTTATATATAGTTGGAGGATTGCGCTGCTCATCAATTGCATCGCTTCTGTCTTGTTCTTTGCTACGCATCCAATTGTATCCCCAGACGTTGTTAGTGTTTTCTAGACGACACTCCATCCCCAACCGATTCGCCCGTGCTTTCTTGCCTCCACTGAGCCGTTTCGCCGTCCCCTTATCGTCCACCTCATTTCTCTAGATCCCCCTTTTCCCACCATTCTCAGCTAACACTACATCGCCAGCAATGACTGCCCACACAAAAACGGCTATTTTGTCTGTCTACGACAAGACTGGCCTCTTGGACCTCGCCAAGGGCCTTGTTGCCAAAAATGTCAGAATCTTGGCTTCTGGTGGTACCGCCAGATTGGTCAGAGAAGCCGGCTTCCCAGTCGAAGACGTTTCTTCCATCACCCATGCTCCAGAGATGTTAGGTGGCAGAGTCAAGACTTTGCACCCAGCCGTCCACGGTGGTATCTTGGCCCGTAACTTAGAGAGTGACGAGGCCGATTTAGCTGCCCTGGGTATCGAGAAGGTTGACTTTGTTGTCTGTAACTTGTACCCATTCAAGGAGACCGTCTCCAAGGTTGCTGTCACCATCGACGAAGCCGTTGAGGAAATCGATATTGGTGGTGTCACTTTGTTGAGAGCTGCCGCCAAGAACCACGCCAGAGTTACCATCTTGTCTGACCCTCAAGACTACGCAGGTTTCTTGGAAGAATTGAGAGCTGGTGAGATTTCTGGTGATACCAGAAACAGATTGGCCCTCAAGGCTTTCGAACACACCGCCGACTACGATGTTGCAATTTCTGACTTCTTCAGAAAGCAATATTCCGAAAACGTTTCTCAATTGCCATTGAGATACGGTGCCAACCCTCACCAAAAGCCAGCCCAGGCCTTTGTCAGCCAGGGCGAGTTACCATTCAAGGTTTTGTCTGGTTCCCCAGGTTACATTAACTTGTTAGACGCCTTGAACTCCTGGCCATTGGTCAAGGAGTTGTCTGCCTCCTTGAACTTGCCAGCTGCTGCTTCTTTCAAGCATGTTTCTCCGGCCGGTGCTGCTGTCGGTTTGCCATTATCTGACGTTGAGAAGAAGATCTACTTCGTTGAGGACATCGAGAACTTGTCCCCATTGGCTAACGCTTACGCTAGAGCCAGAGGTGCTGACAGAATGTCTTCTTTCGGTGACTTCATCGCTTTGTCCAACATTGTAGACGTCCCAACTGCTCAGATCATCTCCAAGGAAGTTTCCGACGGTGTGATCGCCCCAGGTTTCGAAGAAGAGGCTCTTGCCATCTTGAAGAAAAAGAAGGGTGGAAAGTACTGTATTCTCCAAATTGACCCTAACTACACCCCAGAAAACACAGAGACCAGACAGGTTTACGGTATCTCATTGCAACAAAAGCGTAACGATGCTATCATCAAAGGCTCTTCTTTCAAGGAGTTTGTGTCCAAGAACACCGATTTAACCGAACAAGGTTCCATTGATTTGACTGTTGCCACCATTGCATTAAAATACACCCAATCCAACTCTGTGTGTTACGCCAAGAACGGTATGGTTATCGGTTTAGGTGCCGGTCAACAGTCCCGTATCCACTGTACCAGATTGGCCGGTGACAAGGCCGACAACTGGTGGTTCAGACAACATCCTAAGGTTCTTGGCTTCAAGTGGGCCAAGGGTGTCAAGAGACCTGAGAAGTCCAATGCCATTGATTTGTATGTCACTGGTCAAATCCCAACCACCGAGCCAGAGAAGACCGAGTACGAATCTAAGTTCGCTGAGCTTCCTACTCCATTAACCAAGGAGGAGAGAGCCGAGTGGTTAGGAAAGTTGAACAACGTTGCTTTGTCTTCTGATGCGTTCTTCCCTTTCCCTGACAACATCTACAGAGCTGTCAGATCTGGTGTCAAGTACGTTGCTGCTCCATCCGGATCTGTCATGGACAAGGCTGTTTTCGGTGCTGCCGACTCCCATGATCTCGTCTACGTCGAGAACCCAATCCGTTTGTTCCACCATTAGGGACGGAAATGGGTAACTCTACTATGAATAGTAGGACCGTCTTGTACTTTAGTTCTCCGGAGCCTCTGCACTGTATATGCAAATCTTTATATGCGGAGCAGGCGTTCGCCTTTCTTTTCCATTAATGAATACTGTTATTTAGAGTGTCGTAGTAGCATGTAGCGTACAATGATCATTATCGAAAGCCCCTCCTGGAGTTTCGATAAGACGAACGAAGAGAGCGATACCCGGCTCAATCTGGACACACTGAAAGTCACCTGAATTATAGACGTCTGAATATCTCCACCAGTTACTTTACGATATTATAGCGAGGAGAACATCGCATGGTTGAGTTTCTTTATACGGCGCTACCATATTTAGAATTTTGCAATAATTTGCCAAATCAGGATCTCGTGGAAAGAACTGGATATAGATGTCTAAATAATGGCTTATTCCTATAGAGGAGTCGTGATTATTTGTAACGATAGAACGGCACGGTTTCTACATAATCAACATTATCACAAGACATCCACCATATAGCAAATAGAGGAACTATCCAGACTACATCCAATTCATTACCTGGTTCCGCACAGTAGAATTCTCCCCGTACTCTCTCTCGCTCGCTGAACCCTTCACGGTTCCAAATACCCACGCAAACTTTTTTCTCGCTCTCCTCAGTGTCAGTTGTGGACTTTCGTCAATGCCTTTCCTGGCATTTCCTGTGCCTACTCTGAGCTCGTTTCGTTCTCGTTGCAGTTTCAGTTTTTCTCTCTCCCTGTTCTGCTTTGTGGTTGCAACTCTCACTAGGCACACTGACACTCGCACTCACTAGTCCCTCTCACTCGCACTCGCTCTCTCCAACATTCTGCTTTGTACGTTTTCAGTGCACACAAAAAGTTATCAACACGTCAATACGTATTTTCGTGCGAGTGAAAATTACTGCCAATTACTGGCGAGTGTAAAACTGCTTTCTCTTACAACGAGTCTTCATTTCCCTTCACCGTTCAGCCGTGGCGTTCATATATACATCCCTGGAACTACCCGGAATCTCTGCAAGCTTTGCAAACCCCAGTAGAACCTCGACCTCGCAATCATGGCCTCGGAATACAAATACGACGAAGAAGGCGAGACTTGGCCGTTCTTCGTGTTGGCTATCTTGACCTTCATTCTCATTCCCTTGACCGCCAACTGGCTCTACAGAGCACTTTACACCAGCGACATCAAATCATACAATGCCTCCGTCAAGGGTGCCATTGTCGACGGCAGCAAGTCCGTAGACGTCGGCAGCAAGTCCGTAGACGTCGGCAACGCCGCCCAGATCTCGGCCTACCAAAAACAGAAGAAATCAGCCAAGATCTTCAACAAAACCCTTCTCATATTGATTATTGGTTGGGCTTTGGTGATTTACGTGGCCCTTTACTCGACTAAGGAAGCCGACTTGTCCGGAGTCTTTGATCCATATGCAATTTTAGATATTTCATCCTCCGCCAGCGAAAGAGAAGTCAAGAGTCGTTACAGAAAGCTTTCGTTGAAATTTCACCCTGATAAATTACCAAAGGACCTCACCGAGAAGGCCAAGGAAGAAATGGAAGCCACTTTCATTCTTATCAATTCCGCTTACAAGGCATTGACCGACGAAGTCACCAGAGCCAACTTCTTGCAGTACGGTCATCCAGATGGCCGTCAAGAAGTTTCCCATGGTATTGCTCTTCCAAAGTTCTTAGTTGAAGGAAAGTATTCTCCAGTCATGGTTTTATTGTATTTCCTTGTTATTGGTGTTCTTTTACCTCTTCTTGTTGGAACCTGGTGGAGCAATGTTAAGTCTCATACCAGGAAGGGACTTCACGTAGACACTGCTGCCTTATTCGCAAGAAGATTGACCGACAGAAACCCAGCCGCCGTGGTGACCCCAGAGACCATCTTGGATTGGATTTTGCAGAGTAACGAGGTGCAGACCACATTCAAGCACTTGTCCACCTCTGAAATCAAGGCTTTGGTCGAGAAACACTTTGACAGAGATTTCGAATACGTCAAAACGAACCCTCTGTTAGAAGATGACAAAGTGAGACTCGTGGCTTTACTTCCTAACCTTATTAATGGATTGATCGATATTGTTGTTGTCTTTAGACACCTTGATATTATAGTGGCTGCTAAAAATTTACAAAAAGCAGTGCTTCAGGCTGTCAGACCTACCGGAAAGTACCAAGAGCTTCTTCAATTGCCATTTGTTGACCCAGAGGTCGTTTGTAAACAACCAATAACAAAGCTTGGAAAGCTCTTCACTTTGTCTAAGGAAGATGCGAAGAAGACATTGGGTATTACGGACGATGATGAATTGAATACAGCTCTCAATGTTGCTTCTCATATTCCTAGTCTCCGTATTATTGAGTCCGATTTCAAAGTTCCAGGTGAAGAAGTGGTTACACCGCTGTCTAAGGCCCATTTATCTCTTAAATTCTTAGTCAAGTCTCCAAAACTCAAGTCTATCCCAGAGATAAGTGAGGACAGATTGAAAGATGAGGAGACCTTGGATTACATGAAAGACCCCACTTACGCCAATACCAGCCAGCCAGAGCTCCCATTCTCGTACTCTCCCTACTTCCCAACGAGTATTCGTAATCACTGGTCTGCTTACTTGATCCTTCAGAAAGACAACCGTTTGATTGAGGGTACCACGGAATACAACATCGAGCACATTGATTTGAGAAACTTGGAATTATCTCAAGAGGCATGGAAAGAAGGAAACGAAAGCGATGTTGTAATCGGTTCATACAATATTGCATTAACCTCACCAACACCTCCAAATGCTGGTACTTATCATTTCAGAATTGTGATTAAAAACAACGCATACTACGGTGCTGATGTAGACATTCCACTTTTCATGGATGTCGAAGTTCCACCGATGAAGGCACTTCCTAAGGTTGTCAAGGACGAAGTTGAGAGTGACGACGAGAGTGATATTTCTGATCCTGAGGAAGATTCTCTCGCCGGTGCATTGGCTGCCTTGAGAGGAGATCCTCCGAAGAGTAAGAAGGTAGAAGAAATCGAGGAAGGCGAAAGTGATAATGAGAGTGTATTTACAGATATAAATACTGACACTGAAGATGAAGGCGATAACTAAACGACTACTAGAAATAGTCACATGAGCCATGTTTCTTCCTGGTGCCACTGGTGAAAATATATAGATTTCCCACTGTAGTAGCTGGAAGCACAGTACCGTGTGTTCACCTTGAGAATCTGCGCTCTACGAGTCATTTTCAACTAGATTGAGATTGTCTCCTGTACTATACGTTCAGCGTATTATATATTTATAAATACAGATATATACAAAATTTATTTTTAGTAAAGCATTGAATGTAAGTCTTGAAAGAACCACGGAGTAATTTGCTGCCCATATGATCTTCTTTATTGGCCTCATTGAATTCTAGCCTTAGAATTCTACACAGCTAAAGAAAGTATGACAGCATCTGGGTTGGGTAAGCCTTGTTGCTTATAATAGTCCTTGAGGATCTCGTCACTTTTAACAAACCCATGCTTTAAATACCATTGCAAACTGGTGGTGTTGTCCACATGCACATGGAGAACAATCTCATGTATGAACTTTTTCTTAGTCTCCTCAATCAAGTAGTTTAACAATTTGGTGCCAATACCCAAGCCTCTATAAGCTTCCAATACAGCAAATACCTCGACGTAGACAGCGTTCGGCACTATTTTAGGGTTGAGCTGTTGCTGTAACATATTCTCGTATGAACCAATTTTGTGAGATGAGTTAATGGTCTTGGCCCTGATTGCACCTACTGGTAATTCGGAGTAGTAGGCCAACTTGACAATTTGATCTGTCTTAAGAGAGTCCTTGTACCATTGTTCAGGGTACGACGTAGGAAGGGTAACTTCGATGATTTTCTTGAAAACACCTATGTTGTTGACAGTTAAGTCATCCAATGACACAATATCCCTAGCCATGATGAGAAATTGATAGAATAGATGTGGTTTCTAAAAAGATGTGATAGATCTGGAGGTGGAACCTTTATCAGGAAGTGAAAATTAATCGAAGTTAATAGAATAGTCACATGACATGAAGTGCGTGATCGACAGTTTTGTATTATGGAGTGCAGGAATGCTCCTTAACTATGGGATTACAGTTATCAGGCTCGTCAATGGTGGTAAGATGGACATGCGTTGATGAGACTGGCTCAATAATTGTCTAAGACAAAACGATGAGTTTGTAAAATCAGTGGCCAAACTCCTCTCTTGGTATCCGTGCAGTTTGTAGCCCCTGTATTACCAAATTGTTTCCACAGTATTCTTAGGGTTTCTCCCAATAGTAGATTTTTCATATGCTGTTATAATTCTGTATATAGCACGTGACGTTTAGTGGGGTCTACTATATAACAACGGAATCATGCTAAGGTCATTAAATGGCATTCGTAATTCCACTCTTTCTATAGTGTATCAGACCACAACAATATAGCCATACCAGCACCATATTACACCTTCTACAATGCTTACTTTGATCTTGGTTCTCATAGTAATTTTCTTCTTGGCTAGATCCATACTCTCGGACATTTCTGTCACCAACCCGTTTGGTACCAAGGAGAAGGAAGACGAAACTATTATAGAAGGCAAATTCACTCCTCTCACTCTTGCCAAGTACAACGGAAAAGACAGCCCCAAGGTTTTCATTGCAGTTAGAAAGAGAGTCTTCGATGTGAGCCAAGGTTCCTCTTTCTATGGTCCTGGTGGTCCATATGCCAATTTTGCTGGCAGGGACGCTTCTCGTGGACTCGCTTTGAATTCGTTCGACTTGGCCTGTTTGACACCTCTTACCGAGCCAATTGACGACTTGGCAGATCTTACAGCCCCTGAAATCGAATCATTGGATAACTGGGAGGAGCACTTCGAGAACAAGTACCCAGTCGTTGGTACCTTCTCTGAGAACGCTAAGGCTTAACGAACACTTTTTTGGGCGGAACGAGAAGTACGGGTGCACATATCCAAGCTTCATCAAGATATAACGAGAATAAGGCTTCAAAGTACTCACCAGCAGGATGGCTGCCGTAGCTAAAAAAAACTAAAATTTCGACACTCGGTTTCTTGGTGGTCCAACTAGTTCTTGTTGGGCGGTCTTAACTATGCGTAGTCGCGCTAAGAGTTACAAGGCAGTTGCTATATAGAGTGTAAGTAGAATAATAGTATGAATATAGGATAACGAGAGCAAATGATGGTGACTTCCCGTAGTTTCTTAACTCGACACTGTGGACACCTCTAGCATATGTCAGCTGCTGTCAAAATGGAAACTCCGAGAAAGAAGCCCGAAATAACACAAGCCGTGCGCTGGACTATAGAGACCACTTGTTGCACAAGCAATAAGCAACACCCAACCAAATAAAACAAACAACACAAACTCTGCACATTGATAAATATTTACTCTACACCTTCATATTCCCAGAACCTCTTATATCTCCCATTTTACACCTTTTGACCACCTTTTTTGTGAACTTACCTATAATGGTAGTTACACCAGAAATTTTGGAACCAAAGATTTTGCAGTTATAAATTCTCCAAAGTTAAACACATGATAGACATCTAAATGTTTCCCTTTAAAAGCCGTGAAACTGCTCAAATTCGCCAGGATACCTTTTACAGGAGTATTACTTCCAATTTACAGTTGAACTTGCCTCGTATCCCACCAGGTTACTGCCACCAGCCTTTCACCTATAACCAGTCTAACCAGTAGGTCGTGCGCATACCACCATTTATTAACAAAATTTTGAAGATGAACAGTGTCTATTTCAACGACTGCTAGCAGTGCTTTCCCAGCTTGTACATAGTGACCACAGAACCATGAGTTACCGTGGCAGAGGAAGAGGCGGGTTCCATAACCAGAACAATTATAGAAATAATAATAATAATCAGAATAACTACAACCAACAGAATGTTGATCAGTTTGTGAATCAGAACTCTATACCAGTAGAGATTTTGGGATGGAACGGAGCCTCTCTGGAAGAATGTATCAATTTCATATCCAGAAAGTGTAAAATAGTCGTCAACAACTTCAATGTCGATCCCAGCACCGGTATCTTGAAAGGATACGTGAAAACACAACAGCAAGCCACTGAATTGTTGAATTGGTCTGGTGTGAAATTTGCGGGCCAGTCTTTGAAGATCACCAAAGCCAATAGTCCAGACTCTTTCACCAACAAAATGGGCGGAGGAGGAACCCAGACAGTCCCAAATAGTAATAATACAATTGAATCAATTACCAATTTCTTGAAAATGCGCTATCAGCCAGAGATCAAACTCTTGAATCTTGCCAGTGTAAAGCTGGATCACAACTTAAACTCACAAGGATTCTTCGGCTCAATTTCCACTACCTCGAAGTTCTTTATGGCTTTGATGAAAATTGCCAAGGACCTCAAATTGGATGTTCTTAGTGTAGACTTGTCCGGCAACGAATTGTCTGACTTGTCCACCATTTCTCCACTCGCTGCCACGTTCCCATTATTGCAAAATCTTTCCTTGCAGAACAACAATTTCAATAGACTCAAGGCTTTCGAAACGTGGCGTCACAAGTTGAATTTCCTCAGAGAGTTACTCCTCGGTGGTAACCCCCTTGTAGCCAACCAGGCAAACCCTGTAGAAATCAATAATATCAAGGTCGAGTTGATGAAATCGTTCCCTCGCTTGATCGTATTAGACGGGGAAGTGATAAGAAATGAAGAGTTACTTAATAATACATTATCTTTCCCATTTCCATCACTGGTGTCAATGTTCTTTCAGGATGAAGAGATAAGAAATATGTCCACTAACTTCATTTCCAACTACTTAAAGTTATGGGATGCTAACAGAGCAGATCTCATGATTCTCTATCAGAACGAGTCACAATTCTCGATGCAAGTCGACTCGTCGCATCCATTTCTCATAGACTCCAACCCTAGCCATTACTCTAACGGTGCTGACTTTGGAAACTATTTATCCAATTCGCGTAACTTGACTAGAGTATCATCGGTGAAAGCAAGATTGAGTCGTGTTGCAATCGGCCAGGAACAGATCTTCAAGTCATTCTCACAACTTCCAAAAACTCGCCATGATCTCATGACTCATCCAGAGTTATTCTCAATGGAGAGCTATAGATTCCCTCAGTTGAATGGAATCATGATCGTTATACATGGAAGCTTCGAAGAAACTGCACAACCAGAAACAGAAGCTCCCCAGAATGTACCCAACGGGCCAAGAGGACGTTTCAATAATTCAAAAAACAAAAAGGCTGCCCTTAGCAAGAAGAGTTTTGACAGAACTTTCGTTGTGATTCCAGGGCCGAACGGATCCATGATCGTTGCCAGCGACTTGTTATCTGTTAGACCGTTTGCGGTAAAGGATGCTTGGAATGAAGCCGACAAGAATGCTTCACCAGCTCCCACCAATACTGCTGTACCTGTGCCTGTGGCACCAGTAGTAGACGGTGTTCCACAGAGAGTGCCTACCCCAGCAGATTTGCCACCAGAAGTCAAAGTAAATCTTAACCCTCTTCAACAGGAGATTCTCGTAAAGATTCTCTTGGAAACAAAGTTGAACATGCAATACAGCATAATGCTCTGTGAGCGGAGCCACTGGGACTACCAGCAGTGTACAATAAACTTCAAAAACTCTGCTGCTACCCTTCCCCGTGAAGCTTTCACGGCGTAGTAAAATAGAGATGGGACTATGTAAAGACTGACTAATGTACCATCATCCTGATAGTATGTAATGTATTGTATAGGAATATAAAAATTATAAATCTGTAACTATTTAACTAAGCCGTTTGTCATCGACAACGCAATGTATACAACCACGCAAGTACTCCATCACCTGCCTGGACAAACTGACAAACTAACAAACTAATTACATCATATAGTCATACATCAACACCACAAGTAAATAATTAGACACTTCATCAAATATTCATTGGTAGCGCCGCTTAAATCAGACACATCGCAAAACTTATCTATCTTATATTTTAAATGTTGAATGTATTGCTTCTTGTAGTAACGACGATAGTAGCTCAATTGAGGGACCCTAGAATGTATTTATAACGTAATGGGGTATAATATTGCTATGGTCACGGACTTCTTCTACCCTCAGCCGGGAGGAGTGGAGTTCCATGTCTATCACTTGTCGCAGAAGCTCATAGACTTGGGCCATTCTGTAGTGATCATAACTCATGATTATGGATCTAGAAATGGAGTACGAACTCTCACCAATGGCTTGAAAGTGTACTATGTTCCATTGGCTGTGATATTCCGAAGCTCGACTTATCCATCGGTCTTTCTGGCATTCGCCGTGGTCAGAAACATCTTCATCAGAGAAGATATCGATATCGTACATGGCCATGGATCGTTATCCAGTTTGTGCCACGAAGCCATTTTCCACGGACGTACTATGGGAATGAAGACAGTGTTTACAGATCACTCACTTTTTGGATTTGCAGATGTGTCATCTATTCTAGGCAATAAGTTGCTTAAGTTCAGTTTGAGTGATGTAGGGCATGTCATCTGTGTTTCTCACACTTGCAAAGAGAACACCGTCTTGCGAGCCTCGATAGACCCACTAAATGTGTCAGTGATACCGAATGCCGTGATCTCAAAAGATTTCTCTCCTGCTAAAGACAAAATCCCACCATCGAATAAAACTACTATAACGATAGTCGTAATATCTAGGCTCTTTCCGAACAAGGGAGCCGACTTGTTAACAGCAATAATACCAAGAATTTGCAATGACAGACCAGAAGTTCGGTTTTTAATAGCGGGAGATGGCCCCAAGTTCTTGGACTTGGAGCAAATGAGAGAAAAGTATTTCTTACAGGAGAGAGTCACACTTATTGGTGCAGTTAAACACGAAGAAGTCAGAGATGTCATGATTCAAGGAGACATTTACCTTCATCCCTCGCTCACAGAAGCATTTGGAACAGTAATTGTAGAGGCAGCATCTTGTGGGTTGTATGTTGTAACTACCAAAGTTGGTGGTATACCAGAGGTTCTCCCAGCCCACATGACAAGCTTTGCAGAACCCGAAGAGGATTCTCTTGTCTCGGCAGCTTTGGCCGCCATCGACTTGGTGAAATCAGGAGAAATTGAGACTTCCAAATTTCATGACGAAGTTGCAAAAATGTACAGTTGGGCTAACATAGCAAAGCGTACAGAGAACGTGTATAAACTCCTAGATAAGACGAAGACTAATGAACCTCTCTTCAACAGGTTGCAAAAGTACTATTGCTGTGGCTTTATAGCAGGAAAGCTATTCGTTCTAATTGTCATAGTAGATATTTTTATCTACGAACTTCTTGAGTGGCTATACCCAGCAGAGCATATAGACAAGGCTACGAAATGGCCCAAGAAGAAACCTAATTTTAATGACCGTAACGACCATAATTAATTTTACAAATATTAATAAATAACATTATTTACTCAACCGCTATTGAATAGAACTTAATTGTGTATCTAGAGAGGCCAACAGCTCCTCTAACTTAAGGTTCATATATCTAGGGATATTGACCCTTGGTAGCCATTGGCGATCTGTTGAAGTCACCTTAATTGCAACTGTACGAAGTGCTAGATCTTGCAATTGTCTACCACAGTCATGAAATTTCACGCTTGGGCGGTGTACTTGTTCTTCGACAGGAAGTATTCGTTTCTCAAGCCAGCCCAAATTATCTTCGTGTTTGACTGTTGTTTGGAATACCAGATTGGCTACTTTTCGTAATAGAACGATTTCTTCAATCAAAGCTAGCCTATCTATAGCTTTTCTCTCAGAATGAACAGTAGCAAATTTTCCCTGGAAGTCAAACTCTTGCCTGCTTTTAGCCAAATCCTCTATTTCTTTTTCCAATGCAGAATTTGACAGAACAAGACCTTCGACCTGTTGCTTGCTTCTCTCATACTCATGGTGTAGCTCACCGAGCTGCTTTTTCACCTCTTGTATAGCACCAATATGCATGGAATTAAGCGATTCCATATTCTTTTCTAGTAGCTTGATATTTAGTTGATATTCATTTAATTGCCTGTCTCTCTCTGACATTTTGGCCCTAGCATCAGCCAATTCGGCATTCAATGCATCAACATCAATGCTGAGTTCAAGGGTACTTACATTCTTTTTTAAGATGTCCATTGGAGCATGATAAATTGACTGGAATCCGACGTTACGAATGGAGTAATCTGAACTAGCTTTATTTCTGTATGCTTTGAGCCTTTGTTCGATCTCTTGCAAGGTGCTTTCAAGAGACGCATTTGAGTCGTCACTGACACCACTCAAACAAAAGTCAAGTCTTTTGATGTGCCATTCATTCGATCGTCTGAGATCTTCAAGAATTGACTCCAAGCGAAAGTCTGTGTTTGTAAAGACAATATCGTTCAGCTCTTCTGATTTCAGAAGGCGGTCAAAAACCTCATTTGCTAAGAGCTCAACCGTGGCACAATCCCTTGATAATTGCATTACTTTACCATTTATTTCCTTTTCAAATTCAGAATCTGATCTTCCATTCACCATGCCATGCAAAACAATCTCATTCAAGAAGCGACTACTTAGTTGAGAATCAGAATGAATGAACGCTAATTGAAACAGAAAACAGCCCTTATTAATATACTTCAACTCCAGCGTTCTCAACTTCAACAATATTGACATAAGGTCTCCTGTTATGTTCAATATAGGATTTATGAATGTGGGTGCATCGTCGTAAGAAGTGTCGTTTATGGAAACTAGATTTGACTGCAACTGAATCAATACGTTTACCAAATTCTCAGAACTTGCTATAACCCCGTCATCTTCGTAATTGAATTCCCACAAGCGAAGTAACATTTCGAGCTCTTTGGTAAGTATTGCCGAAGCATGATCTCGTAAGTGTGATATATAAGTGATCCTTTCAGGGACCCCAAAAGGTTTCTTTAATTCTTTCACATAAAATATACAACACTTCATGTGATATATGGCATCCCAAACATTTTTTAACATCTCGGAACCCTCCCTGTGAAGATTCTCTTCGAGGAGGCGTAACTTGAAATCCGAATACTGAGCCGATACTCTTTCTGCTCTAGTTGAAGACTTCAGAAGAGCAAGTTGCAGTTTTAATAGCTCTACTTCTCGCATCAATTGCTGTGACAGTTCCACATTAGTGTCACCTTGTTCCTCAGTATGAAGAACTTTCAACCTCTCCTCCATGTATCTATTTCTTTTTTCAAGATCCTCAATTGTATTCTTGTCTTGTTTAATCACCTCCAGTAATTTAGACAAATTGCTCTTCAATTCTTGTTCAACAATTGCATGACTCTCTTCAAGGCTAACGTCTAGTTCATGTAGTTCATTAAATTCGTCAATTGTTTTGGTAAGTGTCTCCACTTTTTTAGATAGTTCGTCATTCTCACTACTAAGGTGTTCGACCACTTTTTCCAAATCTAAAGTGGATTCAAGCTTTTCTTGAAGTGACATTATTGTGTCCTCAGCCAAAGAGAGCTTCTTTTGAATTGAGTTGAAGTCGGACCGAGATGTCTCCTGTTGGGATACTCTTGATGATAATTCTTTAATTTCTTGCCGCATATCCAGTTCTGTGCTAGTTGTGAACTGCTGAAGACTCACTAAGGCTGATTCCAATTGCTTGTTACGAAGTACAATCTTTTGAAGGTCGTCTTCACTTAACTTATCAATAGAGATGGTGCTTTTAACCTCTTTTTCGAGTTCTTTGCTCAACTCTGCCTCTTCCTGAAGAAGACTATAGTCAGTTTTTAGCTCATCATATTTTAACTGTAGTTCTTCCAATTGGGATCGAAGACCATCTGTAGATGCAATTAAGAACTCGTGATCTACAGTTTGCATTTCCAATTGTGATTCTAGCAGCATAATGCTCCTATCTTTTTTAGTCAATTCTTCTTCGATTGCTGATATTTTCTCCCTGTATGACTTTATGTCTCCGCTGGTATTCTTTAGTTTCAGCTGTAACTTGTCTATTACATGATGTAGATGTGAAGGGTCGTCAACAGATGGTCTTGCGAGTCTAGGAGATTCAAGCCTGGGGGAGGCCGAATTCCCCCTAGATGGGGATATTAATGCCTCTCTGACAAACAAGCCATATTTTCCGTCGATTTTGGACGTGCTGAAATACCTGACACCATTCACCGATCCGTCGTTTCTTCCATTGGGTCTGTCAAGTTCTATTCCGTACCACTCACCAGCTGCAAATTCTGTTGTGCCTATGAACCTCACGACACCCGGCTCGTCCTTGACCAGGACTTTCAGGCCGATGCATAGCACCATGGCGCGAGAGATATTATCGTAGCAGCTACTATGTGTAGAAATAGGAGCGATAGAGAACTCAGATTCTGTATTTCTCTTTACCCTGAATTCTAATGCACTATGCTGCTATCGCTAATGCTAACTAACAAGTAGTATACAATACATGGCATACAGTACAAATAGAGACCGAACGCGCGTTCTTATTTCTGTCTCTCTGCCTCTTTTGTCTCTCTCTCTCATTTCTCATTTATCCTTGTCTCTCATTTTGTTATTTCTGTTGTCTCTTTTCTCAGTATTAGCGGTCGCAGTGCCAATTTACTTAGCGCCATTTTTCTGTGCTCACCCGTCTAGTTCTCTCAGATTCGCAGTGCTCGCCTGTGTGTCTCTGTCATATCTCAGTGTAGTCTGCCTTTCCGTGCTCACTTTTCATTAATTCCTGTTGTTACTGTATACCGTATTTTGCATAAACACAGAAGCGGTTGTTTCGTATCTTTTTATACGCTTGGTAGAAGTGTGGAAGAACAGAATCTTTTTGAGCTGTAAGAATAGCCATTGTTGCAAGGGTAGCTTCATCTTTATTTCTCGATCCGTAGTTAGCCAGAAGTTTCGCCTTCTATACGAGATCACCTTCATATATTCATAGATCACCCTCTCCAAATGCTGCACAATAACTCGTCTCTTTCTGCTGGAAACTCCTCTAGCGCCAAACGAGGTTTGGGAAACCTCAAGGTGGAGCTCTTGAACGAACAGAAACAAGAGATCAGAGAAGCATTCTCGCTCTTTGACATGAATAACGATGGTTATTTGGATTACCACGAGCTCAAAGTGGCCTTCAGAGCTCTTGGGTTCGATTTGACCAAGAAAGAGGTGTTAGACGTGATACACGAATACGATACAGACGACAGGAATTTGATATCGTATGAAAACTTCTTCCAGGACGGTATGTATTTGTCACAAAGAAAGGCGTACGAGAATTGAGGTCGTACTTCGTCTGTTTACCGCCATTTCATCGGAATTATACTAACATACGTTTCTAGTCGGAGAGAGAATCGTGAATAGAGATCCATTGGACGAAATACGTAGGGCTTTCAAGTTATTTGCTGACGAACAGACTGGTACCATCATGCTTAGAAACTTGAGAAGAGTCGCCAAGGAGTTAGGAGAGAACTTGACGGAGGACGAACTCAAGGCAATGATAGAAGAGTTTGACTTGGACGGGGACCAAGCAAGTATGTATTTTTTAGCATAGCAGCGGCATCTGTTGCCGTAAGCACAAATATTTATGCAACTATGAGCCTAGCTAATTGGGATAACTTACTAACACATATTATAGTCAACGAAGAAGAGTTCATTAAAATTTGCACCGAATAAAGTTTAAGAAATTGAACCATGGATCGAGAGACATTGAGCTCGATCCGTTTGCTGTCTAATCTGTATATTACCATTCTGTATGAATAAAGACCCTAGAGTTATGATACAATCGCTGTAGTGAGAATTTGTGGGAATTACAACACTTCAATCATTCTCTTTCAAGGATGACATCCTTAAGAGCATCAGACAGAACGGATTTAAGATTTAAAATACAAAGGTATATCAGCTACCTGAGTTCTGCGAGTTTCTTGAGCCCCAATTTCTGAAATCACTGCATCGGCGGCACCGAATCACAATAGATATATTTGAAACGGCACCAAGAAGTAACCGAATGAGTGCTACAACCCGTATTTTGCTGTTCAAAAGGGAATTCATAAGTCGCAATATGAACAACAATAACAGCCGAAATCGGTTAGATTTTCTCCAGAAGTATATCTCATTGAATATTTTCTGTATTTCTACATCGTACTAAGAATAAAACCATGAGGATAAGTGCAGCCCCACTATATATGGTTAACTAATTGGTTCAATCTCTCATTTTTCCCCTATTTATGTTCTCCCTCCGTTTTCTTCTATTAATTCTTCTCGGTATTCATTTCTTCTCATCAATAACCTCACCTCAGCAAGCACCTTCAGTATTCCTCGCTTCTCACCTCTTCATATCTCACATCAGCTACCACTGCCTAAGTCGCATTGCGGCCAAATCACTCTAAACAGAAAGGATCGAATCTAAAATCACACAGCGCTACCACTCGGTCGTGTGAGGAAATTTTTCACTTACATTTTTTTCAGTTGCCCGTTTAACATATAACAGCTACAACTGTAGGTGATACTCTGGATTCCAGAACTAGCAATAGCAGCCAGCATGTCGTGGAACACAGCTAAGAAGAGATTCCAGAGGGACATAGAGAGTCTCCCTACCCGTCTCCGTGACTACTACCAAAGAGAACTCAATGCTAGATATACATTGCCAACGTTTGAAGGAGCTCAGCTTCCAACGATACCAGCACCAAAGAGAAAGACTAATGTCCAGAAAGGTATTGCACCAGGCGACTTAGTGTACATCACAGAAGGTGAAAAGAAGGGAACGGTTACTTCCGTCTTTCACTATAATCCTAGTAACGACGCCATTTTAGTTGCTAACGTTACGGAGAAGAGAATCACCCCTAAGACCACTTGGGTGGATAACCAGAACTCCCATTACGTAGATTATCCTAAGTACATTCCACATTCGTCAGTAAAACTTGCTGGTAAGGATAGAGATGACTCGGGCAAAGTGAGCTACGTAGTAGCCGACGAAATCGTCTTGAAGGACAGGTACTACGATGAGAGATACAGAACATGGTTACCAAGACGTTTCGTAAAACATCACGATACCATCGAGATTCCATGGCCAAACCCCCCAACTGCATTTGAAGACGACAACTTGTCAACCCCAGAACTTGCTGTTTTGGAAAAGACCTACGAGTTGCAGACTATAGCCAAATCTCCTTTCCCTAAGGCTGCTTTGGACCAGTTAAGAAACCCTCACTCTAGACATAAGAAGAGAATTTTATCTGAGTTACAAGCCAGAAGACTCAATGCTCCAGATATGCCACTTTCTACGGAACAGAAGATATACTTGGCCAAACAGGCCAACAAGCCTAAGAAGGTATACACGAACTTGTCAGAAGAAATCAAGGATTTCATTGGTGACAAGATTGCACAGCATGTCAACAGCATCGAAGAGCCAGCTTTGCTCGCTCACTTGGAAGCCTTGTCGAAGTCGACCATTCCAGACTTCAAGAAGACTATGGAAAATATCAAAGAAAACGAGAAAACTCAATAGGAGGTGTGTTGTAATTAGGCAGAACTCATGTACATATATATTAATAAATAACTAGACGTTACAAATCTTTGGGATATTTGAGCAAGTTTTATTCATGAATTCGATACGTATAAATGCAGGTGAACACAGTTTATTTGTTCAATCCCATACATATCTTACATCTGCCAAATTTGGCTGTCGTTAATTTTATGTATATTATTTTACACTGCGTCTTCTCACTACAATTTCTCGTAGTCCAACTTGCCTTCTAACTTCTTGACGTCTGCCACCTTTCTGACTGCCTTCATCAAGTCATTTTGCAATATATAGTCTCTGTCATCTCTGATGGCGAAGAAACCTGCCTCGGTGACCACGTTTCTGATATCGGCACCGTTGAAGCCATCACTCATTTTTACAGCAGCTTCGAAGTCGAATTCACCTTGTTTAGACACCTTGGATGTGTGGATCTTGAAGATTTCCAAACGGCCTGCTTCATTTGGTAAACCGATTTCGATTTTTCTGTCCAATCTACCAGCTCTCAACAAAGCTGGGTCCAATGTGTCCGGTCTGTTGGTGGCCATAATGACCTTAGTCTGCCCTAATGTATCGAAACCATCCATTTGGTTCAATAATTCCATCAATGTTCTTTGGATTTCTCTATCAGCAGAAGTACCTTCACTGAATCTACGACCACCAATGGCATCGACTTCATCCATGAAAATAATACATGGTTCGTGCTCTCTGGCATATGCAAACATTTCTCTGATCAAACGAGCGGATTCACCGATATACTTGTCCACGATAGCAGATGCTGGAGAAAAGATAAAATTGGCACCAATGGTGGCAGCAACGGCTTTGGCAAGTAACGTCTTACCAGTTCCTGGTGGACCATATAATAACACACCCTTTGGAGGCTTGATTCCGACTCTGTGGAATAACTCTGGGTTCTTGAGAGGAAGCTCAATGACTTCTCTCAATTCTCTGATTTGGTCGGTCAAACCACCGATACCATTGAATGAAATGTCACCAGGTTCGAATGTAGTCATGTTGTACACCAATGGATCGACTTCTCTTGGTAATATACGCATGATTGTTAATGTTGTCATGTCCAAAGACACTCTGACACCGTTCTTCAAACTTTCCTTCTTGATGGTGTTACGGCACCCGACAATGTAACGAGGACCAGAAGAAGCTTTGACAATGAAACGTTCCTCATCCAATTGCTTGAGCACTTCTCCTATGATTTGGCCCACTGACTGAAGAGCCTTTATGTCGTTTTCGGTCTTGTCGTAGTCATTGTCCAAGTCTCGTATGCTGAGTCTGAGTTCCTTCAAACGAGCGTCCCACTTTCTGTGCTCTAGAAGCTTATCCTTAAACTTGGACAACGCCCTGTCTCTTTCTGGGTCTGTTTGCTGCTGAGGAGCAGCTGGCGTTTCGTCGGCGTTCAATGCTGCCAAGAGGGGATCGTTTTCTTCGGCCATGGTGTGTTTGATTTAACTACTTGGACGATTTGAATGAATTAATCCGTGCCTTCACTAAACTACTGTGTATCGAATCGAGACTAGTCACAATGTGTAGATAGATGTACAGATATGCTATAATAAATGGGAGAAATCCAGCTCAATGAACACGCTAATTCCAGCTACAAAGATACTTAGTCTGCCTATGTATCGCTGCTGTCTGCTGGCTCAATGGTGCAATAATCAACTCTAGCTACAACTATGCCAAATCACTATTCACGTCCAGCGGTTAGTCGATTGTTGTAGTGGCAAAATAGAGGGTGGTGAGCACACGACCGTGAGGTGAGCGGCAGAAATCTGAGAGTGCGAGACACTAAGAGAGTGAGACAGAAAAATGAGAGCTGAGAACTGAGACTCTGAGACTCTGAGACAAGAACAGACAAACTAATGGGCCACGCAATGAATCGCTGAAATGTGTGTCACGTGAAAAAGTCGAAACTGGAAGAGGCTCCGAAAAAATCTGTTACTATGACTAAATGGGAGAGTACGAAGAGAGATGGAAAGAAAGAGGTATCGGAACATTGGACAACAGAAAGCACATTGACTCCGCTGAAAGCAGTGAAAATCGCATAGGAAAAGTGTAGCAGTAGGCAGCGATGGAGTTTCACGCAATTGTATTCTGTGGCGAGGGCAAGACCTTGAGTCCCTTCTCTCAGACCAGATCAACAGGCATTCCTAAAGCGCTTTTGCCCATTGCTAATAGACCAATGATAGAATATGTGTTGGAGTGGTGTGAAAAGGCGTTTTTTCCAAAGGTCACTGTTGTTACCAGTACTCGGTCTCAAGACGACATCGAAAAGGCGGTACAAGTCTACCAGGAGACGCTTGTTCAGAGAAAGAAAGTCATCTTAGAATCAGAGTCCAAAGAGGCATCGGATGATGTCTCGGGCTACTCCACAGCCATTAATGTATTGGGACTCGACACCGAAAACAGCGGAGAAATCTTATATCACTTGCATAAATCATCTTCTTTGAAGGGTTCTCAAAACTTCGTGATTTTACCTTGTGACTTCGTCACCAACTTGCCCCCACAGGTATTAATTGAAGCTTACAGAAGTAAGGACGACTCCGATTTGGGGCTCTTGGTGCACTACAGAAATCAATTGGAGATTGAAGATAAGAAATCGAAGATATTCCCAAAGAACTATACCATCTACAGTGACTTAGAAGACGGCAGATCTCATTTATTGGACATATATTCTCCGGAAGACATTGAATTCCACCAGGCATTGAAAATTAGAACTCAGATGTGCTGGAGATACCCCAATGCTACCATTAGTACCCGACTTTTGAACAGTTCCATTTTCTTCGGTTCAGCAGACATATTCACTATTTTTGAGAACAACGAGGACAAATTTACCGAATCTTATTTCAAGAGCCGTTCTGTAACAAAGGTGGTCAGAGACTTGGGAAGAAGATCATGGAGACATTCCAAGAATAAGGAATCTATTGCATTTTTGGTGTTGCCAAGTCAAGCTACTTTTTTCAGAAGCAACAACTTGCCTGTGTTGATGGAAGCTAATCGTTACTTCATGAAGATACAAGCCCTGTCCAAGGCACAGTCGGCAACTTCACAACCAAAGGAGAAGCCATTAGCCAATGTTGGTATAGACTCGTTGATAGGGCCGGATACAGTGCTTGGCGAGAAGACAAATGTGAAGAGAAGTGTTGTAGGCTCCAACTGCACTATTGGAAAGAGAGTAAAGTTGACTGGATGTCTTATTTTGAATAATGTAACCATCGATGATGATGTTCAGTTAGAAAACTGCATCATCGGCAATGATGTATTCATTCATGGAAAGAGTAAATTGACGAACTGTAATGTGGAATCCACCAATGAGATTGCCAGAGGTACACAAATGAAGGGTGAAACATTGTTGCGCTTCACTTTAGAAGGATTGGTGGAAGGAGACGAGTCTGCTATTGAGACTCTGGATGATGAATATACTGATGACGATTCTGAGACCGACTACGATGAATTTGAAGACGAATACGCTGGAAATGATGATGGGTTGTTCGCGTATTAAATAGCATTTTATACGTATAAGCACAGTAATATATTATATTGTAAATAATCAAATAGGATTTTGGTTGTATTTACACTTATACTCCTACAAAAGTTAAGGGTGACAGCAATCGGCAGTAAGCCGAATGTAAAATTTTATACCAATATACATATCTATATACCCTATACCATGAATGATGACCTGAAACACAAACAGATCTTGCTATCACAAGAATCTAAGAGGAAATCTATGAATTAAAAGAATGCAATGAATTCAATCTAATGGATCAAATGGCGTGGAACATGTCAGAAACCTGACTGGAAGGAATAGTCTTCTTCTTTTTCGAGACCTGTGATTCTTGAATGTTCTTCTTTCTTTCCACCCTTTCGTCTGCATCTTTGTCAGCAGATTCTTCGCTGTCTCCATCAGAGGAAGAGTCTTCCAGTGATTGTGATTGTTGCTGTAATTTACGCATTAATATGGGATCAAGCCTTCTTGAACGCTTGTAATTCGAGCGTTGCTTATGTTGAACAGACATTGGCGGGATGCTAGGTCTGAAATGATGCAAGGGTTTGAGGTCCAGCAGTAACGAGAACTCGTAGTCTAATGGAATCTCGAAAACATTTTCCGGCTCAGAAGTAGCACTCTTATCTACGGCACCCTCAGAAGCTGTTCTCTGGCTATTCTGGGTAGTGGTATTATGCATATTAGAGATCTCGGCCCTTCTGGTTAATGCCCAGTTTTCGATATCTCCGTCGTTGGTTATGACTTCCAAAAGGTCATCAAGACATTGTAAGTAGCCCTTGTGATGCAAAAGTGAGTTTGAATTATGAGTAAGACGGTATAACGCTGCCACCGATCTAGCGGCATTGGCAAACTCGACTTTGTGGTTGCTAGATGTGGTATTACCAGTTATAGAAGAGTTGTATAAGGCTGCAACGGATTTGGCAGCATTTTTGAACTCTGTGGTGAGATCTTGACTCAACTCGTCTATGGATCCTTGGTTAACCGGCTTTGTGGGTGGAAGATTGGACGACAAGTTTGACAAGTCCATTGTTGCTCTTTAATTATGATCACGTCAGTGAGTATTCCAAAGTAGTTAAGTAAAATTGGGTCGAATTTAGCTTGAAGCAATTAATAAATGAGTTCAACGTCTTCGTGCAGTGAAATATTCGATTCCAGAATGCTAATATGAGAGTTTAATGATTTGTAATACTTGTAGTTAATGGGTATGTTGTTAGTTACTAACAGAAGACGATGATACAATTTTTTCTTTGTGGTGTAAGGGTTTTGGTCACGTGAGAATTATGATAAAGCTATTGTAGGAAGTGAAGTGGAGACGGACAATAAGAATTGTAAAAAGCAAGTGAATTGATTCGTAGTAAGTGGCAAATTGAATGTAGCGTTGTAGGTGTCATGGATATTATCTTGATCTGTTTCGTGTGGCCTGAACCCCCATTTGCTCTCTTGCCGTTCTAGTTGCCATGCCCGTAGTGGGGTCCGCAGTCGAATTGTCTTTGACGTAAAAGAAAATGCGACAAAAATACGGCAATTGTAAGAGCAGTGAATGCGACAAGACTAGCAGCCCGTTTTAAGCATGCATTTGTGAACACAGAATTACTCCGTCCAACAGCACCACGTTTGCTATTCTCAAATCAACGCTCTAACAAAGTGTATTCAGTATCCTATAAGCTTTTCAAAGGAGGTTTCCATTTATCTGAAATCCTAGTAATAAGAAAAAACCCAAAGGACCCCCAAGGAATTTTCGATATGCTACAACTGTATTAGAGGTTCTGTGTGTAGCGCTTTTTTGACAGGTCAGTGGGTCCATTGATTGGGGTAAGTGGGGTAGAAGTCACGGATTGGCAAGAGCTAGAATTGCAGTCCTCGACGGAGGGATGTCAAAGACATTCCGAATGGAGCAGATTGGGTTCAGTACATCTGTAACAATGGATCGTTCTGTATGAAGCTATGGGCAACATCAGTATATTGTTATTTCACTTCCTGCATAATTAGGAAAGCTCTTACTGTTGGAGAAAGAGGTACGAGATAAGAAAAATACAAAAAGACATGCAATCTCACCATAAAGTATACATTATCACCAGTCCTTGCCCATCTCTAACTACTCTAATAGAAATCGAATGTATAACGGTCTACCTTCCCTCCACTTCTCTTCTACCATCTCCATCATCTAACTATCTTGTTGCAATTTTAGGCCTGCACACAGCATCCTCAGCTTTCCAGCTAAATATTCTGGTTAGGTGTTAACTATTACCACGACTGAATGTGACAGAGTAGCTTAGGATAACTTATACAAAATGGTCCAGTCCACATTGATATACCGGTATGATGGTAAGTAAACGGTCAATTCGCATTCTTTCAGCTTTTTCGCGGTAAAAATCCCATACTAACATGTGTAGCTCTCCCCTTATGTGGTTCAGTCGATGACAACAACGATCCGTCCTTAGTGGACCAAAAGAAGAAATGCAAGATTCTTATTTCGAGAATCACCCCAAACTCGGAGCCACAGGCCACCATCGAGTCTGGTGATTACAATATCCATTATTTGATCGCCAGCTCCATCATATACATCTGCATTTGCGAGAAATCGTATCCCAGAAAGCTTGCGTTCTCGTACTTGCAAGAGATATCACACGAATTCCACAACTCACATGGCACTGAGGCCTTGGGAAGCACTGCTAGACCGTTTGGTTTTAGCTCTTTTGACAACTTCTTAAGCAAGACAAAGAAGATATACCAAGACCAGAGAGCTCAGTCAAACTTGGACAGGTTGAACAATGACTTGGCAGATGTCAAGAAAGTGATGACTAAAAACATCGAAGACTTATTGTACAGAGGTGATTCGTTAGACAAAATGAGTGACTTGTCCCTGAGTTTGAAGAGTGATTCTCTCAAATATAGACGTAGAGCACAAAGAATTAACTTGGAAGCTTTAATCAGACAGTACATTCCTGTTGTGGGCGTGGGTTTGGTTTTTGTCTTCTTGATCTGGTACATGTTCTTAAGAAGGTAGATGCGATGTAATTAGTGGTGCCGTGAGATAATACTGGCAAGTTTAGAGATATGAACAGACCTATGTAATTCTAACACTTGTATGTATTCAGTGTATGTATTCAGTGTATGAACTCAGTTCTTAGTCTTTAATGTATATTCTATAGATAATTGAAGAGAATATACCTGTAGGTGTTGTAGGGCACTCCATTATAATCCAACCTAAAAGGTATTACGACAATTGGAAACTATCCTTGGTGTTAGCATATTTCTACATATGTCGCATTCCTTGACGCAAATAAATTTGCGTCACACTCCAGTATCAGATAAAAGATCGTCTCCCACAAGTACTCTAATGAAGAATAGTTGCTTTGTTACTTCCAATTGACTCGGTCTTCCACTTATGAAAGACGTACAGCCAAAGCAAACAGACAAAGATGGACAGCATGATGGCATCAAATTCAACACTTCGTTCACATCTCCTTCAAAACTCGTTGCAGGGTCTAGTATAACACCAGCCAAGTTTCCAAGTGTACCAACAACAGCAGTGAACCTAGAGAATGTTGGTAGCATCGCACCAGAACTATTGCCAGCGCATAGTACCAACAGTAGCAGCTTAGATGCTCCAGATTCGAGCCATTTGCGTGTATCTGCAAATAATCACAATGCGGGCCGCTTCTCTCTATTAAGTGAGAACAGTTACGTTCCTTCTTTAGGAAGCGAAGACGAGTATGAAGAAAGGTACGAAAACAACTTAGACACTACCCATAATGAAGAAGAAGACCTTCAAAGTATTTTAAACGGCTTGATACGACATGAGAATCACTTCAATGGCCTGATTTCGAATCGTGGACTGGTCTCTCTGCCAAGGCAAGAGCTTTCCTTCCTAGATTTGAATATATTTCCCCATGCTGAGACTGTACGCTCTGGCGAAGAGTATTATGATAAATACATACGTATACTGAAAGATGAAGATGAGGCAGCTTTCAATGATAAGTTGAAGCACTTCTTTATACTTTCAAGCGCTGGAAAACCGGTTTTTTCGATGCATGGTGCCGATGACATTATAATGGGATACATGGGCATAATAACAACAATTGTCTCTACATTTGAGGAGAACATGAAGGAAGAAATAAAGTCAATTACAGTTGGAGATAGAATAAAGATTGTGGCTATCAATAAGAGCCCCTTAATTTTGGTTGCAGTCTCACAGATCAGTTACGAAATGATGTCATTCAGCCATAACGAATCAGCCGCTGAAGAGATACATCCAAACTCATTGGGGGACCATGATAGCGATAGTGACGACCTCATATTAATAAACCAGTTGAATACGTTGTACAACTACTTACTTTCCATTCTTTCCAAACCTACGATTGAAAAGAATTTTTACAATAGAATGAACTACGATCTTCGAAGGGTGTTGACACCTTTGGATTTCCATAATTTCGAGTCTTTGTGTCTCAAATTGACTTATGGATTACCATTACTTAAAGAAGGTTATAAAATAACCGATACAAGCAGCTTTGATTTTTATATTGGGGAGCTTTTGGACTCTTCGATACAAAGTGTAAAGATCAGAAATACCACGAGAAACCACCTAAACAATATTTTACTCGCTTGTAAGAGAATAAAAATAAAGGAAGATGATTTGGATCTGGAAGTGAATAGCGATTCTGTGTCATTCTTTAGCAAAGTGGAGGACCAAGAGCGATATCTTGGAGAAGATTTGCTCTTCTCGTTCTTGACTACGTCTTCAAATAGAATTCTCAGTTTCATGAAACCAAGAAATCATACTTTGTCAAATGAAGACTTAAAACTTTTGTTCTCTATGATATCTTCAGCTGAAATGCAATCAGGTGATACTGAGTTCACAGAAGATCTTTGGATCCCTCTTTGCATGCCGAACTTTAATCCAAATGGCTTCCTTTATGTATTCGTTAGAAAGTTCGATCTTTCCGAATATGTTGAACCTCGCCCTGCATTAAGCCAACCGCTATCTATCATTTTGATCAGCAGTAATAAGAATACGTTCTTCAAAATGAGAGAGATCTCACGTTATATTATAACTAAAATTGTGAAGAACGAAAATACTCGGAACAACCCCTTGAGCACAGAGCTTATGCAATCAACAAAGTTGTCAATATTGAATGATATACGGGTCCCTGCAATAAAGCATTTCATATACAAGTTGAAAAGCCTGAACCAGTTCATCATGAACGACATGGTACACTTCAATAATGACCGAAGCATGAATACTTTGCTTCAGTTAGTGTATTTCTACTCGATTTTGCATAATAGCAAGGCTACCAAGATCAAGAGTAAGCTCAAGGCAACTTATAACCATGAAACAGGCCTCGTACGCCAAATGAATTCCTCCAGACTGGATAGTAAAAAGTTGACGTACACAAGATGGAATGGGGCGGGAACTTCAGTGACTGGTTTTATGCTCTCTGATGATGTTTATGAATTCTATTGTTTGAGTAATGAAGAGATCGGGTCTAAAGATCTCATTGCCAATAGTTTGAAGATAATCCAGTGGTGTGAGAAATATCGCAAGAGACTATTTTTAGGAAATGGTGTTACATTCTAAGCAAAGTGAACACTATAGAGGCAACTACAATGTATAGAAATAACAGCTGTAAAAACTTATATCCGTTGGATTACTTTTATAAATACAAATGTAGATCTACCTGGAAGCGGTCTGCGAAGTTCTAACGTGTAATCTACTTAAGAATAGCAGTTTCCGCAGCTTTGAATGCTTCAGAGAGTTTATCATTATAGTTCTTGCATATCTTTTCGAATTCAGACAAGAGTTTAGTTTCAGCATCAGTCCCCTTTTGGCCCTTGAGTTGCTTGGTGAACTTATTTCTGACATCTGCTCTAACAGCTGACAATGAACTGTTTTTAGCAGAGCCGTGTTTGTATTTCTCAAAAAGGTCCTTTAAGTGTTTAGCGTTTTCTTTCTTTGTCTCGGTGGTGATTGGTGGTAATGGCACCTTCAAGGTGAATTTGTTGGTAGGATCAATTTGAGCATTCATATTCAAGCCCGAACCGAGAACGGTATTTATTACGTGCTTGGCATTTTCTGGGTCAAACAATGTTATAATGAAGTTTCTTCCCTTGACTGACGTCTGTGCCACGGAGGTGAACTCGACTTCTCCGTCATGGGTGGTTACGAGGAGTTTATCGAAGATCTTAGGATTCGACTTTCCCAATTTGGTTTCACTGGCAGCTTTGTTAAACTTTTCGATAATTGATTGAAATTTGGTAGTAGCCTCCTCAAAATCTATAGAAGGAGCATCTTCTGCTATATCTTCCTCGATGGCGACATCTTTGCCTGACCTATTAGATCCCTTGGCCTTCTTTTTGGCCAATTGAATGTTTGAGCAAACAAACGAACGGCTGGTTTGTAATTGGTGAATTTTACTAACGGAAATCACATTTCTGGCAATTAACGGTCTCAAGAGAGACGTTCTTCTCAGCAACACAGATCTAAACATGATACCAAGTGTTCATTTACAAGAAGTTCATGTTCTTCATGCCTAGCATCTAATTGTTCCAGTGAAAAATTGTCGATTTCGTGGAGAGAAAAATGCAAATATTAGTGCAGTGCTGGTTGTTAGGCGGTAATTGGGGGTAGTGGATTATTAGTGAAGTATCTAATGAATGATGTAGAATGGTTAAACAAGTTGATTAAGATAGTGCAACAATTCCAGATTAGCTTAATCTCTTATACACGTTCCGTTGACATGCTATTACGAAACTAATTCATAACATCTACGATTGGTGGTGCTAGGTTACATTTATTCTCTCTAGTGCTGTTAATACGCATACGAGCTATGTCTATTGACTATTGGTAGAGACTTTTGTATACGTTATAGACTTATGTAGTCCGTATCTATGAAAAATGCAATTTGAGGATGGATAAGACTACTCTTCTTCTGTTTCCTTCATGGTCTTTTCCAAATCCAGAATTAGTTGCAAACAAGAGTTGGCCTCTCTTCCAACTTCTCCTCCTTCTTTTATCAAGCTCTGTAAACTTCTAACAACAGGCTTTTGGAATACATCAACAAATACCTTTCTACGAGTTTCCAAATCTTCAGCTGTAATGGTATCCAAATCTGAAAGGTGGAACTTTCCGTCATCGACTTCCTTGGTCGATGTGTTACCATTGCCATTTTTTATGTCGGTGCTTCCATTTTTAGTCTTGGGCATCTCATTGGTAAAAAGCTTCAATGGTGCGTATGCTTGCGATGTTGTGGATGCTATCAAGTACTTATACGACTGTGGATGTACCGAAACAATTGTTTCTGGGTCTATCTCTGATTCACCATTTATATCCACCTTAGGTGGAAATAAACCCGCAGACAAGAATTGTCTGAGGACAGCCAAATGTCCTATACGAGCTTTCTTGGCTGAACCACCAATGGAAGTTGTGGTAATGGCTAAGGAAACGGATTTCTTGTCTTGTGTTAGGGACCATGCCATTAACGTGAAGTATGCTTTCAAGGTCTTAATGAAGTATGTCTTACTTAACGACTGTGGTGACTGCTCAACCAAAACTAGCAAAAACTTCGAGGAGTTGTTTCTGATCTCAGGTTGAAGATGGGTCATAGCTGAGTGCATGAATAAGGCTATTGATCTCATATGCAATTCCAATACACCAGGCTGCTTCTTAGCACACGCTGTGAGGAGAGCCACTAAACTGGTCCTGACTTTTTGCGATTGGTCGAGTATCAACGGTATCACCAGCGTGAGGATCTGTTTGTAGAGTGATGGGTTGGTGGGAAGGTGCTGCTCGATGTAGTCCAACACTTCTTTTCTTGTTGAAGACGCATGATGCTTGGTTAACGATAAGTGGTGAGATAAGTCGATCTCTTCTCTTTTCTCGTCCGAGGACGCTGATGTTTTCTGTCTCTTTGCTATAGACTGGTTGGGTAATGAGATGGTCTTCGCAGTGAAAGAAGTATCAGTGTGATTGTCTGGTTTTGCTGCGGTTTTACCGACCTTAAGCTTGGGCTTTACAAAGTCCTTTTGTTTTTGGGCCTTCTTACGTTTAGATCCCATTGTGAATATATGCTTCGACTGTACGGCTTACTTTATGTCACTATAGTCACTCTCTCTACATCAAGTACTTTACTACCATCCGATGGTCT
This sequence comes from Scheffersomyces insectosa, assembly GCA_030572575.1. NCBI lineage: Eukaryota > Fungi > Ascomycota > Pichiomycetes > Serinales > Debaryomycetaceae > Scheffersomyces > Scheffersomyces insectosa. The sequence continues at coordinate 260,673 of JAJMAO010000001.1, forward strand.
TCGTGAAATATTTCTCCATACTGATCGCATCGAGAGATGCTTCGCGCGAATGAGCCGCACGGACGTAAACAGCGAACATTTAGCGAAGTGTCAATAGAAGTTTAATGAATAGGAAGAATATGTAATGATAGGAAGGACAAAAGACCTGTAAAATTTGGTTGTTATTTGGAACAAAGAACACCACATTTACGCCTGAAAGTAGTTGTTGAGAACCTTTTCTGAAAGAATCGGAAGTTTTCATTGTACGAGATCACTATAGACATTGATTGTTTATTTTTATCGAGACCAGATCAAAGAAACAAGAAGTTCAAGAGTATTGACCACAAAGTACAGAAAAGGGCCGTAGTTGTTGTCAGGGGTGCTACATTCTAATACAAATAGATACGGGTATCTTAACAAATCACAAGATCACAAGAATCACGACAATCCGATCAAGGCTCAGTGAACTCGTCAGAAAGATCATTGACAGCTTTTGCAGTCATACTATATGGTTGTAGCCGCTATCCCGCCACCCTGCTTGAATCAACTATAGCGTAGCATAATTGACTTGCATCATGTCTTACAACCGATATTCCCACGAAGGAAAGGAATTCGATGGAAGCTTTCTTCAATCGCTCTCACTAGAGGACACCACAGGTTTTGCCACGGCCAACGCTTATAGTAGAACATATAATCGTCAACCAACAGAAGACGACGATGCAGACCTAATGGAAATCGACTATGACATAATCGACAACCAGGATACGTTACATGACTTTCATACCGCACAGTTTACTCCAGAGCCTGAGAGCCGTAATAGAATTCCAGGCAACGCTGAGTCCTTAACACCAATCACAGAGTTTTCCAAATTTGCATCTACTCCATTACATTCCACCCCTATCAGTGAGAGCAAAGATGTGAAATCAATGAGTAGAGAACTTTCTTCAGAGGAAACACGTAGCCATGACAATAACAATAAAGAAGAAGACTACTCTGAGGGCCACTCAAGCATAATGGCTTCTCTACTTTCACCAACAATATTGGGAGCTAGAATGGCCGTAGGACATCAGAAATTATTACTCCCAGCGCCTTCAAGTGATTTTCATGACGATAAAGATGACATCGATCATGAATATGATACTAGTGCATATCGTAATGATTCCACAACGTCTTTTGCGAGATATGGAAACCACAGAGCAGCACCCGATACAGTTGATCGCTATGGAGGAACCACTTTCCGCAACATAACGTCATTTTCATCTAATTCTGACTTGAACACATTCCTAGCTCACACCAAGGACTCTCAAGATGACACGGAAGAATACGTCTACAATAACAATAATAATAATTATGATAGCTTTGGTAATCATCATTCTTTATACGGGAACTCCCTAAACCAATCATATTTATTTCGGCAATCCATGAATGCAATTAACGGAAACATTGACAATTCATCGGCATCCTTATTTGGAAGAAACCCACAAGATACTTCGACGGTTCAAATTCACCACCATCATTACTATTATGCTGGTAACGAAGAAAACAGACTGCAAATGCAGATGACCCCAAGCCAGAATGTTAACATCGAAGATCTGCAGCTACAATTGCAATTGGGTGTACCAGAAACCCCTAACCTTCCATCACCTTGGAGTTCAAATATTTCTCCAATTGCCAGAGTGCCTTATATTTTATCATCATATATGCAGCTCGTGGTAAATTTGATTGCATCCGTCTACACTATCTATGTGTTGTATTGCATCATTTCGGCAATTCGACGTGATATAGACGTTAAACTATTAGTGCAGTCGTCCAATATTAGGTCAGAAATAGAGTACTGCAAAAAGTCATATGAGGAAAATAATTGTGGTCCTGATACAAGAGCACCTGCTTTGGAAGGGTTATGTATTAATTTACAAAAATGTATCAACCAAGAGCAGACCCTTGGTGGAGGTAATACATCGCTGATAAGCGCAGAAACTGTCGGAATGCTTATTAACTCGTTGGTAGAGCCGCTTGGTTTGAAGTTTTTCCTAATCCTATTCGGATCTATCGTCGTTCTATTTGGATGCAACTTTACATTTGGTTACATCAGAGCTAAAACGTATTATGGCTGGAACAACGATGAATATGACGCTGCAAAGAAGAATTCTACGGCCGATATCACTGTTCAGTAGGACCACTCGCTTTATCATACACCGGTCCAAACTACACGGTGAGATCCGTTTATGCTGGCCCATAGATATGGTGCCAATTTCACTTCGTATATAGAGATATATAGACAATGTACGCATAGGTTTTAATGGTTTTGCATAGTTAATGCATACACATGCGGTGAAAGCCGTACGCCTAAGAATTTTTTTGTTTGCCAGAAAATTACACACTCGGAAATATAGCAAATTTTCCGCTCTATTGAAATAGTAGTTTTTGGAAGAAATTAGCCAGTACTTGGTTTTTTTCTGGCAGGCATATGATGGTTGGACCTAGTGTCACAAGATGCGTGTTCGGATAAATACGCCAAGCGAAAAACGTGATGAATGTTCTCTTCCAGAAGGGGTGTGCTGGTCAGGAGCGAGCCGAGGAATTGCCATGGCCGAAGGATCTAGGTTGTTGTAGCCAAGAGTTGCTACGGCCGAAACAGCAATAATAACGTTTCGGGAAAAAATACTATCATCTATATGGCTGTCATACTAGGTCGAGACTTGGTCGTCAGGACACTGTTTGGACGAGGTCAACCCTCTGGGACACAAAATAGCCAATAATGAGCTGATGGAATGTGCGCCTTCTCATTGCATGCTTCCGCACCATCGCGAAAAAGAACTGTTAGGAAAGGACACAGATGCTACGGACGGAACCCATTGCATGTGTTATGGGCATCTCCCTGGTGTTGTATGCCCCCTTTTTCGGTGATGCCCGTGCTTATGGTTTCATCTGCTGGTTCAGATCTGTACCTTGTCTTCTGAAGCTCTAATGTAGCAAATATAGATCGGCTGTAAATGTACCACAGTCGCGCCGGCTGTAAGCATCAACGGCCATCGCACCGGTTGTAAGTTTTGTGGTTTAAATCCAGGTCAGGTTTTAGGTATCAGCCTGCTCCATCGCCAAACCCAATAACCATACAGCAGTAAATTTCATACGTCAGAAAAAGGATTAACTCCACTCCTGGCGATAGCCTGTTTTGTTTCCTGCATTTCCCATTAATCATAACTCCATTTCTGTACTTCGTGCTAAATTGTCGGAGCTGTGTTTGTCACTAACGCAGAATATATAAATAATGAGTTCCCAGAATTTTTCATTATTTTCCTTCTAATTCTGCCTCAACGTTTCTTTGGCCTACAGGTATTATTCCAAAACGTTTACGGTTCTCTTGTTCCTGGGTGAATTCGAACTGGTGTACTTTTGTTTTACACCGTCTAATCTAAGTACAACGGCTTTAAGTTTCGCCGCTTCAGTTTACAGCACGGACTGTTCAGCCTTTAGCCGTGCTCGCACACTAATTGTTGCCGCCCCTCCTTTCCCCTCTGTGGAACACCGTATAATTTGCAGTAAGAGCTGCAAATAGTTGCTGTAGACATAGCCGCTAAGCTTTACAAAATGGGTATTTTCGGTACTTCGAAGAAGGAAGAATCCCAATTAAGGGAGGCTGCCCAATTGAATAATGACGGCGACAAGAGATACTCGTTTTCCTCGGGTACTGGCTCATCTGCTTATTTAACAGCCGAAGAGGACTTGTCAAGTCAAGATGAAATACAGTCAGAAATTTCTTCCCCTCAGCCCTTCAATTCGGAGGAGCATGAAAGTACCGTGGGGACTATTCCAGCACACCAGGATGACGATGACACCATCAAGGAGTCTGGTGACGCCTCATCCAAACTCACCAACAAAGAAATAGACTCTTCCATCGAGGGCCCTACTAGTCCAAAAGTCAACGCTGCCTACGACTCACATGATGAGGTAGAACGCTACACTCCTACACGTATTCCTGAGCTGGACGATGAAGAAATCGAGAACAGGTTAAATAGAGAGTACACTCTTGAGCGGTTGGCATCACATAGATCTGTGCCTGAGATGGCCGAGGAGGAGCTTTCCAGGCAATTATCGTCAGGGCAAAAGCACCATGCACCAGAGGAAAATGTTGTGGCTCTCAAAGACTTGACTTGGGACAGTGACACTGATCCAGCTAATCCTCAAAACTGGCCACGTTGGAAAAAATGGGGAATTACGTTCACGGTAGCTATTATCTGTTTATGTTGTTCATTGGGTTCCTCTTTATACACCGGTGGTGTACCAGAATTAATGATTAGGTTTGGAGCATCTCAAGAACTCTGTATCTCAGGCTTAACTTTTTACTTAATTGGTTTGGCTTTGGGTCCAGTATTGACAGCGCCCTTATCTGAAATCATTGGTCGTCGTTGGATCTACATCACATCCATGCCAATTGCAATGTTATTCATCATGGGTGTTGGATTGGCTAAAAATATGCACACCATCTTGGTTTTAAGATTCTTCTGTGGATATTTCTCTTCTCCTGCTTTATCTATTGCTGGTGGTACTATTTCAGACTTATGGAGTGACAAGCCGGAGGAATTGTCCCAGAGTGTGGCGTTGTTCTGTTTAGCTCCATTTTTGGGTCCTGTTCTTGGCCCAATCATTGGTAACTTTGCCGGTCAGTACAAGGGTTGGGAATGGGCAGCTGCATGGGTTTTGCTTATGTTCTGCGGTGCAATCTATCCATTTATTTTGATTGCACCAGAGACCTACAAACCCATCATCTTGAAGAATAAAGCCATTAAGAGAGGCATAAAAGTAGAAGCCACGAAATTCAATCTTGCTTTTGTTAAGCGTATTATAATCTACGACTTGTTCCGTCCTATCGAGATGTTGTTCAAAGAGCAAATTGTCTCTTTCATGTCCCTATACATAGCTTTTGTCTTTGCCGTTTTGTTCGGTTTCTTCGAAGCATTTCCTATTATCTTCAGAGGGGTTTACCATATGCAACCCGGCGTGTCAGGATTACCTTTCTTAGGTGTTGGTATTGGTTTGATCGGTGGAGTTGTTTTGTACATAATCATGGACAAACTTATATACTTCCCAAAGAATCCAGATGGAACCAGAGGTAAGAGAGATGAAAATGGTAACTTTGTTTGGGATCCTCCTGAGAGAAAACTTTTGTTCGGAAAAATTGGTGCAATTTGCTTACCTATTTCCCTTTTCTGGTTAGGTTGGACTGGTAGAAATGATTCCGTTCATTGGATGGCTCCCACTGCTGCCGGTGTTCCATTCGGATTCGGATTAATTTGGGTTTTCTTTTCTGTCCTTCTTTACTTCTCCATGGCATTTCCACCAATGTATGTTGCTTCCGCCGTTGCAGCAAACAACTTGTTGCGTTACCTCCTCGCTTCAGTTTTCCCATTATTCACGGTTCAGATGTATGAGAAATTGCACATCTCGTGGGCCAGTTCTTTGTTTGGATTCATTGCGCTTGCAATGGTTCCAGTTCCGTTTGTATTCGAATGGATTGGCCCTAGGATGAGAGCCAATTCTCCTTATGGATATGCCGCATTTTTCAAGAAGATAGCTGCTGAAAAGGCAGCAGCTGCTGCTGCTAGCGGTACTGCTCCGGCAACTACTGCGGAAGACGGTGCTCCTGTTGCAACGAAGAACGAAGACCATACTGATGGTCTGTCCGAGGAAAAAAATGACCAAAGCAACGAAAAAGAAGTAGCCCCAGAACCAAAGTCCGAGTCTCCTATTGAGACTCAGCATCCTGATGTTGTTGCCAACAAAGTCTAAGCTTTCTTCTAGATTATTTATCTATATTTAAACCTCTCTATCAGAGACATAATTTAATAATATTCATTCATAGAACAGTTCATTAAACACACATCCGCAAGAATGGCCACCCAGTGAGGGCCCCGCCGATGAGGGAAATAAATAAATCGACTACCCAAAATAATTCCTTACTCATAATGCCACACCCTCTATGTCCCACTTTACCTCTTCCTAATACAACTTAACATCTGGTAGTGTTACGATATTTGCAGCTTCTCTCTTTGCAGCCATTGATATATCACGTGTAAACTTTTGACAAGTTTTTTTCAACGTGATCCTACTCACGTGGCATAACCAGAATTTCCGCGACTATCAAAATCAAACTCATAGGTTAATTCAACACCAAGGATTACACTAGTCTCGATAGAGTCGTAGTCAAATTCTTCAGTTCGGGGGATAGGTCTAGAGTATTATACTGTGAGTTGTCGTAGAGTATCGCAGAAATTCCTCAGACGGTTTGTGGTTGAAAAGTGAGGCTGGTTTTTCTTTTCCTTACAGCATTGTATAAATAATATGAACAATTCCAACAATCCTAATAACCAACAGAGGGTTAACGCGCCAGCAGGTGCTCGTCCCTCGGGACCTATAAATATTCACCCAAGTCAGGTAGCTCAATTGGTGCAATCACTCAAGACCGAAGTGCAGCTCGGAAAGAATGCTACCGATGAAACTGAAAAGAAGCGCCATTTCAGTAGAGCTGAGGGTATCAGGCACCTCTTGTTGAACTTTCAAGCTCAACAGAAAGCCAGAAGTCAGCAACAGCAACAGCAACAGCAGCCGAATCAAGCACAGGCTAACCAATTAAATCAAAACCAAAACCAAAACCAAGCTCAAGCACAACAATCAAATCAACAGAATACGTCGCAACAGCAACAAATTCTTCAACAACAGCGCCAGCAAGCTCAAGCTAGGGCCAACGCTGTAGCTCAACAGCAGAAACAAGCTCAACAGCAGGCACTTCAGCAGCAGCTGCACCAACTGCACCAACAGCAGATTCAGGCGGTGCAAGCTCAAGCTCAAGCGCTCGCTGCTGCTCAACAACAACAATCGCAGCAAAACAATATGATGAGCTCTATGCCCTCGCAAATGCAACAGCAAACATCTAACCAATCTCCTATGGCTATTAACTTGGCTCAACAGAGCAGGCAATCTTCCAGTCACGCCACACCAGTGATGCAATCTCCAATGATTAATCAACAGCAAATGCGTCAGTCTCCTATGTTGCAACAAAAGCCTACACCTCAGCAGATGCGACAATCACCTGTAGTCCCCCAACAGCTGCCTCCAAATAATGCTCAATTTAGTCAACAGCAACTCCAACAGCAGCAACAATTACGACCTAATTCTGCAGCATCGACGTCTTCTCTGGGCTCTGGAGCTAATGGACCAACTATGCCTGCAAATATGGTTACCCTAGAACGTTTCAACCAGGTGAAGACGCGTTTGGCTGAGTATCAACGTCGTATTCAGCTTTTAGAGCAGAGAAAAGGGGGGAACTTGACTCCGGAACAGCAAGCAGCTTTACAGACAGAGCTTACTGAGAATAAAAGTAAGTTTCAGCAGTACCAAAAGGTCGGTTTGTTAATGAGAAACCAGTTGATTCAACAAGCAAAAGCAGGTGGTGCCACAGGAGCCGTGGGTGGTGTACAGCCGAATCAACAGCAACAGCAGCAATTGCAACAGCAAAGGTTACAACAGCTGCAGCAACAGAATCTGAATGTAATGGCATCTCCTGTTATCCCAAAGAACCAGATCCAAATGCAACAGCAAGGCCAACAACAAGGTCACCAGCAAGTTCAACCCCAGCAAGCAACAAGGCCTCCTCCTCAGACTATGCTTCAACAGAGAGCGAGCCAGCAACAAATAACTATTCAACAGCAACAACAATTACACCAACAGCAGCAGCAACAACAAGCTCAACAGAAACAACAACAGCTTCAGCATCTTCAACAGCAGCAGCAGCAAATCCAACAAGCACAAAGAGGTCCTGCTCTTTCACAACCTACGCCGCAGGCCCTCAATCAGCAGCAGCAGCAGCAACCACGTATTCCGAGCAGACAAGCATCGGCTACTCCACAGCTGCATCCTACAAGTGGCAGGCAAACATCCATCCCCGCTAACAATCAACCACAACAACGGATTCCTGGTGTTCCTACAACAAAGCCTACACCTGCCCCAACCGCTCAAACTAGTCAAGGAACTCCTGCTTCTAGTGGCCCTACGATGGCCGTTCCAGTTTCTGGAAAGTCGGAATCCCCTCTGGCCAGTGCCTCTGGTGCCAAATCATCGCCAAAGAGTGCTCTGACCCCGCTGAAGCTGCTGCAAGCTTTACGTGGCATTGGACCACCGCCTATTAACTTAACTGGTATCACGAAGCCTAGTGTTCCCTCTATTCCGATATCGACAACAATTAACGTAAAACCTCCGACTGTTGTCACTTTGAAGGCGACTGGAGATAACAGGCCCACGTTGACTGGTGGTGAGGCGAACAGTTTCAGTATATTGTTGAACACTCCAGCTATTACCAAATTGCCAACATTTGAGTTGTCTACTGGAGGAACTAGTAGTGGCTTGCCGGAGACTGGTGGAAGAGTGTTAAACAAGCGCAAACTTACTGAGTTGGTAAGCACAACTGGTGTAGATGAAGGAGATGGCAAAACTAACATAGATGGTAATGTAGAAGAGGTATTGCTTGATTTGGCTGATGAATTCATCAATTCTGTTACAAGCTTTGCCTGCCGTTTAGCAAAACATAGGAAAGTAGACGCCATCGATGCCAAAGATGTGCAATTGCATTTGGAGAAAAACTGGAATATCAGAATTCCTGGTTACGCTATGGATGAGATTAGATCTACAAGAAAACTCCAGCCTTCCACGACTTATAATCAAAAGGTGCAAGGTGTAGATATATCCCGTTCCGTAAATGGGGATATTAATGGATAGATTAGGACATATAAGAATATAGTATGTGCTATTTTCTCGACAAATGCTGTCAAGGGTTTGATTATAAATAATATATGTTAGAATAAGTTCATAAGCTCTAAATTTTCTACATTGGTGCCAAACGTAAGACAAACGCTTGTGAAACACTGATTGTTTCGAAATGCAAATGGTATATTGTGAAGATTTCCCCCATTTATAATTATGTAATAAATCTTATTTCTCGCCTTCGGACTTGTCCTTGTGCAACTTCCTAATACCCTTAGCCCATGATTTGACTTCTTTATCGTATGCTCCTTCTACCACACCCTTCAAGAAACCATTGGTGTCCTCCAATAAGTCCCAGGGCGACTTACGGATATTGTCGTCTTTAATGAGACAAGAATCAATGAAACTACACAACAAGGCATCATATGGCTTTTTGGTGACCGGGTTAATCTTTCCAATTAAAGTAGGAGGCGTTTCATTCACTATCCGTTGGAGCAAGTCTAAGATCCCTTCGGGGCCTCCACGGTCGGATGAGGCGTTGTCATCATCGTCGTCACTCCAAACGGGAACGCCCTTCGCTAATTCGATTAACATCAACCCCGTGGACCAAATGTCCGACTTCACGCCATAATTCAAGCCTTGGATACGCTCCGGTGACATATATGTTGAAGTTCCCACGAAAGTGTCAGCCATGGCAAGAGAATTCGTCAACTCTCGAGAAACACCGAAGTCACATAATTTGAACTCACCTTTGTGCGTCATAAGAACATTGCTGGGTTTTATGTCTCTGTGTATAATTTTATGAGTCGTGTACAAGTAAGACAACCCACTCAAAATAGCATATGCCAACTTTTTAAGAACTGGTAGAGGAAATTGCTTGTTTTGACACAATGGAAGAATCTTATCAAGCGATCCACAGTTGCAGTATTCCATGCAGATGACAATAGTGTTGTTGGTATTGAGGAATGCACCATAAAATTCGATTATATATGGCGAGTGGCACTCATGCAAGATACGTAATTCACGAATGATCTGTGTCTGAATCACCGTTTTCAGATCTATGTGAATAATTTTTTTGGCCATTATCTTCTGAGTGGGTACATGTAGGATTTTAGATACTGTTCCAGAATTTCCTGAGCCCAAATTCTTTAATGTAACAAGGTCAGCGTTGTTCAATTGGAAAGACGATGTAGTAGCTATTGGCAGCGCTGAATCTGCAGCACTCGTGAGGCTGATTGGGTTCTGTAGCGTGGCCTGAGCAATCACTGCGTCCAGACTACCCTTATTGGTACCAGCTGCGTATTGCGGATCCAAAGGAGAGGAAGCAGATGATTTTGTAGGTGAAATGGATGATATGACTGTCTGACGTTTGCGATTGAGTGGCGTCACTGTATGCTTGAGGGCAGCTGTCAGTAGTTCCAAATTCAGTATTTGATTCATGATTAATGCTGTTGCCGCCGTCAGATCCGGATCAATATTTCTATTACTATGGTTGACATTCACAGGACTGCTATTGTACGAGTCAACGTGGCGGTTGTAAGATGCTGTCTGATTAAGAATATAAGATGGCAGGTGGGGCAGTTGAATAATTTTTTGAGATCTATTCGGTACTTGAGAATGCAGTTGCTGGTTGAGATTTAGGAGTGGGGCAGGACGCACGTTCAACCTTCTTTGTCGTAGTGAGCTACTTTCAAATGACATATCCTCTTTGTCCAATGCATACCTATTTTCGTATTTGTTCTCGTTGACCGGCGAAGCCTCAAGCAGCAACTTCTTAAAGTTTTTACGCTTTAAGGACTTCGTTTGGAGAATTCCAGCATCTGGATCGGCAAACACCGCCCTGTTCGGGCTACTATAAGTGGGCGTCGATGGTATCGGTGGGAGGTCCTTATCCTTCGATGAGGAAAGTGATGACAGAGACGAATTGTTATGTTGCATCATTTTGGCTAGGTGTATAACTTGTGCTTGTGATTGTATGATTTAATAGTGAATGGGTGAGTGGTATCGAACCAGATGACGCGTTATATGGCTGTAAACTTGGCCACGATACGGAGAAATAGTAAATCTCTTTTTAATACTGTAGTCCGTATTTTATACGACTAGTTTGCCGAGGCCAATTGTATACAGTGAACGATGTAGATACGGAAATGCTATACAGAGCTGATGCTAGGGATAAAGGAGCGACTAATCGTCAGATCGTAAAATGAGTTGCAATTTGAAAAGATCTAGAACGTGGGATGACCACCGCTATTTCAATGCTATTTTGAAGTGACTAGTGATCAGTCGAGAATGCTTGATTTTCTCTACACTTCTATGTGTTGGAGTCACTTGTAGAAGTACGTTCCGTCTAGTCGACAACGTAATGGCCTATGTCTCGTAAGTAACGGCAGTACACAATCGCACGTGTAGCACAATTCAGACCCTCTATGCTATGCTAGATGGACAGTTCCTGTGTCAAAATGAATTCTTGCCGTGGTCAAATGATGGCTGCCAGCAGATGTCAACTGGTTGTTTGAAATCGATTTACGTTCTGTCTGTTTCGATCGCTGGATGTCGCAGATTTTGGGTCGTCGTCTCGTGCGACACAGTCACATTGGGGCAGGTTCGTTGGGGGAGGGGTTGCATGAGGGGCTGTAGTGTATAGATTGACATGCTGGAATAGAGGAGATGGTAGAGATGTAAATCGGTAGGGGGAGATAGCTTGGTTGGAAGGGTGGAATAATTATGAATCCGTGGGTGCAACAATAGCCGTGTTGGAAGTTGAAGAGAGTAAGGGCCACACGCAGAAAAACATAATTCGGTGCAATGTTAGGGTCGCCTGGACAGTAATACTTTAACTATGCGAAGATAGGTTACATTTGGGGAGAACAGTAGTATTTACGTGGCGAAAGGGCTGTTCTCTTTGTAAAAGGCTCGTGTTTGAACTTGTCTGGCACGTAAAATTACAATGTATAGCATCGGCACAAAATAGTAACCTAAACTTTCAACGGGGTCTGCGAGCAAACGCCCAAGATCGAAGATTGGTTGTGATACTTGCTCTCATTTTTAATTTTTGAAGACCGAAGGATGTGGCTATGAAAGACGTGGGCAGAGTAAAATGCATATGTCTCTTGATGACCATTGCAAGATAAATGGTATTCCCCTGATGACGTCAAGAATCCTTCATTTGGCACTATCTTGTATAGTTACATGTATAGTTTGCTGTACTGCAGGTCCGCTGCTGATCCTAACGATTTACAATGGGACACATTGTGACATCACCTCTTAGCTTCTTGAGAAGTAAACGCTACCAATTAAATTAGCCTCGTCCTGCCCAAAATGTCCCGGAAATTGCAGCAGGACGAGATATGGTTATGTTTCTTTTAATATTCATCTTTCATATGACTTACGCTCATGTACATCAGAAATGCTCCTACAATAATTCATTCGTAGCAACGGTATTCTGCTGTTTTTAATTATCTCACAACGTATTTTTCTTGGCTAGCTAATACCTACCCCTAATTAAGCATATTGGCTCCTTCTCTGCATTCTCTGGAGTTATTAAGAAGTGCCTTTCGTGGTTTAAATTAAATATGGGACGTGTTACTCTCTAGAATTTAACTTCGGTTGTTTCAACTGAGTTCACTGTGTACTTTTACGGATTTTTGGCAATTTTACAATGCAATTTACTACGACAACGCGATGACAAGAAACGGGAGAGCTTCATCTAAGTAAAATTCGTGAAATTAAAACTGTGATCTTACGCCAATAATCGATCTAAATTTCTTTGGTGAATTAGTTAGAAAGACTGTAAAATTTTGTTGTAAGCAAAAAATGATGAACAAACAATTTGTGAAAAATGAAGCTACACAATAGGTATTGAAAATGGTCAAGTTACATTTATAACTGAATCTATTGTTGCCCTAAGTAACACCAATGCTATACATAGTAATATGTAAATGAAAAGAGGAGGCAAGAGAAAAGTTGAATAAATATGAAAAATAAGCATTTTTAAAGAGTGTCAAGGTAAAGAAATTTTGCATACTTCAAGTTCAGGATACACAATTAGCTGGTTGGACATTGAAAGTTGTGTAAGTACTTCATTACAGACCCTGGTTTCTCGAGGAAGGAGATAAAAATTTGAAAGTCTTTCAACAGAAGTAGCTATTGATGGCGATTGACAGTAGGATATGAATTTTGGAACTCATCAAGAGTACTTCTGGTTTGTTGAACTGGGACATATTGTTTAGGCAGCTGTTGCGAATTAATAGTCATTGCCTGTGCCTGTTGTTGTTGTTGTTGTTGTTGTACCTGAGCCTGTGCTATGGCCTGGTTAAAAGCTTGTTGTTGTGCTACTGCCTGGTTGTACTGAGCTTGTGAATATTGCTGAGGCGTAAGATGTTGAGTCATCGATATTGGAGTGTATTGAGAACCAGCAGATGCTCCAGCTGAAAGCATTGCCATAGCTGCCTGTTGGTCTGATGGCATCATTCCCATTGGTTGTTGTGCAAGACCGGCATTTGGTAAGGACCCCATCATAGAGGTAGTGTGGTCCAGAACACCATTGCTACCGGAAAGGGGAATATCCAAGTCCGAGTTTCCAACTCCACCCAAGCTCTGAGTCAACTTCTTTTTACGGCTTCGACAAGTAGCACAGACTTTATGCTTGCCTATATCCAGCGCATCTAGCTCCTTCGCACATCTATTACAATTTCCCATTTTCTCTAAATTTGTCCGGCGGATCTTGTCATTTTCTCTGCATCTCTGACAAACCTTGTAGCTTCCTGCTTTGGATCGATCTTTGCCCTTGCCATTAGCGGTCAATTTTTTATCGTCGCTAGTAATTATGGAAGCATCAAGAGGCCCTGAGCAGTGAACACACTTTCCTTGTGCCGCTCTATTCGCCTTCCTTGTTCGTAAATTCTGGCGGCAAGATGGACACAACACGAATTTTTGTTCATTGAGTGGAATGTCCGATCCACAACGACGGCAAGTACCCTGTTTGTCTTTAGTTTTCTTCTGCCACCTCCGGGAACGCTGACGTTGTAAATCACGACAGTGTTGACACAATTTAAAAATTTTTGGTTCAGCTAAAAATTTTGTTTGACCGGTTACTTTCTCGTTACTTTGAGGGATAATAATTGGTTGGTCAAATTCCTTTTTGCATCTTGAACAGAAGGAGCGTAGTATCTGATCAGCTCCTTCTGTACTATTCTGCCTAGCGGTACTGGGTACTGCTGTAGCGTTTCCGGTCTCGCTTTTGATAAGAGGGCTTGTGTTGCTGTCGGTTGAACCACCGTTCACGATTTGTTGTTGTATGTGCAACGGTGGAATGGGAGTGACTAGTCTCTTCTCGGAGTACTCTGTATCATTTCTGATTGCATTATGATCTCTGTCGTCTCCTATATCGTCGAACCTTACTTCAAGTGGATACTGTTGTGATTGTGACTGTTGCGGAGTTTGTAGTGTAGACAATGTTTGTGCATGGTTGTGGACAAGTGGAGAATTAAATGCTTGGTTCGTCGAGTGTTGTTGAAGCGGAACCTGCTGTAGATGATGAGTAGTAGGATGCAATTGGTAGGAGTGGTGCAACGGCATGTGTTGGACTTGGGGTTGGGTATTATGTTGTTGCTGGTGCTGTTGAAGTTGATGTTGCTGTTGCTGAAGCTGATGTGCGTTTTGTTGAAAACGCTGATCAGAATTCTGGAGCAAAGCTTGAGCTGTTGCTATTGCAGGATTGGCAGGATTGGTCAAGTCAAAATCGCCAGAATCTAGCTTGTGCAGATTGTTGGATCCAATGACACGCGGCTGAGTCGGCACCGAAGTGGCTGACTGGTGATGAGCAACATGATTTTGTTGTTGGTGTTGAAGTTGCTGTTGTTGCTGCTGCTGTTGCTGTTGTTGCTGCTGCTGCTGTTGTTGCTGTTGTTGCTGATGTTGTTGGATGGATGTGTTGAGCTGAGAATCCAACACGCTTTCAACGCCTAAATAGTGTTGATCCATCTTTGTAGAAGTATGAAGCAAGTGACCTGGTAAGTAATACAAATGGCAGTTTATAATAGATTATAATCAGTCAATAACAATAAAAATTGAAACAAAATGGTAATAATACACTGGAGTGAAAAGGTTTTCACTGGATACGTAGTAGTGAGTTCGACTTGATGGTAGCTTTACTAACAACAGGTTAATAATTTGAGTTAACGATAATGTCGAAAAACGGTGCAAATTGTGTAATAGCAATCAAGAGCAATAGTAAGCGCAAAAATAATGCGTTTCAATTATTTTCACTACTGCTTTGGCTCTATATTATGGTTAGTCCCCTCTGTGTATACACTTATTATAAGTGAAGTGCCTCTGTCTGGTGCCGACTATAAGTGTCGCTATTGACGCCTTGCCTTAGAAATTGAAGCACCTATGACGTCCTGCTGTATAAATATCCCGAGGAAGTATGAAGGAGTTGCTTTACGAAAATCAAAACGATAAGCTGTTCCTGACTCCTAACGTGGTACGACTTGGTCCTGATGGGTTTATTCTCGCAGTGTTGGTCTTTAGGAAGGATAGCAATAATACCTTGGAGTGACCTTGGAGTAATTTCAGCTTGTCCGTAATCCCACAATAATTGGACACTGGTGTTAAACAGCTTGTGGTCTATAGCTGCTATAGCGGGCTAGCTCTGGTGTGTCAATACAAAAGACGGGCGACTTATTTGTATTCGGTCCCAGGCTGAGTGTACTCTTTTTCTCAGTTAGCGACGAACCCGGTGTTTGTAGCCTTGCTCTGTGCGAGAAGTGAACCGGAATCTATCAGTCAAGGACGTAGCGCGTCGAATGAGAGTGATACCGGTGATGATATATATCAATACTATTGTATACCCGAAGATAAGATCCTTCTTTTGGTCTATATCTGTCTAGTGAGACAGATCTGTTTGATGTGATTCCTATTTGCAGATACTTTTTGAAAAGTCTCAGTAGTACGCAATCCTTTTTTTGGCTCAGTAAATGTAGGCTGAGGACTAGTGACGATTGGGTGGCACGAGATGTCACAACAAGGGGTTAGTAATAGAGTTCTACTTAAGAAAAGGTGAAAGAAGTAGATATATGGTAGGAACGTGTTGGATTGCGAACAATTTATTTATGTCTTCTGCTGCTGCAATATGGTTGAATTGCTGCTTGTCCTGCTCCTGTGCTGCTGCTGCGCTCAGGTCCCTTTGAGCTTATCGTCTAACAGATGGTTATGAGGCAAGGAATAATATTATTTTTTTATGTATTCTAACGTACACCGATCGCCAGGAGAAAGTCTATCTCTAGATGACAGGCTGCGTAGGTGATACAACAGAAGATTTGGGGAGTGATGGAGGTCTTTAGATGTTGCTCTAGAAAGAAACAGCGGTTTGTAGTCTGATCCGGGCCGCAAGGTTGAGCAAGCTATCTAAGCCAAATGTTCCGCGTAATGTTCCGTGGGCAATAAGATTTGCCCGGCAAGTGAAATGAGGTTGTGCAGTATATACCACGACCTAGAATAACAGGCAAGATTATAGTCTAAGGAGATTTCCCAGAAGTAAAGCTAATAAAACTGGGGGCGAAGAGGTCGGCTTTTGAGCAGAATGAAAGATATTTAAATAGTTCATAGAGTTTACTGCTGTAGGACGTATTTTTTAGGCCTGCTTGTATCTGTTGCTCCCTATCACCAAGCTGAGCCATTTCTGTTGCTACTATGGGATTCTGTGCACCTCGAGCGAAAGTGAAAAGATATATTTGGTAAAGTACACGACTCCTTCATTTTTCATTGGAAAAAGTAAAATACTGCATACCCCTCGGTTATACTTTTAAATCTTATATGTAAGAAGATGTTCACTTTTGTCTCTTCAATGCCGGGTTCAACTGAACGACCGGTTCGAATGACTTTGCTAATCAATTTTGTAGCAGGTAGTGTGATGGCTGAACATTAAAGACTTGATTATTTTTTATATTATTTTTTGAGATTAACCGAATTTAAATCCTGCATAGCATGAGTCAAAAAATAAACTTATCATAACGTCATTTCTCATGTTGCTCCGGTCGTACAGCTGATCTTCAACACGAAGACTAGGGAAGCCAACAGAGGTAAAATGAAATGTCGTGGGAAATTCTCTGACCTTGCTTATGACGAATTGTTTTAACTCTTATTTTCTTTTTTTTATTGAGCATCTACATATGTCCGATTACAAGCTACATGTTACTCATGAAATGTAGTGTTCTGCTCCGATTGCGTTCAATACAGTTTGAATTTGCGATGTCTGTGAGCGCTACTCACAATGTAAGAAGCTCCGAAAGAAACAGTGTTGTTCATCATCCTGTACACTCCCAAAGTAAGAAACGTACTACACCAGCCAACGAGCTGTTGCTGGATAAGATGAATAGGCTTGGGCATAGCATCCCAGTGTTTTATAAAGGATCAGCAAAAAGGTGGCAAAACAATTATATATTTTAGTAATAGGTGGGACTTCTAGAAGACGTCCGATGTACAGCACATACACTCACGCATACTTTTCGGTATACTCCTGTCTCTTCTTCATTTTAGGGCGAATGTGTTTCACTCTTGCGAAAAGTCCGTGCAAAAAATAAGTGTAAAGATTGAAGATCTGTACCTTGCATTTGGCGATTGCGAGGGGTCCGTTATTTAACCCTACTCTCCTCGCTAACACGATTTGTAGGCAGATACATGAGTAATTTAAATGTAATTACACTTTTTGATAGTCATCTATCATTCTCTTCTTATTCGTTATTGCAAAAGAGGAGGAATTGGACTTGAATACGAAGTATTAGAGTAACTGTGGGAAGATCCAATATATTTGTAACAAAGCAACCAATTTTTCACAAAATGGCTTAGAGACAACTTGCTGATATACAAAATGTATACAATCATTCAAAAGAAGGAAATAACATGGAACAACATTATTTTTGGTGACGTACTTCAGTTTGCCTCACACTATTGGTAACTTCAGTTGTATTTTATTTCCCATTGTTAACTGATCGTTCCGCTCCATGACGAGCTGGTCAATCGTTATCTTCAGTTCTTTATACAGAGGTGCACTTTTTGCCGCCTAATCTAATCACTAAAAAGAGCAACCTTCAGTTTACAAAAGCCGTGGTATCCTAATTAGGACGTCATAGAAGTTAGTCTGGAGTGGTTGAACACGACACTGATCTTGCATGAATAAACTGAATAAACCGAGAAACTATCTAACTGTTGTAGGGGGATGATGTACTTGCTACAAATCGCAGGCCGCTTAAAAAGAAACTCGGAATGCCAATACTAACCAAGAATGACTATAAGCGGATTCCTTCTCATTGTTCAAATCTTAGCTACTGGGCTGAATCATGGATTATTATGTCTTGAAGCCTAGTGAGAAAGCGGCACTCAGAATTCTCCTCCATGGGGAGGATCTTATCGATGAAAATCTACAACTCATGTTTGGTAGCACTGCTATAACTGTAATCTTATGTGCATCATTCTATTATGTAGCTTAGCTATGACCATGGATGCAAGTGGCCATAGATGCCTAGGTAATTTACAAGTAACTTCTCAATATATACATGACCAATACATCCCACTCATTATTCGAATTTCTTCTTCCACAACAATTGGCCCACTTCGCCAGCTCTGTAGGCGCCTAAGCCGAATAAGACTATCCCAAAGCCCTTCACCGACTTTTGCCACCATACTGGGTTTTTGGCAAAGTCGACTTTCCCAGTCTTGGGGTCTTTTAGTACATTTGCCGAGCTCAAGTAGAATCCGCCTCCGAGAGCAACCAACGCTTGCATGGCAGTACATGGCAAACAATCCTGTCCTAGTTCGTCCTCTGAAAAGGGACGAGAAGGAGGAGGGTAAAACACAGAAAGAATGTTTGACATCGCTTTACAACTGAACCAATAGCAACACACAACCGTATAATGACACTTCAGTTCACTCAGTCCAATATCTCTAAAACAGAGTATTTATAACCTTATACTACCCGATAAAGAATAGCCCCATCTCACCATTTGGTCGGTCAAAACCATTCTCACAGAAGAGTCTACGGTGTGTACAGGATTTTTATTTGGTGCGAACTGATGATTTACAGGCGAGCCTAAATGACATGGAATGATTGGTGACTGTTCCGTAGATAATTGGTATAGCACTGATTTGGGAGTTAGAATATCTATAATATGAGGGGAGTTGTTGTCAGAAGTCGTCCGATTAATTTGACGTCTTTCAAAGGCGCAAAAATATGCCGCATTGGCTCAATTGTTCATGCCAATAGCCGGATTTATGACCATGCCAATTGCAACAACCACTACAGACATTACTCCAATGGAAGTCATTACAATTACCAGTACAACCACCCTTACAAGCAGCCATCCAGTTTCTGGAGTAAGCTCCTCTATGTGACGGTAGGTATAGCGGCTACAACCGGTTTCGCATACTATATGTGGTGGCCCAAGCATACGTTTCCCTCTTCTGTCGCTAAGATCTTGAGAAAGGGTTTATGGGCCGAAAGCGACAAAGGAGAGAATGACTATCAATTAGCGCTCAAGTACTACCTTGAAGCTTTGGAGCACTGTAACGAAATTGGTTTAGATCATTTGAGCGACGAGTATACGGGGATTCAATTGAAAGTAGCAGAAATGTTCGAGCGTTTGAATATGCTAATAGATGCTGCTTTCGTATATAACGAGATCGCTGTCTTATACTTAACGGTATTGACATCACCTCCAGATTCAGCTGAGGGTAAGCGAATTAAGAATAGAGAGCACAGGCGTCATTTAATTCAGAAGGACTTGAGAGTAGCTATCAAATTGGTGGAGTTGAATAGAAACAACGCCCAGTTATCCAAAGCCATTCTAATAACGCACTTGATTATAGCCCAGGACGAAGTTAACAAGCAGACTGGTGGTGCTAATCAGCTAACCAGATTTACACAGCCTAGTGCCGAGCACCCAAATAGACAATTTAGGGCCTCACTCGGCCAGGATACGGTTATGATTACAGCGGATGGAAAGGAGTCTGTCATTAGAAAGACCCCCGAGACATGGGAACCATTTGCCGAAGAATTTTTCAATGCAATGGAGCTTTTGGGGGCTTACTGTATCTCTACTGGTGATTTGAGTATGGCTTCGAAAGTAAAGATTAATATGATTGAATCGATGCTAATGGCTGATGCAGAACCGCACAAGATCCTTCTTTCCCAGTGCAACTTGGGTTCTTTGCTTTACTTGCAAGCCGAAGAATTTGAGGCACAGGAGATAGCCTTGAGAAGAAAGTTCTCCGAGATCTTAGACATTGAGTATGACAAGATCAAGAGTGAAGGCAACTTGGACGAACAAAGCGACTCGGAGAAAATAAGACTGGACTTAGTCAATGTTATTCCCGCTCCCGATAAAGAGACATACCAGACAGCCATCACATCAAAAGAGTTCTGTATCGATTTATCTATTAAATCATATGAAGCAGTTTTGGAATCTGCGAAAGCACTTCCTCAGGAAACTATAAAGAATAACAATGCCATCAATGAAGCCATCGCCTTGGCCACGTACGGTTTGGGAGTAGTGAATCTTCATCTTTCTCAATACGAAAAAGCTGAAAGATTATTACGTGAATCTAGAGTTAGATCTAAAAATTGTGGCTACGACGATTTAATTGCGGAAATTGAACTTGAGTTAGCCAAACTATTCAAAGAAAAGAAAATTTCGAAAGCAAATTCGAATCACAAGAACCAAGGAGAAGACGTTGACATATCGATGGACATCCACTTGAAGAAGGTGTGACTGTACCGTGTGGCAGCCAATTTTCCAACAGAAAATCTATCTTTACTGTATATACATAATACTGAAGACAAAGAATAATTATTTATTTAAGTTTGTCTATCAACCCGCTTGTTGTTTCAAGTTGTAAGTTTTATATTGTGACAAGGTCTATTGGGGTCTGTCTTTTTCCTGTAAATCAGGATCGTCTAGAAGTGGGATGTATAAAAAGTACATAGCAACATCAATTAGCGTTCAATAAACGAGACTCTTCATCACGATTCTTGGGAGTGTTGTTAGCGCCTCTTTTGAATAAAGTATTGAAAGCATCAACTATGAAATTGGGCTTTTCCATTTCCTTTAATTTGTACTCGAATATTTCATCAAAACTTGGCGGTTGGATTTCCTGGGGAATATCCATAGGATCAACCGAAGTTGTGGAGGAAACATCTGAATTAACTGGTCTTAATGCTGACTGTTGAACGGGCAAAGTTGAAATTGGGGGTGTACCTGTGAAGAGACCATCTAGCTCGGGCCTCATTGTTGCTGGATTTCTCGCGATCGAAGCAGCAGACTGGTGAAAAACGTCTGAGTTATGGTTACTGTTCTCAATTGAAAAACTGTTGCTGCTTCTTCTTCCCGTTGTGGTTTCGGATGTAGAGCCATACGCTGCTGGTGTCGAAGTAGGAGTAGAGTGGTACGAAAAAATTGATGAATTGTCATCAAAAACAGATCCCATATCTTCCAATGCCAATCCCTTGGTCTCTGGGAACAAGAATCCCACTGCGAAAAATGACAAAAAGCAAGAAAAGGCTGGGATTAAATAAGTTCTCCAAGTAATCAAGTCCAATAAAATTGGCGTCATCTCTCCAACAATGAAATTGAAAAGCCAATTTGTGGCTGTAGCCATGGCTGCACCCTTAGATCTCACAGAATTTGGAAACACTTCACTCATTAACCATGGGATTGGTCCCCAACTATAGCCAAATGCTGCATTGAAGACAATCACGCATCCGACTACTATAGTAGGTGTGTAAGTGTTGTTAAGGAACAATGAGTATGCGATTGTCAAGAGCGGCACACCCATAAATACAGAACCTGTTAAGAGCAAGGGCTTTCTTCCCCATGCATCGACTAAGTACCATGGTGGTATAGTACTGAAAATATATACAATCGAATTAATACCGGTCATCAAAATAGCTTCTCTTCCAATCCAGCCGGCAGATTCGAAAATCATGGGAGCATAGTATGAGACCATATTGATACCATTCATTTGAGCAAACATTTGAGAAAAGCAAGCCACCGAAAGTCTTTTGGCATACTTATTGAATAAATATCTGTATGATCTCTCTCCGCCTTCCACTCTAGTGATCAATACACTCTCTTTAATATTTCTGTACTCGTTCTTAGCCAGTTCCTCTTCAACGTCTCCATCAGCATATAAGTCAGAGATGACTATCATGCCTTCGATGTCGTGGTTGTGGTCCAATAGCCACCTTGGTGTTTCGACTATGACAAACGATCCTAAGAATAGCATAGAGCCAATTACTACTTGTACATACAAGGGACTTCTCCAACTAAAGTCATTTTCTATAAAAGAAAACGCATAATCAACCCAGATGCTACTGGAATATCCGATGATATTTCCAGTGAACTCTAAACAAGCGTAGAATCCCCTATCGTCTGGAGGACTTATTTCGGATTGGTAACAAGGAATGATCGTCGTCAAGAAGCCAATGGCAATACCAGCAATCAATCTTCCAAAACTGAGATTGAAAATATTTACGGATGTGGCCTGAATCAAGCCACCGATCACAAATATGAACGAACCATAACGAATAGTCCTTCTTCTTCCGACGATATCACCAATTCTCCCGGCAACAAAGGACGAAAAGAGAGCACCAATCTCCAAAATAGCGATCATTGTACCTACGGCAGCAGGCGAGGGGTCGTGGTAATAGTCCTTAAAGTATTGGTTCGTCAAAAGTGACGACATAAGACCCTGCTCGAAGCCGAAGATGAACACTCCAAGCGATACGAATACCGATGTAAAAACCAAAAGCGATTTACCAACCAAATAGCTCTCCTTGATTCGGATATTTCTGTGTGTATTTCTGTGAACATCCATCTTTAATAGTAGTGTATTTCAATCAAGTAGTGGACTTTATTTGGCAAAATTCCGATAATTGCAGAGCGTATTACCATGCACGAAACTTAGATAAGGCTATGCACTAGCAAAAAGAGAGTACTTCTAAGATATCGGGAATGTAATGTGTAAAGCACTGGTCTGGGTAACTTGTAATGACATTAGCCGTTCAAGATATTCTCTGTTAGTTTGGTCACTATGTTATCAGATTATTCAATATTATCGACTCAGTAATAGATTATTCAATTTGGATCACGTGATATGCAGCTCATGACGTCATAACAGATCAAGATAACATCCAAGAGAACAATGGATCACGGTGAAGAACAACGAAGCAATACCTCTACAACCGATTGCTTTTTGGAGGAAGAAGTAATTCTGTAAAGTGGGTGTTCCATTGTATTTATTTGACGTTATAAATGTTCTATTGTTGCCCCCACACGCTGGGTTCTACTATTTACTGCACCAAGAATGTGCGAAGGGTAACATGTTGACGCCATGGTATCAAATCTCCCATGAACTTTAAATTTGATTCCCGGGTTTCCAGTCTGTCTTCAAACAGTTTCCAGTATAAAGACCATGTAAACATACAATGCACTTAGAAAGTTGCACGGTGCCCCTCTTGTTTCAACTTGTTGATCCCCCTCGTTCCCCTCCTGCCTTTCGCACCAAGCTTCATTTGGAACCCAGCCTAATTGGGAAGCCGAGATCTTCACCCACACCACGCAGTGCCGTCCACTATTATATATAAATGGATGTGTCTTTCTATTTCGCCGTGTGGCCCCTTTGACGGTATCCTTGCTGAGGACCTCATTTTCTTATGCATTGTAATATTATTCTAGTGTAGCTCCTCATAATAGTATTGTTAACATAAACAAGTGTTACTTTCAGGCATACTATTTGAAGCCACTGCACTCCGAAGTTTTGGGCATCTCAAAGTTTCTGAAAGTCCGAACAACGTTTCTCTTTCCACGTTTGGAAGGGTCTAGCCGAACACTGCACTTCTGTATTTTTATCTATTTAAATCCATTTCTTTTATTCAGGTTGCCCAAACAGTATTGCACGTTGTTACCGGAAACGTTCCCCCCTCTTTCACTTTTGCACCTAAAAATTTACCACCCTCATCACAAAAAAATATTTGGCTTTAAGCTTTATATAAATACAGCTGCTGTTGCCCATATACACACAAATATTTAATCAATATGTCCATTTATCACCTGGACCATCAACAAAGATC
The DNA here is from genome assembly GCA_030572575.1 of Scheffersomyces insectosa. Classification (NCBI taxonomy): domain Eukaryota; kingdom Fungi; phylum Ascomycota; class Pichiomycetes; order Serinales; family Debaryomycetaceae; genus Scheffersomyces; species Scheffersomyces insectosa. The sequence goes on from JAJMAO010000001.1 coordinate 284,533, forward strand.
TCCCGAGAACGACTTCAAAAGAAGAAAGCTCGATCAGCCGATACCTTTACATTCCAGTGTACAAATGGCATCTCAAAAGTTTTCTAGTGCTGCCGCAAGCAACTTGATCAACCAAAACGGAACTATTGTGAATACTACCAATGGAACCATCACACCAAGCAACTTCTCATCTGTTGCTTCCACTAATGATGACATAGATATGATTTCATCTGCTGATTTCACAAAGAAGGCCATTCCAGATATGATGGACATTTCCTTCGATGGTGGTGCTGAGTGTCCCTGTGGGCACTTCCACGGTCCAGGCCAAGGACACCACCAAGATCTCGAGGCCATTGGGTTCTCCAGTCAACCATTAATGCGTGGTCCAGATTAAGTCTGGACATGTCTGGACGTAACTATCAGTTACCGATAGAATAAAAGAAGAAGCTCTCTTTGGAGCGAAGTAATTTGAAGGGTATATACATTATATAAGGGTTGAAACTGTTACTTGAACGGGTTAGAGAGTAGCAGAGAGCTATTCGTGTATAATAAGTGTTCTAAAATATATGGGTTAATTTGTAAACGAAGCTATGGAAGGTACTTCTGCCTAGGTAAGAGGTCTGATGTGAACTCCGGTGGAAAGCCAAACACAAGTGATGCTGCATAGTATTATAAATATAGATGAGGAACCAGTCCGAAAGTGCTGTGAGATATTATTAAGACCTGGTCCTTCCTTCGATGTAGAAAGCTTAGAGTAATGGGAAATTTCAAGTGTGAACAGCTACCCTGTTCTACGGCTCTGGTGCGACCACAATCTGGACCCTACGAAGTCTTTCAAGCGCCTCTAATTCTTCTAGGCACTTCATTTCGTTGCAAATGCATGAGCCCAAAGCAGACCGACAACTGCAAAGAATCAACGCTCCAAATATTTCCAAATATATAGGTAAATGAAGGATCTCACCACACAGACAGAAACAGGCAGGAACCAGCTTTTCAAATCAATGCCAGCACGGTCTGATCTCTCACTCTATCCAACTTAACACTACTCTGCATACAGCATGATAATCATTACACTTCCCTGAGTACTTAGACCTTACATTCATAAACTCATAGCTACACAATGCACATACACTCTCCCAAATACCCGCTCGCAGGTTGCCTTGGATATACTCTTCTAATTTCGCCGTTTTGGGAAATGCTTTAATTAAACGCGTCAGCTCGCAAAAAAATTATATTGAGAAGCGGTGGTTCCTGTCTTCGTCTTCAGCAGTAAATGCGGAAGTACAAATAACTGTCAATTGCTGTTTTCCATCACAGCAGGTGCTATTCTAACCAGTTTACCCACGAAGTCTAGAATTACCCATAAAATCACTCGCAATGTCTAGTCCACCACCTGTAGGGTCTCGTAACTCCAGAAAGAGACAGGCTGATGACGACGATGAGCGTTCATCTGTGCACCAGCCCTCTTCTCCATCGATCGCCTCCAGTCCACAGCTTCCACCTTCGTCTCCTGCCATTCCCTTCGACATGGCTCAGGAAGAACAGGAAGAAATTTACAATGATGTGGCTGACCTCAACCCTTCAGATGAGGAAGAAGGAGAGGACTTGATGGACAACATGGAATTGGATTACCGTTCTAGAGCGGAACAAGATAGATATAATTTACTGGACATCGACGATGGAGAGTACGAAGCAATGGATGCTGCCGATAGAAGACGTATAGATGAACAAATGAACCGTCGTGATGCTCTTTTGAAATCAACAGGATCGCGTCAGCAAGCATTCTTGGAAGATGATGATGATGACGAAAGGGATCAGGAAATGGACCAATTTGGTCTTCCTATCCAAAGAAGAAGAAGAAGACAATATGATGACGATCAAGATGAAATGTTGGACGAAGTAGAAATCGATCCTTACAATGAAGAATTGTCCTTAGAAAGTTTAACTGATATTAAGGCTCCATCAATAACCGAGTGGATTCTCCAACCAGCCGTTTCTCGTTCCATTGCCCGTGAGTTGAAGTCCTTTTTGCTTGAATATACTGACGATAAAGGTCGTTCTGTCTACGGTGCCAGAATTAGAACTCTAGGTGAGGTTAATGCAGAGTCATTGGACGTCACTTATGACCATTTGGCTGATTCGAAGGCTATTTTGGCACTTTTCTTGGCCACATCGCCCGCAGAAATGCTCAAGATCTTTGATATAGTGGCCATGGAAGCAACAGAGTTGCATTATCCCAATTACTCACAGATTCACCAAGAAATTCACGTTAGAGTTGTAGGATTCCCTAAGCACTCTAACTTGAGAGATTTGCGTGAGAACGACTTGAATCAATTGGTCAAGGTAGGAGGTGTTGTTACTAGAAGAACTGGTGTCTTCCCCCAATTGAAGTATGTGAAATTTGACTGTCTCAAGTGTGGAGTTGTATTGGGTCCATTTGTACAAGATTCCAACTCTGAAGTGAGAATTTCATTCTGTACCAACTGTCAATCCAAGGGACCATTTAAAATGAACTCCGAAAAGACTTTATACAGAAACTATCAGCGAATTACTCTTCAGGAGGCACCTGGAACTGTCCCAGCAGGTAGATTACCGAGACACAGAGAGGTTATTCTTTTAAGTGACTTAGTAGATGTTGCAAAGCCAGGTGAAGAAATAGAAGTCACTGGTGTCTACAAGAACAATTACGATGGTAATTTGAATGCCAAAAATGGATTTCCTGTCTTTGCTACTATTATTGAAGCTAACTCCATTCGTCGTAAAGAGGTTAGTAACTCCTCAAACAATTTAAATTCTTGGACTGAGGAAGAAGAGCATCAGTTCAGAAGGTTATCACAAGAAAGAGGTATCATCGACAAGATTATTTCATCGATGGCTCCTTCAATTTATGGTCATAAGGATATCAAAACCGCTATCGCGTGCTCCTTGTTTGGAGGTGTACCAAAGGATGTCAATGGAAAGCACTCCATTAGAGGTGATATCAATGTGTTGTTACTAGGTGACCCAGGTACTGCCAAATCTCAAATCTTGAAGTATGCTGAAAAGACTGCAAACAGAGCTGTTTTTGCAACCGGTCAAGGTGCATCCGCAGTTGGTTTGACCGCCTCTGTCAGAAAAGACCCCATCACTAGAGAATGGACTTTAGAAGGTGGTGCACTCGTCTTGGCTGATAAGGGAACATGTTTAATTGATGAATTCGATAAGATGAATGATCAGGATAGAACATCTATTCACGAAGCGATGGAACAACAATCTATCTCTGTTTCCAAAGCTGGTATTGTGACTACCTTGCAAGCTCGTTGTGCTATTATCGCGGCTGCTAACCCTAATGGTGGTAGATACAATTCCACATTGCCTTTATCTCAAAACGTGGATTTAACTGAACCTATCTTGTCAAGATTTGATATCTTGTGTGTTGTGAGAGATTTGGTAAACCCAGAGCTGGACGAGAGATTGGCTAGTTTTGTCGTAGATTCACACATGAGATCCCACCCTACGAATACCGAGGAGTTAGAGGACGATGACATGATGGAAGAAGATGAAGATGAAGATGCTCCAGCGAGCGCAAGAAAAACCAGACGGGAAAAGATCTCTCAATTAAACAAGCAAAAAGAGAGCGAAATTTCGCCCATCACTCAAGAATTGCTAGTAAAATATATAAACTATGCTCGTGTCAAGGTGCAGCCAAAGTTGCACCAGATGGATATGGATAAGGTTGCTAGAGTGTACGCTGATTTAAGAAAGGAGTCTATTTCCACTGGCTCATTCCCTATTACTGTTCGTCATTTAGAAAGTATCTTGAGAATTGCAGAGGCTTTTGCCAAAATGAGATTGAGTGACTTTGTCAGTCAAAATGACTTAAACAGATCCATCAAGGTAAGTATCGACAGTTTCGTTGGTGCTCAAAAGGTCACAGTTCGTAAGCAATTGCAAGCCAAGTTCCAGAAATTCACATTGCCTACTAGAAGAAGGTAAACACCAGTAATTTTTATTCTTGTATGTATTATTAATGATTAGCGTAATAAAGGATTTAATTAATAACTTTTGGTTTCTTGTAATATTGTAAATGGATTTTGAACTATTAGTAACTTCAACTCTCCATATTTATAAAATTGCTGCAAAAATTTGGAGCAAAAATAAACAAAGCGTTATAGACAGCAAAACCCAATAACCGTACTACTATATCGTAATAATAGAACCAACGCAAGTATCATAGAGATCACAACAGAAACAGGCATCTGAATAATTGCAGTACAAGGAGTAATATATATCGCCCAGCCCATTGAAGAAGGGACCTGAGTAGTTTTTGCAGGCCAGATTCATTCCTGCACGCGCTCTATCTATGAGACAACACGAACACTTCAAGTGAATGATGATGTACGCGTACGAGGTAAAGAAGAGTAGAACTGGAGTAGAGAACCTATTATCCAATGCTAAACCTAGATGAGTGAGTAGTTGAGGTGCATTATGAACGGCTCATATGATGTCTGGATGCGGAGTTCGGGTCGATTTGATTTCGTTGCTGTGGTACTGTGATGAGCTATTACTAACCATATAATTAGAACTATAGAGAATATTAAACTATGCAAACATATTCCAGAAGCTGACGTGGAGGAACTATGTACAAAAGTAATAGAATTACTCATCGAGGAAGCCAACATTCAACACGTAGATACCCCGGTGACGATTTGTGGGGATATTCATGGCCAACTTCATGATTTGATCACTCTTTTTAAGACAGGTGGAGAGTGTCCAGGAACTCAGTACCTATTCCTCGGAGACTTTGTGGATCGAGGATTCTATTCTTTGGAGAGCTTTCTCCTTTTGATGGCATTGAAAGTGAGGTTTCCTGACCGTATCACATTAATACGAGGAAACCATGAATCTAGACAAATCACAACAGTGTATGGTTTCTACGATGAATGCGTGAGAAAATACGGTTCGGTCAATGTATGGAGATATTGCTGTGAAGTTTTCGACTATTTATCACTTGGTGCTATAGTAGGAGGAAAGGGAGGAGTTTTTTGCATTCATGGCGGATTGAGTCCTGATATAGAAACGGTTGACCAGATAAGGATCCTTGACCGTAAACAAGAAGTACCCCATGAAGGTGGAATGTGTGATTTGTTATGGTCGGATCCAGAAGATGTGCCTGGTTGGGCAATCAGTCCACGAGGAGCAGGATTCCTCTTTGGAGAGAACGAAGTAAACACATTTTTACACCAAAATAATATTTCGCTTATAGCGAGGGCGCATCAATTGGTTATGGAAGGCTACAAGGAAATGTTCAACCAAGGATTGGTCACTGTTTGGTCGGCACCAAATTACTGCTACCGCTGTGGCAATATAGCTTCAGTCTTGACGATCGATGACGATCTTAACAGGGACTACAAAGTTTTTGAGGCTGCAACGCAGGACGTCAGCAACATACCATCGAAGAAACCAGCTATTGACTATTTCATTTGACCATAGACAGACTCAGTATTGTAGAAATGTGATCGTACGAGCACCATGGAGGTAAAGAGAGGACCACGTTAAGCTGTGAAACTGTGGTTTTGACACATCTATTTTTACGATAAGCCCAAAAAATAATAAACAAACATTAATATTATAATATAATTAAATTCCTAATCCTGATAAGAAATTACCCCGAGAGCTGTAGCTCGATTTTCATGTGTTCCTGCTATATGTATACCCGGATTTTCCATCAGCATATATGTGTTCCAACCGGATCGATTTCGGAGCAAGACGAAGCCTTCAAGCGAGAAAGAAACAGAGCGAGGAAGGCATACATACAGTATGGTATACCGTGAATAAACTACCTTCAGTTCAGATACGGTGTAACAAAGAAACAATAGTCGCACGTATTTGTGAATAATGGAGGCAATACGAGAGAGAACACACGAGAAACAATACAAAAATAGTGATACGTTCTATAAATAAGTGGAAGGGGTGGTCAGCTGTTGCTAGGAAACGGCCAGTTGGTACATATTCAAGAACTTCATAGGAATAATGAGACTGTATGGAGGCTCTGGAATGATTGTGAATTAGACGTGAAACGACCACCAGCCGCAATTGCAGGCCATTCTAGGGGATGCACTGTACCAAGACACGGTAGCTACATTGCGATGAGGATTTTTACCTCAGGGTGCAGTGTTGGTAAACATTCGACGACTTCCACAAATAATTACTGCTGATCAATAATTGGAAGGAATGGTGGCTTCCTTCGGTGGCCTATTATTAGTACACATTACTGTCGGCGCAACAGAACTACGTCATAGGAGAACGATTAAGGGTGTAAACGGGGGCAGAAGTGGCCGGGAACACCATAATGTCTCCGAAATCATCGATTATAGTACCGGCAACTGACGAATTTTCCATCAAGACTACATCCGCCGATGCTCCTTCTCACATTTTCTTGGGTCCACTTTCTCGCTCTCCTTGTCCCAAAAGGGAGAGTTCCAGAATTTCTTGATTTCATTTAATTTTGTGGTTGTCAAGGGTAAATTTTTCATACCACTACGTAATGCAATTTAGTGATAAATACGACAACAGTGGTGTATTAATGCGGTAACAATATGTAGCTGACTGTGTGTTGCACAGTAATGAAACGGCCTTTGCATATAGCACCGAAAACATTGTTGAAGTCTAGATTTCGATGTTTCTGTACTCCTGCTTCTTCTCCCATACATAAAACATATGTAAATATATATAACTTTATGAATTCCCATAAAGAATATTTCTGACTATTCACTCTCATTATTCTCGCGGTGTATTACACCCTCGTTAGTTTATTCCTGGACCTCCTAGCTTCTAGTACCGTGTCTTGAGTCCTCGAGCAATCGATTTCACATTCATTTCGCATTTATTTCACATACGTTTCATATACGTTTCTATATTGCATTGACTAACAGTCCACCTCATCATTTTTATTTAAATCCCTAGAGAGAGTATCATATATTTGTCATATATCAAGTCCGCAGGCCCAAATTTGCAACTATTAGGAGCATATTCGCTTAATTCTTAAGTCTAAACTCACTTCCCTCCTACAGCATTTAACTATTGCCAATACCATGAACTTGCAATCGATAGTTTTCATTTTATTTACTATCTCCTTGAGAGTGTTAGCTGCTGATCGTACTACGTCTACTTCTACGTCGGTCTCGAAGACTGCAGTCTGGGTCACTGGCACAGATTCACTTGGTGCAAAGACGACGACTCAATCATTTTACACTCAACAGTTTGAAGTCTTATATACGATTGTCTCCAGCCCATCTTCTGGTTCGATTGGATTGGGATCCATCTCTGGTAACGTCGGAGAAATCAGAACGTATGAGATGGTAACCAACGGTGCACCTTCGTTACTTCATAATTTCAAGGCTTCTCCTCCAGGATCTTACCGTATTGCTCAAGTACTTACTTGGACAACGGTGACCGGTCTAGTTTACTTATTATTCTTATGAAACTGATTTAGAAATCTATCGGCTTTCAATTCTCGACTATTTGGCATCCACTTCCCGTTCATCTGCATAATTTACTTCATCGGGGCAGCATTCACAGAATTTACATTTCAAATACAACATTCGGCTGTTGCAAGTGTAAATACAAAATTTATCATTAATACATCTTCACTAAAGTATCCATTAACTGTAGATCATTTTATTAGAGAGTCGTTATTAGAAAAGAAGCATATCTTGATTCCTTTGCAAGAACTCTAACTGCTACAAGGAATCGCCGCATCTCTGATATTCGCTAAGCGTGAAGCCAAAAAATAATTGATAATATTCTTTTCTACTAATTTGAGACAACTAAAGGAGAAAAATCCAGCCAACTATATAAGAGGGGACACTTGTTACAGCTCATGATGATGTTTTAGCTTGTAGCATTATTACTACAATTCGAATTCAATTTGGCTCATTCCGCTGTTCTTGGCGGACAATGAAACAGTAAAGCCTTATTCAATGATATCTCCCATGCAATCCACTTCCTTCATTGTCCTACCTGTCTCATACATGGATGTGCAGGGTGCGCATCTGCATATTCGAATAAGGTTTTCGATTCAATCTAATGGACTACTTTTCTGCAGGAGTAATGTCCAAAAAATAGAATCATTTTCCCATTTTTGCGACCACTTAATACATCATTTTCAGGTCCTATGGAACAACCGTGGGCAGGGGGAAGTACAGCAGAAAAGGTTCACTATATATATATATATGTACTTTAGAGTCGGAAGCGGTCTTATTTTCCTGGGAGTTATAAAATGGCAAAATCGCTGATAGTTATTAAAGCATTATTTGGTTACCTACTTAAAGGGAAACTCTAAACGGCGAGCAGTAAAAATGCAACTTTTTTTTAGGTGAAATCACTCTGTGTTGAATTAATGGTTCTAACTTTAAAGCCCCATTGTAATTTTTTTGACCACTGCAAGCAGCTCAGTTATGTGCCATTTACAAAAAGGTTATGTTTGCTACGTTGACGCCATCAATAAGTAAGCCTTACAAATCGACTTATCACAATCGAAACCATGTCTAAAAAAATCAACAAACAGATCTCGAAATCTTCTGTTTTGCAGCCTGCTTACGTAACAAATAAATTCACGTGATCAAAATCACCCGCAGATAGGCAATTTGTGGCTGCACCAGAAATATCAATTTCAAACACAATAATTGATTAAGCTGGGGTATAGCTCCCTTGATATCCATTTATTTTATAGTAGGTTCAATTCCCTCACTCAAAGAGACCATATTCAAGAGCAGCATAGAATGTCGTTAGCTGGTCGTGGATATGATGCCATAAACGACTCTGACGTGTCCGGAAAAAGACGCCCTCAGTCAACCAGAAGCATAAGCAGTTCAAACAATGGGGTCAATTTACATCATGGGGACTTAGATGATGAAATCTCTGTAAAAGAAGACTCCCTTCCCCGATTGTCGTTCTTAGATAAGATAAATGTACTTAAATTTACTTCAATCACTCTTGAAAACAAGGGATCAGTCGCCCGTGACCATATGGCAAACGAGAGAACATTTCTAGCATGGTTGCGTACATCACTATCATTTATCACGATCGGAATAGGGGTGACTCAGTTATTTCGTATAGAGGAGAAGTCCTCGAAAGTCAAAATACACAATACAGTCTTACAATTGACCTCACCCGATTTGCATGGACAACCGATAGCAAAGTACGGAAAGCCATTGGGATCTGTGTTCATTATTTTGGGTATAGTCACTTTATTATTCGGGGTTATAAGATTTTTCAAAGTGCAACAGATGTTGACACAGAACTACTACCCAGCATCTCGGTTATCTCTATTGAGTTTGATAGTGGTGATCTTGGCAGTAATCCTGGTTACGTTTGTTATGGTATTACAAACTTCCATTTGATAATTTAATATATGAATAATAATTGGGGCCAATTCAATAAATTGTAGTTGAAATCATCACCCTTGTAGAGTTACTATACTTCGGAGTAGAATTGGAAGATTCCAGGAAAATGATTCCGTACCCTTTAACAATCTCGATTCCATGGTCAGCATTAGCTTGCTTTAGGCGTTTACTTGACCATGGGCAAGACATTAAGCGACATGGTAGACTTGCAGAATTAACTACTAACAGTCAATTTACTTGTAAACTGAAGCATTCAAAAGGACCATACTTGAGAGCCACGATAAGGCTTCTGGATTTGCAGTCGTTGAGACCACTTCAGGGCTACAGCCCTAACCACAAAAGTCACGATTGAAAGCGCTCACGTGAGTGTGACTACTACCCATTTTTGCAGCGCAGCTCTACCCAACCTGCAATAGAGGTACTACAAGTTCGCAGGTTCACTGGAAAAACCTGTAAACTTCATTGTTCATATTAAACTGAGGAAAACTTGTCCGCCGCATTGGGAACGGGGAGAGGGTACTAAAAAAAATTTTTCTATTTCTTTCTTAACAATTAGTGTTTATCTAACTATCTATTACACATAAATTAATACAAAATGGTATGTGGAAGCCACGATTGAAGAGGAGATGAGGACAGCGTAGTTGTGGGAAGCGAAATACACATGTATCAAGCCCAATATTGATATATTTAAAGAAGTAGTTCCCGAGTTAGATGTTGGAGGCGTAGCAAGAGTACATTCAACGTAATATCACTTTAAAGTAAAGCAATCAATCAGAAATTAGACCATTATTCATCGAGGATCAGAGTTACAATGACAAGACGACCACAAATATGCAGACTGACCACAATCAAGACACAGTAAAACCTCGAAACATGTAGAACAGTATGAGAAGTCAGCAATGAAAATTTTGACACAAGAATTACAACTGCAACAACACAGTACACATCGTAAAGAATATCATCCATAAACTAACTCATGCTGTCCCATATCAATGAAAAAATTCGAACATCATACTAACATCATTTTATAGGGTAAGCAACACGGTTCCTTAGCTCGTGCCGGTAAGGTTAAGTCTCAAACTCCAAAGGTCGACAAGACCGAGAAGCCAAAGAAGCCAAAGGGAAGAGCCTACAAGCGTTTGTTATACACCAGAAGATTTATCAACGTTACCTTGACCAACGGTAAGAGAAAGATGAACCCATCCCCAGCTTCTCAATAAATTTAATGCCTCCAAATCAAGTTGAGCATTAGCTGAATGGCGGGAGAATGTATTCTATCTATGATATCTGAACTTTTCGGCTATTTACGAAAATGGATATTCATCTGTTGAGCTTAAGCTTGAGGTGCTTTCCGATGTTACACTAGTTACTACATATTTCTTTTCTTTGGTTATAATAAATATATTACATGTAAAGTATCAATTATTGTAACTGATTTATTTTATTGTCGTTGGTTCAGGTTTGCAAATGACTATTTATTTGTTGTGTATTCTATAATCCAACGCTGTAATTCAGTTTTATGGTAACGCATAATTCTAGACTTACCATTCTGGTAACAAGAAGTAAGCGTATACTCTGGCTCTGATCTCTGCTGTCTCTTCATCCTCCTCAAACATTGGCTTCCATTGGACCATTTCTATGCGTTCTGGTTTGAAATCAAAGTCCTTTGATGTTTCAAAAAATTGTAAATCATCGTTCAACAAATGAGCCCTGTGGGGCGAGAAGACCACAAAACATTTACCAGTTTTCTTTAAACTTGCTCTACATGTGCTTAACAACTTCAAGTGCTCCGTGTGGTTGAAGACCAAGTCTGATAATATGATAAGATCGAATTTGTCTTCTTCTTTTATCTCTTCATTTTCTGGAATGTTCATTAAAGGCTTGACGTCGTGACCCCAAATGTATCCCTGAACCTTATAATTTTCTTTAGGAATATCACCCGACTTCTCCAAAACATCGAAGTTGTACTGGATATGTGATATTAAGTCGGCATCTGGGTAATCGGTAGAAACTATCTCTTTCACTTCATTAAGAGCGCAGATTATACCAGGCAAACCTGAGGCAGCTCCTAATTCCAAGATCCTCTTTCCTCTAACATATTCGTCAGCGTGTGCATCCAAGTAGTCAGCTGTATATATACCAGCATTCCAGAGTAAGTGACCCCATAATGGAGATTTTCCAACCAATTTCAAGTCGATTTTGGTTGGTGATGTACTACCCTTACGCTCATACAGAGCGAAGTGAGACTCTGGTGGAGGAGGGCGAAAGCTTTCTGGCTCCTCAAACAAACCACCTTCAAAGATTTCGTCGTCAGACATGCTAGCTTCTTCTATAGATCGTGAATAATGCAGCGTATATAACGTAGGAGAGTGGTAATTTGCAATTACAAAGTACAATATTTCACTACCTTAAATTTTTTTCATGTTCTCGCACTCTCAACAGATCTTGCGAGTCTTCGTATTGTGAGGTGTAGGTGATGAAATACAGCAGCTTTTGAAGTTATACTGCTCTGATACCATCATTTGTTTGAATTCAAGAATGTAGATACTGTTTGGCATTCGTGAGCCATGAAAAATTAGTTATTTTGGCGATTATTGTTCCCGTATCGTAATGATTACAACGATTTTGCATCCATTATAATAAGGTGTCGTTTAACGAGATCTTTGAAATGGGTACACATCATCTTCGCTTAAAAGCAACAAAACAAAAACGAAACTTGTAATAACGAAAAGGAAACTTCGAAAGTTTGTGAAATCACCAATTTTGGAACGTCAGAGCCCACTTCAGCCGTATCGTAGCATCTTGACCCATAGAGCCCTTGCAACCATCGGCCTTATGGAGTTACATGCACTACCTCTCACCATACTAATTCTTAAGTGAATGTATCAATACTTTCAAGCAAAGACAACTACACATCACTCTAACACCAAGTAGCCACGATGGATAATGGAATAGTCAACCAGGAATGGTCGAAAATATCCACCGAATTGGTTCAACTGCCAGATGATGTAACTCTTTGGGAGCAATTAGTGAAAGCAGCCGAATCAAACAACAAGCATGGGATAACAAAATCGGCTGCCATCGAAGAAATCGAACTTCTTCGAGTCTCATACACGAGGTTTCTACAAAAATATCCACTAATATACAACTATTGGGTTAAATTTGCAGAGTGGGAATTCAAACTTGGAGATACAAAGAGAGCAAACGAAGTCTATGAGAATAGTTTGCAGTATCTCTCATATTCCATTGAATTGTGGATAAGTTACTTGACGTTCAAAATCACGACAATGACCAACAACTTAGACGAGATCCTCTCTTTGTTCGAAGAAGCTAGATCAAAAATAGGATATAACTTCTATGCATATGAGTTCTACAAGTTATATTTATCCTTTCTTGAAAATTACCAAGCTGAAACCAATGATTTCAAGGCAAAGTACTACTTATTGTTAAGAGTGATTATAGAGATTCCTTTGTACCACTACGAATATTTCTTTAAAAAATGGTTTGCTCTCTTTGTGGAAATTGGAAACGATGACTCCGTCGCAACTAAGTTGTTGCCATTAGTTGTACCTGAAAAGGAATTAAAACTGTTCAAGGGCACCGACAACAAGCAGATTGCTGTGCTATTGAAAAAGACATACGTGGATGCTTATATCACAACACAGTTCAAGGTGTATGAGTTATTCAACTTTGAAAAACATATCTCCAAGCAATATTTTGATACCTCTATCATTTCACAACAGCAATTGAATGCTTGGGATAGGTACCTTGACTACTTCGAGCTTAGAGATTATCCGAGGGCCTACATCATTTCAACTTACGAAAGATGTTTGATTGCGACAGCCAATTACTCCAAATTCTGGGTCAGGTACAGTAACTATTTCATAGCTTCGAAGAGGTTTATAAAGGCTTCAGAAGTTCTAACACGAGGATTGAGTTATAGTGCACATGTCGAACTATTAATAAAGCTCATAGATACAAACTTATATCTTCAAAACTTCACCAAAGCCAGAGATTTGGTACTTGCATACATCCAGTCCAACATTTCAATACCCTTGCCAGTCTACGAGAAGCTAATCAGCATCGAACGTTTATTACATCCTGGTGATGACGACTATGCAATTGGTCTCTTCCGCGAACTAATAAAGGAAACTCTGAATGATTGGTTCTTTTACCATATATTGAATTACTCATTACCCAAAGAACTAAAAGAAAGTCTATTTAAGGAGTTTGAAACCAGTTTCAAAAACTCGGTGATATATAATAATGCACTTAACAAGTTGAAAAATAGATCAGGTCCGCTGGTTGAAGTCAAGCAGAAACATGATTTTGAGAAAGATTATGACGAAGCAATTGCTCTATATCTCTAATAGTAATGTCATAATGTAATTAATCGAGGCTATTATGCCTCTAAATAGCAATTTATAGCTGTAATAAATACATACCAAAGCACAAGTATGATTCCTCCACGTTTGTCAAATTGCCATTTGTTGAGAGGAATGTAGATCAAGAAAAAGAGAACAATAGCCAAAAGGGCTCCCATGCTAATGACAACATTGTCAGTTAAATGAAAGGCAATGGCACTATGCTTATGCTTGAGTATCACCAAAGCTCCATTAACTCCTATTCCCAAAAGAATCACTAATAACGGAGTACCTAAACAGGCATTGATACCGAGAATAGGGTTGATCTTCGTGGAAATCGTCAAGTTAGTGATCAAGTCATTGATCGAGTTGCTCATGGAGAAAACAATGAGACCGAGTAAATAGTCGGAAATCTGCCATAGGAGACCAAAATTCTTCAACATCTGAAGGATCTTTATCGAAAAATTGGAAATGACAATCAAGGTATTTGCAACACCAAATATGTTAATTACAATGCCCTTCAACTTGGGTGAAACAAATGGAAGAAGCATCTGCGTAATCGCAATTTCAGCTAATATAAATGGGACCATGACAACCCACGGGAAATCGAAAAATTGCCAATTGAAAAGAACAGGTATCTCTATAAGGAACCAGAAATGAAGAGCACTATACTCGTTTGCTTTATGTTTCCAATGCAATTCATCCTGGTCATGTTCTGTCAAATGGATTGGTATTATCAAAAAGAACGCCATATCTATAATGTTCACAAATATTTTGGAGAGGCCATAAGAGTCTTTGTGTACCATTTCGGACTCAGGGCTTTCGATGTTACTGGCGTGCACTTCTTCTATAGAAAGCGCACTACATGGTGACTTCGGTGGGGTTATTGAGCCATAGCCTAACTCTTCGCTGGAGAGTATACTCAAGGCATCCTCAATGTTGTAAGGTTCATGCAAGTGGTCTACTCCTGATCCCGAAAGCAAAAACCTGCGTTCTTCATCTTCGTCCTCTGCTTCTTTTACCAACTTGTCCTTATCGAAGAAGCACAAGAAAGCAATGTAAATGATGTAAGTGGCAATCATGGCCATACACTCCACTAAGGTGATCTTACCATCTGACATGATGTACAGAAATATCACGAGCACCAATAGCACCCACACAAAATCGATGGTCATCAAACGATGATGAGGAGCCAGGAAAGGACTGTTAAATATGCTTATAAAACCGATCACCACTGTGAAGAGGATCAAAATGGATCCAACTAGCTGACCTATCACCAAATCTGATGAGCCAGCATCAAGCGCAACGTAGTAGTTGATTAGATCGGGGAAGGTATTAGTTAATGGGACAAGAATGAACCCCAAAATGTGGTTGTTAATGTTGAGGTGGATGGTCAAATCGTTAAGGTTCTTGAATAGGTAATTCGACACCAATATAGTGAGCGACAAGAGTATTATTGTCAATACAACTATGATCAGTGCACTTATAGCAACTAACAATGGCACCGAGGGGGCGTATTTAGAACAATAATAGTAGCGAGAAAGCCGAAAGTACTCGGCATCGCAATGTTTTTCTATGTAGTGGCAGTAGCCTGGAATGGCACTGCTCTTATTGGACGCTATTTGGTTCCATTTGGGAAGAATACACAAGCTTTGGTCTGATGGTGATTCTATGTCTGCAGCGTTGAAGCCGGAGCCCAGTACGGGAAGGATTATAGTTAGGAGCAATAGTCCTATTAGGCCCCATGACTTAAGGATTTTATAGCGAAGGTTCATTTAGTGGAAGTCGATCGGGAGGTACTCTAGCACATGAGGACAGGGCAAGATAATCTTTACATATATATAAATCGATCATGTAAGAAAACCATCCATGAAATCTATTGACCAACTCGTACTGTGAAATTCTCGCTAACCTTCCCCTGATTGCTGTGCAGCATGCTGTGCCAGGACCAGTTCTAGGGAGAGATAACTAGATAGGGAGAGGCGCCGCGGTACTGTGCTTGGAACCCATGCAACGGAAATGTATGACTGGCGAAGGCTGCGAATTATCTCTGCACACTATGTCCTTCCATATTAGGAGTGGTGGTTGGCATGACGGGGGCTAAGCTTTTGGAGCAAATATACGATGGAACAGCAACGCTACAAGACCAAGACTATAAGTCGTGGAATTGAATCAATGTAGTCATCATTAGCATGCGGTCCACTGCTTTGCTAGAATAATATCCAATTATAATTTCTTTTCACATCACAGAGTACTCGAAAGCCACGATCCTGATGTTTCTTGTTGGAGGGTAGTGTCTATTGTATCTATAAAATCGAGAGGCATGCCACAGCGTTGGCGGCTGCGTGACAATGACCCGAGCCCTCGTTAGCGAGGTCCTATGGTCTAGTCTAGTGGCGTTTTGGATATATAAAGCACTGGGGTAAATTTCTATATAGTCTATGGTGTGCTACTGGCACGGCTAATAATAATGTTTGCATTATTATTTCGGTTTCCAGTTTTCTCCGCTGAAGAGCTGTCGCTAGGT
The DNA here is from genome assembly GCA_030572575.1 of Scheffersomyces insectosa. Taxonomy (NCBI): domain Eukaryota; kingdom Fungi; phylum Ascomycota; class Pichiomycetes; order Serinales; family Debaryomycetaceae; genus Scheffersomyces; species Scheffersomyces insectosa. The sequence goes on from JAJMAO010000001.1 coordinate 300,789, forward strand.
GAAATATGCGACGACTATACATTGAATGGTTCAATTATGCCGCAGTCTACTCGCCTTGTCTCTTAAGTCATCTGGTCTATAACTTCTCCTTGTATGCTTTATACAGGTCTTTGTCAAGTATCTCCAATGCTATCTTAATGTCAAGGTTGATGTCCTCGATCAATGCTTCTAGAAGGGTGTTAGTAAGGATTTCTTATCAAAAGAAGTCATTCAGCCCGCGACCAAGTGATAGGTTGCCGGTCTTTCAACGTTTGGAGTCTACGCATGACTCATACATACCTTTTGTAGTGTAGTTCAACTCGGGCCTGATGTATCCCAACACGTTAAAAACTATCTGGGCTCCGTAGAAGTTGTCGGCAAACTTGTGCATGATATGAACTTCGGCAGCCTTCTCCTTGTTATCGTAAAATGGATTCCATCCAATTGACATGACCATTGGAAGAACCTCCAAATCGGATCCAGCCAATTTTTTACCATGATTGAAAACGATCTCATTTCCGTCGTTTCTCTTCTTGCATTCGTCGTCCTTTGTGCTTGGAGTTAACTTGCACCAGCCATAGTAAATACCAGTCTCTAGCTGATTCAAATCGTCATTTATGGGGATGTTTGCAGTGGGTATTCCCAACTCCGATGATCCTCTACCAAATCCACTTATAACCACGGATTTTTGTGATATTGGGTATGGTGCCTCTATAGCTGATGGTATCGCAGTTTCTGGCCTCGTCATGATGTTGTTATGCTCTTCTAAGCGTACTTTTATGATAGCCATACTGGTGATAATCCGTCAATAGATAAATCTAATGCCGCCGCTAAGCAGTGCACGACTTTGTCCGGGTAAACAGAGCCTTACGAATACTTAGTAATGTAATACCATTGGTGATTCAAGTTAGAAAGCAGCACCACATGAGACATTGGTTTACATTAGAAGCTTCGAGCAAAAATAGCAATGAATGCCTTATTAGCCAAGTGCCAAGCTGCATTTTTAACATCTCTCCCTAAGCTCACGTTGTTAACATTGCAAATGCTAATGCTGAATTCCGTTAGCATTATACTGACGATATATCAGTTGGAGGGTGGATTCTATACAGGCGAACGGGGAACTACGCGCAGCACCGGAAAGGAGAACAGAGAAGCGACACCGGTACGTTTAGTTATTCGATAGCTTGTTATTCGTGAAAAGTTAGGACAACAGCTTCGAAATGGCCGTGGGAGATAGTCAATTGGTATATGGCCTTATAGGCAAGTATAGACAAACGGTCGTAGTTTGCTCTTTTCCTTGATTTGATCAATTTTTCACCAACTTCTCTACACTTGTTGACCCCAATTCTACAGTAAATTTTTCAATTTCCAGTTCATTACTATACGAACATTATATTTTTAATCGTTTAAAGATAAAGTCACACCATTCCATCAAGGAGCATCGACTCCCTTAAATCTGTTAAAACAGCATAAACCGTAATCCCACACTCTCGCTATATTCTAACTTAGAATCTAGCCTCTAATTGTTCCAATAAGGTGGCAGCGTCCTTACCGAAAGCTCTGATACCTTGGGACAACTTCTCAGTGGCCATGGCGTCTTCGTTGAACAAGTATCTGAAGGTAGCCTCGTCGTCAACGTAAGAGACCTTGGCAACGTCAGAAGCCTTAGCCTTGGCAGCATCCAAGATCTTTGGAACTGGCTCAGAAGAGTTCAATAATTCTTCCAACAACTTAGGAGCAACAGTCAAGTAGTCACAACCAGCCAAAGACTTGATTTCACCAGTGTTTCTGAAAGAAGCACCCATGACAATGGTCTTGTAGTCGTACTTCTTGTAGTAGTTGTAGATAGCTCTGACAGAGAGCACACCTGGGTCAGTCTCGGCGTCAGCGTAAGTCTCACCGGTGGAGGCCTTGTACCAGTCCATGATTCTACCGACGAATGGGGAGATCAAGGTAACCTTGGCCTCAGCACAAGCAACAGCTTGGACGAAAGAGAACAACAAGGTCAAGTTACAGTGGATGTCATGCTTCTCCTCCAACTCTCTAGCGGCTTGGATACCTTCCCAAGTGGAAGCGATCTTAATCAAAATTCTGTCCTTGTGGATACCTTGAGCCTTGTACAAAGCAATCAACTCGAGGGCCTTCTTGATGGTGGCATCCTTGTCGAAGGACAATCTGGCATCGACTTCAGTAGAGACTCTACCTGGGACGATAGCTAAGATCTCCTTACCGAACTCGATCAACAAACGGTCCAAGGCGATTTCAGCCTTCTCCTTTGGAGAAGAGCCCTTGTCCTTAGCGTAGTCAATGGCGACGTCAATCAACTTGGCGTATTCGGCCTTCTTAGCGGCAGCCAAGATCAACGATGGGTTGGTGGTGGCATCTTGAGGAGTGTACTTGGCGATGGACTCGAACTCACCGGTGTCGGTGACGATAACGGTACCAGAGGCTTTCAATTGTTCCAAGGAGTTAGAAGACATTGTGTGTAATTACTGTGAGTAGTTGCTTCTCAAAAACAAAACAAAATCTTACTCAATTGGAAACATGTGGTGGAAACCCAACGTTTATATATTCGTGGGCGTCCGAATCTCTGGGGGTTATCCAACCGAAAATCGAAAATCGGAGGCGTGTGCACAGGAAGTCGTGCTAAGTTTCATTGTCCAGTGGTAATTGATGAGAGGCACACCGTGAGGGCCACGGAAGATCGTTATGCGCACGGAATAGAGCAGGTCTTGGTAGTGGCAGTATTTAGTCAGCGGAGGGAAAAAAGAACGGGCTATTGGGGGACATGGAACGCTATGGAGCGAGCACATTGAAACAGTGAAGCAAACCGAAGAACACCCGGAGGAGAAAAGGCTTCGAGTCTGTATGGGGTCAAGAGCTAGGGTTACAGGTTGAGGTGGATGTAGGATGCGTCACGAATGTGGATTGCATCTGGTGGGGAGTCATGGGTTTTTGGCTCTTTTCTTTTTGCAGTATGTAATGTGTAATGATGAGTAACGCATTAGTGGTTTAGAAGTAAGCTCGGAGAAATCGCAACAGCGTTGCACAAGTAGGTCAAGGGCAAGGGTCTAGCTGGAATCTCCGTAATGTATAGCCCTTTCGATGTAAGTATGGGTATATACTTTTGGGTATGGACTAGTCCTTTTCAGCCTTAGCTAGTGCTACAATGCTTCCACTGCGTCATTTCCCGGAACTCAGCTAGTAGAGCTGGATCGCACTGATCAACCTTCCGCTGGAAATTGGTCTCATAGTCAGTCATTGTAAAACGAACCGAAAATTGAAGGTCTAAGCGTACGCCAGTTGATTGCCGTTTGCAAGCACTTGTTGGGCGTAAAATTCAATAATACAATAATAGTAAGACATTGGTCGCCTTGGCTAGTAATGCTGGTGTTTTCTACTGTGGACCTTGTTTTTTTACGTGTGGTAATGTTGGCCATTGTCTACATTATTATAGTTGTACTACTACTATTATTATTTTTTTTGTACCGCTCATTGATAGTGACTCGCCTAGACTTCGTAATTGTGTGCCTCCACTCGAGCCTGGTTGGTTCTTCTCCAGCCTGTACTCGCATCGCGGCTTCGGAGTCATAATCGAGACGATTCTCGGCGTCATATTTTCGTTCTTCTCCTGTCGCCAAGTACATCCGAGAAGCTTTCGTCCCCCGCCCACTCTCTCTCTCTCGGAAAGCAGTATATAAATCCCAGCGATCCGCTGTTGTTCAACCGTTTTATCACGTGAGAGCAAATATCGGAGCTTGCGGGTCTACTACTAACAAATGGCAACCCTATCTTTGCTCGCCACATTAGCGTAAGCTTCTCTGTAGCAAACATCGGTTTTAACCAAGAACCACAGCAGCTAAAACGCTTCAATGAAACAGAAAATCTGTAACTTTCGTACTACTCTGCCAAGTTTTTCTCCACACTAGAATAACGACCACCGTACAAAATGACCATAACAAAGCGATTGCTCATAAGAGCATCGAACTCTTACGACACCGACCTCAAGGTTGTTCCAGTCAACACCAACATACCCTTAGAGATAAACTCGGATATAGGTAAATTCAAATTGCTCATCATAATAAAGAACTTCGACGGCTCTGCTAGCCATAGAGCGATCAGTCTATATAACACAGGCGACAAAACATACCTCAATGGTGACTCTATCGGACCAGAGGTGTCGGATGTGGACGAGTTAACCAAGAGCTTAAATCCAAATCTCCGTGTGGAGGTACATTTCGAACCAAAAGAACCTATCAAAGGCTCAGAGTTGGTATTCGGAAATGATCTCTCGGTTCCAATCAAGGAGTACGTCCCAACAACATTGTTGGCCACGGGACTTAAATTCTTCAGATGGTTTGTAAACAAAACAATGATGGCCGATATCTACAGTGACAAACCATTCGTGTACGGGCTTGCGTTGAACAGTTTTACATATTTGGCCGTCAACAAGCCGGATGATAGCGAGTTAACGCAACAACTATCTCCAACGAAAAAGCCTCCTGCGGTTCCTTTTACAAATTTCAAGGAGAATTTAAATGAGAACCCTGATAACATACTAGACATCCCAGAAAGCTCTACGGAACGTGTTAGGTATTTTCTTTCTCTAGACAAATGCAAGGACTTCGTTTTCAATAAAGATACATCTTATCTTTTGCAATTTGACACGAACTTCATTAAAATGGCAGACTCCCATTATGCAGTTAGCATTCCTACTTTTGGCGGTCGTACGTTTGATATTGATGTTTCCAGCTATGCCAATGACAAGTTGAATAATTTCAATTGGACGATCAAGCTGAATGGTATCGATAAAGTTGGTACTGGAACCCTAGGATTGGTTATCAATTTTGCCTTATTGGATGAAGACGACAAGTAGCTGGAATGAAGCGTCTGCAACGTTTAATGGAATGGTTAGAGAGAGGTTGAAACTTTAAGCCATCAATTAGCACTACACTGAAGCACGCTTAATTTATTCCATTTTAGATCGAAAATATATAAATTTTACGAGAGTGGCTTTCTCATTCCTTATTGTAGTATTTATCTTACATCTGTAACGTAGCTGTTTTATTCTCTTGTTTTCACTTATAGCTAATTCATGCTACATTCAGGAGATTGCAAAAAACTAAATTACTTGCGTCGTCCTGCATTTCTCAATTTAGCTCAAAGTTCACGTGATTCGGCAAATGTCACGCCCATCACTGCAAAAATAAACAAAAAGCAGTCACTTTCACATATACAAATTTGGAAAAGCAGTCACACCAAGAGCTTTGCAACATCTTGGATTTTATAGCTGCAAAATCAGTGGTCATGTCAGACGACAACACTGGGCAACATGAAGGCTTAGATGACGATATAGATCTCAGTAGCGTTATAGCGAACAGTCTATCTGCGTTGACTGGTGGCGACAAGACATCACCGCAGAATGATAACATTGATGATACCCAATCGGAGGAGCAGCACAGGCTGCAACATTTGCAGCAATTTGAAGCGCATATTGAGAACAACGTGCAATATGAACACAACGAGCACAATGAACAAATACAACTGCCAGAACATGTAGGCAACGAGTCTCATGATCATCATGACGATTTGGATTTGGAAAATGCAATTGATAATGTGTTCGGCCTGTTTGACTTCAGTAGTCTTGGGAATAACCAAGACCAGCAAGCTAGCAAAGAAGCAACGGCTAGAGATTTAAATGAATCAAATATCGGAGTAGATAACATAGCAATACATGATAACCATGACGTTGATCATGCTGTTACTACACAGCTTCATCGAGAAGACCACATTCGTGGAGACGCATTAGACAGAGCATTTGATGAAGCTATTCAAAATGAGAACCCGAGTCTACACATTGAATCAGTGTCTTTGACACAGCTGAATGGTAATGTGATTACTGAGCATCTTCATGATGGTCGGGATCCGAAGGAGCAAAATAAGGAAGTTCCTACATTACAAACATCTGCCCAGGTAGGGCGGGATGATAGAGACAGACAAGACGATGACTTGACTGCTTCAATTGGTGATGCATTCAAGAATTTTGAACAGTCTGCTCCTGACCACAACGAATCTCGCCAGGACAGCATTCAAGAGAATGATATAAAATCCCAAGCAGATGAAGTTAATCAATATGCTAATAATAGCGCACCTGATTTAAATTTAGACAGCGCTATCGGCGATGCATTCAAGGGCATTGAAGAAGACACAAAAAGTGAAAATGACGATTCGAAGGTGGATAACCCCCATGGTAGAGGCGAGGATGATATCGGGGAACAAAGAGCTGTTGCGGTTGATGAGGCAGATAATTTGGATTTAGATGACGCTATAGGAGACGCCTTCAAGCAGGCTTTTGGGCAAAAACATCTTGAGACGGATCGTAAAATTCTCACAACAGAAAATGATATAGCCGTTGTTCGAAAAGAGAGTCAGAGTCAGGAGGTCAAGGAGCATAATGAAGCTAATCAGTCAGACTTAGATGATGCAATCGGAGATGCCTTTAGGGATATCTTTCCTGATCATGCTCCTCTAAGACTGGACGAACCCCAGCTGGTTGAGAGGGACGCAGAGCAAATTCATTTGGAAGGTAAGCACACAGAAGAAAGCACATTTCATAGTGATGACGATACGGATTTAGAGGCCGCCATCGGTAATGCCTTCGCCAATATCATGCCAGAAGGAATTCAGGACACTACAGATAACGCTGATAAGGTCCCCGAAGAAACTATGGCAGTACATACCGAACTATCTGGAGCCCATGTTAAGAGAGAAATTGGTGATGAGGAGAACCAAGATTTAGAAGCTGCAATTGGCGATGTTTTCAAAAGCTTGGCTCCACCTACTCATGATACCGTTCATAAGTCACCTAACAGTACTGAGAAAGATAATGACGAAGATTCGGATGTTGCATTGGAAGACGCAATTGGTTCTGCATTTCAATCGATTACAGACAATCTTCCAGCGCCAAGGACGGTATCTAATGTCCCTTCTACGACAACTCAGACAGAGAAGGAAGTCACAGAGGACGATTTGAGTGCCATCATTTCTTCATCATTTCGCAAAGTAATGGGGAATGATAACACAGATGCAGATCGTAGTGAAACGCATGAGCGGGAACATGAAGGCGACACCTCGATGGAAGATGCGATTGCCGAAGCCTTCAAATCGGCAAATCAGGATATATCCCAAACCACACTTCATAAAGAGGAGATGGCCAAAGCCACTCGAGAGCCTGTTGACCTATCCAACTTGGTGCAATCTATCGTTCATCAAATGAATACACAAGATGACACTGAATTGGATGCACATAAATTACCTGTTTCAGAGAATGTTATCCAAGAATTAGCACTAGAGATTACTCATCAGGTTCAAGACTATATGACTGAATCAGATACAGAGAAAATACCAAAGGTAACTGGATTACCACAAATTGATGAGAATGTTTTTGCACACTTTCAAAATGAGGCACATAAAGAACAACTAACGGGATTAGCAAAGCCCAGGAGGAATGATGATTCGGGCGATCGAGCTTTGCAATCTGCTCTTGCGAATGCTTTTCGTAATGTTATCACTACAGGAGCCAGTGCAGCTCAAGATAGATTAACTCAAGATGATAATGAGGCAGATCTAGAGCAATTGCAGATGAACGATATTTTGCAAAATGCATTTAATATGGCCATGGAACATCCCCAGGAATTGCTCTCCGATTTGGAGATGGAGGATGAGGGGCAATCAAGAAATCAACTCTCAACGCTGAGCTCGCAACAGACGGCTATAGTGCCTACTCAAACGCCAATACAAAGGTTGTCTCGTCAAATAACGACGTCAACAGCTACATTTCTAGAATCACTTAACAGGTCTAACGATATAAAGTTGTCACTGGATTCAAAGCCGAAATCCAACAAAACGGCAGATGTTGAAACTTCATCTAGTCAATTGACAACTTCCATTCCTACAAATGACGAGTCCAAAAGAAAGTCTTTATCAATCGCTGAAACACTAGCTTTGCATCGTAACTCCATGCTTAATCGAACGTCAAGAGACTACTCATCTATTGAATCTCTAGATGATGTAGCTTCCAAAGATCGTGCCAGCGCATTAGTGAATTCTGGGTTAAATTCACAATTGTCCAATGTAATTAGTACTTTAACGTCTAGGACTGGCGCCACAGGTTCAGAAACGGACTTGCTCAGCGTTATAAGACAGATGACAAATGCGTACTCGTCGAGTTCGCCTTTCCAGTCTACCCTTCTTTCTAGAGGAGTTCCATCACCTTCGGAGATCATATCTACTTACAAAACAAAGGAAGAGAAAGACACCATTGTTAATTCCTTGTCTCTTGCAAAGAAGTATTTACAGGGTCAAGATACCGTGGACAACGTTCAAGCAGCATCATTAATTGATAATGTCATAAACCAATTTAATGATTCTGATATTGACCCCAGTCTCGCAGGCTCATCAGCTGGATCCCAAAATTCTTTACCGGATATAAAGCTGGAATTCATTGCATCCATGAGTAATTCAATTGTTTCTGCAATTTCAAATTTCTCCACCACTAGTCCTTTCAGCAGAACAACCTTGACGCAAACAGAGAAAATCAGAATGGACTCTCCGGAGTACAAGGAGAAAATCCGTATAGATAACAGAGAACGCAAGAAGAAGTGGAGAGAAGAGAACGCAGAACGAAATAAGGACAACGACTTGAGATCAAGAGTGCTCAAGAGAGCAGCAGCCATGTTCGGTGAAAAGGATACCCCTGAAAAGAAAGCATGGGCTGACGAAGAATTCAACAGAAGAAGAGAGAAACGTATCAGCAAAAAGAGGAAGAGTGAGTCCAAACCACACTCGGAAGAGTCGGGCTCTCTCGAGAGATCCTCCATAGGACATGAGAAGGATCCTTCAAATGTATATTTGCTGGATCAGAACTTGGTCAGGCCAGTTACTGATATCTTCAACATCCTTTCCAGTGTAACTCAAAGGGAGAGCCCTGGAGCGGCTTTGGCAGCCACAGCAGCCGCTACTGCAACAGCCGCTGCAATATATGCCAATAATAACTCGAATGCAAACCTAAAACAAGTTGACTCTGCCGTTTCATCTATTTTATCGAAGTTAATGAATATTGCGACGGCAGCGGGCCAACAGGAGAGGATGTCGAGCCTCTCTAGAGGTGTTGCCTCTTCATTCAGACTTAATTCTTCTCCTCCATTGCAGATTTCACAGCCGTCACTCCCTTCAAGGTTACCAGACGCGGAATTAAGCTCTTTGGTGAAAACTGGTACTGGTTCAACCAGTGGCATACTTAGTCGTCTCTCTGCGACAATCAAAGGGCTAACATCAAATAGCTCCTTGCCTGGAACTTTACTTGATTTCAGTAATTTGAATTTACAAGATAAAAGGAGAGCCGATAGTACACTCAATGGTGATCTGAAGAGAGCGAAGATTGGCAATGTTTTGGATGGTAACGAGAAGGACTCCATTTCAAAAATCGTTTCCAACTTAGATCAGATTCGTAACTCAATTGCATCGAGCTCATCGTCGCATATCTGGAACTCCACCAGTGCCCTCAAGATGCCCCAGTACAAGAAAAGAGAAGCTGTCGGCGTGGACTCTAAATTAAATGGAAACTCGGAAGTCAAGAGCGAGTATCCAGCGTTGTCATTGCCAGCTGCCTCCCCATTCATATCCAACAAAGTTCATTTGGGGATTAATATCAACTCACCTTCAACAGCCTCCGGTTTGAGAAAGCCTGGAAGTTTTCAAAAGCCAGATCATGGAAAAGGTAAAAGTATGGGATTCCCCAAGTTGCCAACTGCTCTAAGCAAGCAGAAGTAAACACCTAATCAAATTTCAATTCTATTTATTGTGTAATTATAAACTTATTAAATGATGTAATGATACTCAAACTTTATTTTGTGTAATGCTGTATATCTTAGAATGCTTCTGTCTCCTTATGCAACCAGTTGTAAGCTCTTTTATCCCCCATCTCTAATAATTTCTCCGCAAAGTCCTCTCTAACGCTCTTGTGGTACTCATTAATCCAATTGAGTTCCACAGGAGATAACAAATTCGTGTCAATTAATTTTCTACAGAAAGGAACCTTGGTCAAGTAACCAAAGCCTAAAAAGTTCTCTCCGTTTCTAGTTTTGCCAACCAAATCATCACATTCGATAATTTCAAGCTCACTTTCGATTCGGAAACCAACTTCCCCATCAATGTAGAATCCTGGTTCATCTGTGAGAATTCCTCCTTTTCTGTACAAGTCAAGTGCAGTTGGGCCACCACTGGTAGTCAGGATAGATAATGGACCCTCGTGCACATTTCCAAAGCTACCAACACCGTGCCCGGTTCCGTGATTGAAATCCAAGCCCTCATTCCACAATGGTTGTCTGGCATAGGCATCGAGGATGGTTCCTGTACCTGTGGAGTGTGGAGGGAACTTTGCCATTGCTACGGCAAGATGCCCCTTTAACACTAGAGTATAATACTTCTTGTACTTATCTGTCAACCCCTCGTATCCGAATTTGTATGTTCTGGTAATATCCGTTGTTCCTTCTAAGTAGTGGGCACCTGAATCGATAAGATATATCTGGCGTGGATCAATAGTGGCATTATCTTCTTTAGTAGGGGCGTAGTGAATTATTGCAGCATTTGGCCCTGTTGAAGAAATAGTTTCATAAGATAAACCTTTAAAGTTTGGAAGCTTTTCTCGAATAGAATATATCTTGCATGCTGCATCATACTCTGACAAACGCTTCTTCTTGTTTACTAACTGGTGGTCTAACCATGACGAGAATAATATGAACGCAAGTGAGTCTTTGTATTGCGCAATTTTGGCATTGAATAATTCTCTAGCGTTCTTGAATATCTTTGTGTTAGCGACAATGGATTCATGTCTAACGTTCTGTTTGCCAACAGATTGTGGTAACGAATCGAACAATGCGTAAGTAGTGGACTCTTTATTCGGTAATACAATAGAAATGTCGGGGCTGTCAACAGTGGTCCTAAGTTGGGAGACATCGGCATAGAATTCGTCATATTCCTTTACCACCAATCCTGTAATCGTATGGAGGTAAGAATGAAGTATTGGAGTACCCTGCTCGATTTTAGTTTTGTATGTATATAATGTCACTGAATCAAGAGATACTATTGCGTAGGCAAAGAAAACGGGAGTGAACGGAACGTCAGTGTCGCTTCTCAAATTAAACAACCATGCAATATCATCTAAGGCCGTGACAATAAGATGGGTACTGTTATAGCTGTCAGATGTTAATGTTTCTCTTATCTTCTTTACCTTATCATCAGTAGACTCTCCTGAATATTGAAGTGGCAAATGATAGATTGGTTCCAACGACCTACTTGGCTTCTCGGCACCCCAAACAGCGTCTATTAAGTTCAATTCAAATAAAGGCTTGAACTCAAATTTACTTTGGTAATTTAAGATTCTGACTCTTTTAAAGTAATCTCCAATCGACAAGCTGATCACCCTAGGGTCACAGGAAATGACTTTGCTGAACTTATTCAGTATTGCCTTGGTAATAGCAAACTTATTCCATGTTGGATAGCTTGCAATTCCCTGCTTCAATAATTTCCAGTGTTTTTTGTCTAGTTGCTTTTCGGCTTGCAAGAAATATCTTCCATCCGTTGATAAAGCGGCTTCTCCTGTCAATGTTTCTGGGTCGTCCAAAGTGACTATAGCGATTCCAGCACTGCCTGTGAAGCCAGAAATATACTCTCTTCTTTTATCAGCAAGAGCTGTATATTCCGACTGGTGCTCGTCCTCGGAAGGAATGATGTATACTCCGATATTGTGCTGTTTCATCAACTTTCTTAGCTCGGTCAATTTCTCTTCTTGGGAGAGCGACGACTGGGACAATACAATCGGAGTTGTCGTATATGGTAAGTCTGGAAGTGGCTCATCATCGTCTGAGTAATCGATGATGTCCTCTTGCATGTACGTTTCCTTTAGATGTTTGGTCAATTGAGGAAGACATTGGAATGGCTTGGTAAGTAGCGAGGTGAAGGATGGGCAGGTATTGGTTGAGATTTCATTCTCGGCAGCAAGCTGTCTGTTACGGTAACCTAACAAGGGTTCTTTCTCCGAGTATTCCAGCATTAAAAATATGTGATTATCAACCAGATGTCAGAATATATTCGCAATTCTTTGTGTAGTATGATTAAAGAGCACTTAAACAAGGAATAGAGTTATATAAGGAAGAAGCATATTCTAACAACTAGACAAACCCCGTGTGACTACAAAGATAAGCGCTGGAGCCAAAAAAGGTGCGGCATTAAAGTTCCTCAATATTGACTGCATATGGGAACTAGTCATATTTTGTCCAGTAGCGGTGGGGAAGAGATGGTTTGAAATTGGCGTCTAATAGCAGAAGTAGCAGGTAATAGTGCGATTGAAGGATGTGTTCCCTTGCGAAACCATATAGATGTGGGTCGTTGACATTTATAATATTATAGTATTGTTGTTCGACGTTTCTCCAAATGAATTCTCTAAACGGAGTCATGCCTAAGCAGTTCAACGTCGCCATAAGGGCCGTTGTGCGGAACGGCTCTTTGGTATTTCTACGTATGTAGTCGAAACCATTTTGTGTTGTATTTTACAGATTTTTCAGTTATATGTTGTGGTCCCGTTATTTTCAAGTCGAGTGGCTATCGCAGATTGCTGTCGACCATGACGCTTCTGCGACTCGCATTGGTTGCAAAATTTATTTTCAAAGAACATTATACAGACTAAAGAAAAAAGCGAGTTCACAATTTATGGTTGATACGCTGGTGGATTCTCACTGGTGTCATTGTATAGAGTTTTCAATTCCTCTAGGTGCCCTTGACACATTTCCTTCGTCTTTACTGGCACAGCATGCATCCACAACTCTACAGCCTCGACGCAGTTCATTAACTTTATCTCCGCAATAGATTTTGGTGCCTTATGTGATTCGTTATCTTCATAGGCATCTTTCAAATAAAACACGAACTTTTCGAGTTCGTTGTTGAGTAGTTCAATCTCTCTCTCTTCATTTTCTTGCAACTTGAGACTTTCAAAGCCTTTCATCATCTGGTCAATTTGCTTGCCAGTAAGACCGCTTTGGTTTCGAGTGAATGTTATATTTCCAGAGTAAGCTGAGATTCTATCCTTGGCGGTTACCGTCAAAATTCCGCTTCCGTCTATGTTGAAAGTGACGTCTATTTTTGGCACTCCTTTAGGATATGGAGGGATTTCTATAATAAAGGAGCCCAAGCACCGGTTGTTCTTGCACTTAATATTCTCTCCTTCAAACACGTTAATGGACAAGCGAGTGTGGTTGTTATAGGCAGTGGTAAAATCTCTTGTGAATGAATTTGGGAGCACAGATTTTCTTGGGACAACAATATCAAATTTGTTCCCAGTAGTCTCAATTCCCAAGGAAAAGGGTGTAATATCATACATTACAATCCTTTCTAGCTCTGAAGGAACATAAGAAGAGAGCATTGCAGCTTGAATTGCTGCTCCCTGAGCCACTGCTTCGTCAGGATTGATGGAGCAGTTAAGCGATTTACCTTTGAAGAATTCTTTGACCACGTTTTGAATCTTGGGAATTCTTGTTGACCCTCCAACCATAACCACCTCCTCAATTTGTTTCTTGGATAGTTTTGCATCACCCAACACATACTCGATCGGCTTTAAAGTTCTCTTAAAGAGGTCAGAACAGAGCTTTTCAAATAAAGCCCTACTGATCTGGATGGAGAAGTCATTGCCATCAAATAATGATTCTACCGTAATGGTAGTTTGCACCGAAGTTGAAAGCACTCTTTTTGCTCTTTCACAAGCAGTTTTCAATCTTACCATAGCTGCAGCATTCTTGCTGATATCAGAGTCATATTTCTTTTTGAGCTCTTTCACGCAATAATCCACTAGTCTGTTATCGAAATCCTCCCCTCCTAAGTACCCATCACCGGAGGTCGATTTTACTTCAAAAGAACCCAGTTTAATTTTCAAAATGGATACATCAAAGGTTCCACCACCCAAGTCGTAAACAAGAACGTGTTTCAGGCCCTTGATCTTTTTGTTGAGGCCATAGGCAAGTGCCGCAGCAGTTGGTTCATTTAGAACCTTCAAAATATTCAACCCTGCAATAGATCCAGCATCCTTTGTTGCTTGCCTTTGAGCATCATTGAAATAAGCTGGAACAGTGACAACTGCGTCTGTGATGTCAGTACCAACATATGCCCCTGCTGAAGATTTCATTTTGGACAAAATCATAGCTGATATTTCCTCGGGTGAAAAGTACCTTGTTTCATTTTTGTAATATACTTGAATTGCAACTGATCCACTCTTTTCCACTACATTGAAAGGCTGTCTTTTCAAATATTGCTGTACATCAGGGCTAGAATGAGATTTACCAATTAATCTCTTGACAGCAAAAAGAGTATTCGAAGCGTTCGCAGATATTTGGTTTTGGGCAGCTTCACCAACCATAGACTCTTTGTCATTGAAGGCCACTAAAGAAGGTGTAATTCTATTTCCTAGCTCATTAGGAATAATTTCTGCACGATTATTAGCAAACACGCTAACACATGAGAAGGTAGTTCCCAAATCGATTCCGATAGCCTTTGTTGTATATTTTGTAGATGTCATATTTATACGTAGTTAATTCTGGAGAGGGAAGAATCTGATGCATGAGTGTTTTATGTAATTCAGTAGGCGGTACAATTTGTCCCTTTAAATGCATTCTGAGGACAGTGGAGATGAACAAGCACAGCCTTAAATGACTGAGTTACATATCGAGCAGGGGTTATTCTTTCGGATTTAAAGTTGAAATACATCTTTACATCCTTAGGTAGAGAGATCATATACGAATAGATGACAGATGTTTTTCGTCTTGGCCGTGGTTGTACTACTCTGAAGTCTTGCAGGTGTCATCCAATAGCTGCAAAAAGCAAAGAGTCACAGCAAAAAAAGATACCACTTAGTGGACCGGGAAGTACTTTACTGTTTAGAGCAATATGACATCATTGATGTAAGTCAGATATAATAGATAAGAAAATTATGTGAGAGGAGGATAATTGTTAGATTTTTGCCGATTTGGAAATAAATGTACAAAAATATGTACTGACCATTTTTATCTCCTGGTGACGTTCCCATCCTTATGGCCGATTTAAAGAAAGATCATGCCGATGCTAAAGCGATAAAGACAACCGGATCCAATTACCAATCTACTCACGCGATTGCAAGTCCACGTTAATACAATTCTTAATATCTGTTGGTCATCTACATCAATGACAGTATTATATATTTTGCTGCGAATGACGCTCGCTCGCTCTTACGTTAAGAAAATACCTCTCATTATCTGTCTCAATAGACATGATCTCCTCCCACGTGACACCACATTCAAAGTCGTTGCGGTTTGCACGCAGTGATAATTTAAATCTTTTGTTTACAACATCTTACGCGTCTGAAGAGATCCAAAAACCTCACACATACCATAATACATTAAGAGAAATCAACCAACAGCACTGTATTATAGGTTTCAAAAAGAAAGAAAGCACAATGGGTAGACTTATAGGATTGGAATTGAACAATTTCAAGTCGTACCGTGGAACAACCACCATCGGCTTGGGTTCCTCATTCTTCACATCTATTATAGGACCGAATGGTGCTGGTAAGTCCAACATGATGGACGCCATATCATTCGTGTTGGGTGTCAGATCAACACATTTGAGATCCCACAACTTAAAGGATTTGATCTACAGAGGTAGGAGAACTAATTTGGACTCAAACGCATCAGTAGACGATCTTGAACAAGACCCTACCAGAGCATATGTTATGGCCACTTATGAAAAAGAAAATGGGGAGATCATAAAACTTAAAAGAACCATTTCGGCTACTGGAAATAGTGAATATAGAATCAACGACGTGTCAGTTACGTCTCTCAACTATTCTATGGTCTTGAAAGCTGAAAATATTCTCATTAAAGCACGTAATTTCTTGGTGTTTCAGGGGGATGTTGAACAAATAGCTTCGCAATCTCCCAAGGACTTAACCAAACTCATTGAAAACATCAGTGGTTCCTCTGAATATGCGAAAGAATATGATTCTTTGAAAGATGAATATGAAAAAGCACGCGAATTCTCGAACTCGGTGTTCTCCAGAAAGAGAACGTTAAACTCGGAGTCTAAACAATACAAGGAGCAAATGTCAGAACAGCGTCAATTTGAAGAAATGCTAATTGAGAAGGATAATGCCATAAAAGCGATCAACTTGTACCAAATATTCCACAATGAGAAGAAGCATTTCGAGATTGAAAATGAAATTAACTCGAAAAGTAAAGAGTTGAAGGAATTAAAAAAGGGCCTAGGAGCAGAAGAAAAGCTTTTCAAAAGTGCCTCATCAAGCTACTCCAAAAAGGTATTGGCTTCAAATCAACATAGCAAATCAATTGCTAATGTAGCCACGCAGGCTGAGTCTTTAAAAAGAGACTTAATCCCAATGCAAGCCAGTAGACGTGCTGTCACATCTAAAATAAATTCCTCTAAAACAAAGATCACCGATTTACAAGCAGATTTAAAGAGACAGCATCAACTGGTTGAATCTGTCGAGAAACAATTGAGAGATGCTCAGCGACTTTTTAACGATTTCCAGAATAAAGTGGCATCATCCGTCTCAATGTCGGTATCAGCAGATGGTCAGCGTGAGTATGAGAAGTTAAGAGCAGACTATTTAGCCAACGGAGGATCAACATTAGAAGAAGAAATATCACTTTTGATGAACGAAAAGGATGGAATACTCGCAAATATTATTAGTCTTGAAAATCAAAAATCAAACTCGCATAGCAGAATTTCGGACTTGCAATCAGTGATTAATACTGACTTAAAATCCAAGCTCGCTGATATTACCTCCGAGATTAATGATCTCCTCGCACTCAAGCAGGAGAAAGTGGATTCAAGAGGAGACCTTATCAAAGCGAAGGATCAATACAAATACGAAGAATTAAAAATAAATTTCGAGCTTAGGGATGTGTTAGTCAGATTGGATGAGATTTCCTCACAGCAAAGGGAATCTAACAAACAGAAGAAACTAAGAGAAAATGTGTCGATGTTGAAGAGATTATTTCCTCAAGGAGCGATTAAAGGAATTGTTTACGAATTAGTAAGACCAACAGAACAGAAGTACGAAAATGCATTACAAACTGTACTCGCCAGAAATATGGATAGTGTTATAGTAGAAACTACAAGTGTGGCTTATAAGAGTATAGAAATTTTGAAGGAGAGAAGAGCTGGGGCAGTTACATTTATTCCTTTGGATTCGGTTCTCAGTGATCCTATCAATTTGAACTATATGAGAACTATCCATGAGTCGGCTCAGCCTGCTATTGACATATTGGAGTACGAAGATAAATCCATAGAACAGGCTATTAATTACATTGCTGGTGACGCACTAGTTGTCAATACGATTGATTTGGCAAGAAAATTGAAGTGGAACTCCGCCCAGAAGTTGGAAAACAAAGTGGTCACCCTTGAAGGCTCTGTTATTCATAAATCTGGTTTAATGACCGGTGGAAACCAATCTCATAAGTCAGCTGCATCACTAAACTGGGACAAAAATGAGTGGACTAACTTGAATTTATTGAAGGAAGATATTGCTATGAAATTATCCGCTCTCCACGAAAGTAGGCCGAAGGAATTAGAGATAAATCTTCTTTCCGAAGAAATCAGTCAATTAGATGACAAACTTCCAATTTTGAGAAACCAGAAAATGAGCATTGAAAGAACAATCAAGGACAGAGAAACCGAAATAACGTTCCAAGAGGAGCTTCAACGTGGATTTATCGAAACCTTATCCTCCAAGAAGAAAAAAATTACTAAAATCGATGACAAGATTGCCAAGATTCATGAGAGAACTACTTCATTGCAGAATGAAATTTATTCGGATTTCTGCAAGAATTATGGATTCTTGAATGGTATTGATGACTACGAGAATATGCATGGAGCCACTTTAAGAGTGAGAGTCAAAGAAAGAACGCAATACTCCAAAGCCATTTCAACTCTAAGCAATAAGTTGAAATTTGAGAAGGAAAGAGTTACAGAGACCAAGTCGAGAGAACAAATCTTGAACGATCAACTAGTGGTGCTTGAAGGAAACCTACTAAATGTGACCCAAGAAATCCAGACTGTTGAAGAAAAGGTGGACAACCTTGAAGCCGAACTCGAGGTATTAGACTCAGAGCAGAAGCAGTTTAGTAGCGATCTACTGTCTCAAATGAAGAACTCTAAGAGTTTAGAAGCGAAGGTAACAGAGTATGAAAGTTCAATTAACGCCTTAACGAAGCAGATTCTTTCTCTTGAGGAGCAATTGCTAAAGACTGACACTGAGAGGGTTAACATTTTGAAAAATTGCAAGATTCAAAATATTAACATTCCATTACGTGATGGATTACTAGAATCTATCTCTATAGGTGAGAATTCTGACAACTTGGTGAAAGAGATTTATGAAATTGAAGTTGACTACTCAATGTTGAACGAAAAATTGAAGCAAAATTTCAATGCCAAACTCCAAGCAGAGCTTGAAGCAAGGCTACAAAATACAATTGAGCAATTAGAAAGGTTGACACCAAACGGTAAGGCTATGGATAGGTTGAAGGAAGTGGAAACAAAACTCAAAGATTTTGATAAAGATCATACTCTCGCAAGACAGAAGGAACGTAAGATCTACGAAAAGTTTCAAGCAGTCAGAGAAAAGAGATATGAAACTTTTATGGATGCGTTCAATCATATATCCTCGCAAATTGATTCTACGTATAAAGAATTGACCAAGTTCCCAGCCTCCCCATTAGGTGGTGCGGCCTACTTGACTTTAGAAGACGACGAATTTCCATACAATTCAGGGATCAAGTACCACGCCATGCCACCTATGAAAAGGTTCAGAGACATGGAGTTATTATCGGGTGGTGAGAAAACAATGGCAGCACTTGCATTACTATTTGCTATTCATTCATACCAGCCATCTCCTTTCTTCGTTCTTGATGAAGTTGATGCAGCTCTTGATAATGCTAACGTCAGCAGGATTGCTAACTACATCCGCAAGTATGCCGGTCCTAACTATCAATTCATCGTTATCTCATTGAAGAACTCTTTGTTCGAGAAATCAGACGCACTTGTAGGTATTTACAGGGAGCAGAGAGAAAACAGCTCCAGAACTGTAACACTCGACTTGCGGGAATACCCGGACGAACTGATTCCAGCTGTGGCAGCATCAGTTTGAAGTCAATCCCTGCTACTTACAAAATGTCATCCTAATCTTTATGCTATATATTAATATATTCTATAATTTTTAATTGCAAGCTGTATTTTTGCACCCTCATCTCGCTGCAAAAAATTGTCCAATGTGGAATCTCGCGACCCTCCAATTAAGCCATTGAAAAATCTGCTTACTTGAAGATAACTATGTTAAGTTTAAACTTAAATCGTTTAGAGATAGTAGACAAAGCATGCTATGGTCGAGGAGTTCTAGCATTAAGAGACGAGTTATAGCATCTAGGTGTGCTGAACTGACATGTCGGAAGTTCAGCCGATCCTCAACTGCTCTTATTTACATGCCCACTAGACAGACACCAAAGAGAAGCATATCCAATAACACAACAATACCTGTAAAAAGTGATAGCTTTATACTAAAACAGCTTAAAAAAGTTAATAGAAAGAAGAAAAGAGATACCGACGATGAAACTAGGAAATCAAATATCCTATTTCTTGAAATTCAAGATGCAGTAAAATCATATAACGCCATGAAGAACACAAGCATTGAGGTGTCCCAACTTCAGAATCCGACTCGCTTGATAGGCGAGTTTATGTTTTCCAGGTCCAGACCGCAAGCTATTATAGAAAGCTTAGATATCACATACCAAACCTCAGAGGGAGATGGAATAGGGTTTGTTCCAAAATCGCTATACGCATCGCCCTTCTTAGATGACGACGAGGATCTATTTAATACGTTCACTGCTATAGTCGTCCCGAAGACTATCATCGGTGATAAAGTAAAAGTAAGACTAAATATGCATCACCAGTTCTACTCCGAAGGTGTTCTATTGGAAGTCCTAAATGCAGACTCAAGGAAGACGGCCCGTAAGGATAAGTTGATCCTCTGTGATAAGTTTAAAATTTGTTCGGGATGTCAGTTCCAAATGTTGTCGTACGATAGACAACTCATCGCAAAGAAAGATACCATCCTCAAAGCTTATAGATTTTTCTATCCAGACTTGCTTTCGAAATTTGATTCAAGTGACTTTGGACACGTCCATGGGTGTGACCAACAGTACGCCTACAGAACAAAGCTCACTCCACACTATCGTGTTCCAAAACAACACAAGAATGAAATTCTCAGGATTGGTTTAAACAACGTTGATCCAAGCAGGCCAATTGTAGACATAGAGAATTGTGCTATAGCGACACTGAGTATCAACAGTATGTTAAAGAACAAGAGGAAAGAAATTCTTGCAGAAGTCAAAAACGTGCCAATGGAGTCTCAAGGAAAGCAACGTACTCTATTGTTAAGAGAGAGCATAAGAATGAATAAGGATACAGGGGAACATAAAAGGGTGTGCTTAGCAGATGATGTTAAAGTTATCACTGAGCAAGTAGGTGACTACATATTTCAATTTGATCCTTCAAGTTTCTTCCAGAACAACAACGTTGTATTGCCTCAGGTATTGGATTATATCAAATATCACATACACCTTCATGATAATCAATATAAGTACTTGGTCGACACATATTGTGGTGTTGGGTTATTTGGAATCGCCTTATCAAAGGAAATCTCAAAAGATGGAAAAATATTTGGAATAGAACTAAGTGAGAAATCTATTGAATTTGCTACACACAATGCCAAATTGAACGGACTCTCTGTTCCCAACCGAATCCAGTTCATACCAGGAACTGCTGATAGTATGTTCAAGGATCAAAATTTTTTGAAGTCGGGAGTCCAAGGAAACGATAGCATAGTAATAATGGATCCCTCAAGAAAGGGTTCAACTGAACTGTTCTTGAAACAGTTATTGGAGTTTAAGCCAAAATTGATAATTTACGTTAGTTGTAATGTCTTCACACAAGCTCGTGATTTGTCAATATTTAACAATCTCCAGCGAAACAGTTCAACAAAGTACAGAGTGAGGGATGTTGTTGGTTTTGACTTTTTTCCACAAACTAAACATGTTGAAACCGTCGCAGTTCTAGAGTTGATAGAGTAAATCATATAGTTGTAACATTAGATTGTATATATTCTTGTAAATATTATTATGAAATATTATTTATTCTTTATCATTGGATCTCAAAAACTCGTCTATAATGTCTACCATTGCAGTGACTCCCCAGTCTATTCTTCTCTTCTGTTTCTTTCCAGAGACTATACCACTCGTCCTTACTTTATCCTGTAAGAAGAATTGTATACCTCGCAATAAAGTGGGCTGCTCTTGAGCCTTTATGACCGTTTCTATTAATTTTCTGTCATCGAATTTCTGTTCATACATATCCTTTGATTTCTTTCCAAGACCAGCGCCAACAGAGTTTATTTGTGACTTCTTGCCAATGATGTCCAAGAAGCTAACAAATACAACTTCCATAAATAATACAGTATCACTGCTGGCGGTTAAAAAGTTGATTGTTCTAAGCAAATGCAAAGGCAATGATCCTTCTGCAATGAGATAACCGAAGAACCTTCCAAGATTTAAAATTCTCTTCAATTTGGTTTCTTCGTCATCCTCACTATGATCAAATCCAATAAAATCATCTTCATCATCACCTGAAGAGCCTTCAAACTCCTTTATTAAGTCCCAAAGCATAAACTGGAGAGTTTTTCTGTATTTATGGTTCTCACAGAGCTTCTTGGCTAATATTCCATAGTAAGGGTTCCAAGCAGGTTCAACCCCAGTACAGTGGATCAACACTCTGGGGATCTCCCTATCCTGAGATCTTTTGAGGGCCAATTTGTCTAACTTTGTTAGAGCATCAATATAGTCATTGGCAGACATGATAGATATAAAAATAGCTCTCCTAATGTCAGTATTCATTCTTTGAGCTCTAGCCAATTCCATCCAATTTGGTTCCGAGTTATCTAATATATCGTTCATGGCATCTTCATTCACATTGGTTTCTTCTTTAGGTTCAGCATGGCCCTTCCAAGCAGAACCAACCAACCACCACTTACCTCTGGACTCAATGCTATGAATGTCATCAAGAGAAACTTGGATTGGGTCGTTGAATTTATTGTTGTTAATAGTTGCTAGGAATTTCTTCAACCTGATGCTCAATTGATGATTAGCCTCATTGTTAATCTTCATCTTGTTGTTCTTTAACGAGGAGATGGCCTCAACCAAAAATTGAGTTCTAGTACTCATGGTTTTGCTTGAGAGAGATGATTTAACTTCGTTGATTAACAACACAATCTCTTTCAATGCATTAGGGTCATCTGATCTCATTTGGTTACCGGAGTTTCTAATTATTCTCAATAAGAGATCGGCGTTGTTCTCATTCAAGTTATTAATCAAGACTTTGATAATATCGTACAATAACTTGGAAGACACCAATTGGAATAAGTATACAGAAGACAAAAGCGAGACAATGTTAGACGCCTCCTTACCTTTTGAAGCTTCCTTCTGGAAGCTTTCGAATTTTTCAATCAAACTCTGAATGAAGTGTGCTCCGAACTCTACTCCTTGTAATCTGTAGATCGCAACAACGAGTGTTGCATGCAAGTACACAAAAGTGTCCAATAGCCTACCCTGTTGTATGATACTATCAAGTACAATATTGGTCAACTCTGTGTTCACAGAATGTCTTGGATTCGACATAAATAGTCCATTAATATCATTTACAATGTTACCAACATTAGCCTCAGATAACCTATTCAATGGACCCTTAATTGATTTGCGTAAGCTGAGAATATCTTCTGATACACCATGGCCTTCTAGGGCCACCATCTTTCTACGCAATGCAGGCGGTATGTATGAAGATGGCGCGGATTCAGTTAAAGCGCTCTCAGACGTCTCCCTATTTTGAGATGGGGCAACATATGGATTTTCTTTCTCCTGTGTTATATTGTCGTCGGCACTATCGAATTCATCGTCATCGAAATCGAAGTCATCTTCTTCCTCTTCTTCAATGCTGTCTTCAGCAACTGACTCCGAGCCAAAGTCAAGATCAAGACCGTCCAATAAACCCCCAATTAAATCATCATCATCTGTTTTAGATAATTTAGACTTTTTTCCATTTTTCAATCCCAACTGCTTAGCATAGAAGGCCATATCTTCTTCATCTTTCTTCATCATTTCTTGGTCATGCTTACTGATAATTCTATTGCTGGACTCTGTAGTCTTTTTAGGGGCCGTGGATTCTTTGGAGGCATTCTTTTTGGCTTCCTTTAATGCCTTCAACTTTGATAAAGGATCTTCTTCGTAGAAATCTTCTTCGTCCTCTTGTATGGAATCAAAATCATCCTCATCAATTTCATCGTCGTCAAACCCGAAATCTTGTTCCTCTCCATCGTCGTCATCAAATCCAGCAAAATCATTATCTGCATCCCTGTCTTCATCTTCATCCTCATTTACTTCATCTCGATCATTCGAAAAATCTGATATTTCATCATCCAGTAATTCATCTGCTCTGACGACTCGTATTTCGGACGTTTTGTTATTCTTTATCACTTTATTTTCCTTAAGTCTCCTTAAGGCTTCCAATGGGTCCAGCTCTTCTGCTTCTTCATCTTCTTCATCGCCTTCATCTAAATCAAGCTCATCAAAATCCTCGAAATCTTCTTCTTCGAAGTGTTCGGCATCGTCGTCTCCTGAGAATTCTTCATCCTCCAGCAAGTCGTCAACTTTTACAATCCTCACCTCAGATCCGTTCTTCTTTCCTCCATTTTTCAGTTGCTTAAGCTTTCTCAACAATTCCAAAGGGTCGTCTGTAGACTCCTCTGACTTTTGTTCTTTTTGTTGCTTCTGTTGTTTTTTGTCTTTCAATGCCTTTAATGCTGCAAGAGGATCATTATCCTCGACTTTCTTTTTGTCCTTCGGACTTTTGGCAGCAGGAGATGATTTCGGTGGCTGGTTGGGCTTGGCCGGTTTAGATCTCTTTTGTTTCTTCAATTGCCTTTCCTGCTGTCTTCTCTCCTTTCTGGAAACAGGCTTTTCCTTTCTCTTCTTACTATTGTCAGTGAACTTCATGTATCTAGACTCGTCTTCATCGTAGTCACCCTTATCTTCTTTAGTTTTGATTTGCTCCATGAGCGACTCAGGAAGCCGGATCTCATGGGTGCCTTCATCCTCGTCATTTCTTCGCTGTCCCTTGGCCATTTTGCCGTCTTTGTTATCTTGGTCCTCTACTCTTCAACAATGAGCATCGTACGTAGTCTCTTATTTGCAGCTCATCTGAAGCCAATTTTTTCGACTACACCAGTTCCTGCAGAAACCACACTTGTGCGAGTCCTAGGTTTTGCCGCTTTCTGAATTTCTGTCAAATGGCACAAGAACAGAAGACAAAAGAAAGGAGATCAGACATGTACGTTTATAGTAGAAGTGATAGTCTTAAGCAGATAGCTGATCAGTATCAGTTATATGGTTACGAACAGATTTAGCTGGGATATGGGGAAATTTAAGATAGACATCAAGTTCCTTGGGGACCTTTTCATTATGGCCGGAGCTGGGCTCTCGGTCTACTACATTCTCAATAATATTCTCAATGATTATGTGGACAGCTCGGTGAAGAACAAGGAGTCAGAAAAGAAAGGCTCTGGGATTCTCAAGAAGATCCAGAGCTCCAACCCACATCTCAAGGACTTATCGTTGAACCAATACGAAAAGTCGTTGTTGAATTCGTTGGTCACACCCGAGGAGATATCTGTGACGTTTGAAGACGTAGGAGGGTTGCAAGATATCATTGACGAATTGAGAGAAGCTGTGATTCTCCCTTTGACGGAGCCAGAGCTCTTTGCAACACACCTGGACTTGATCCAGTCTCCAAAAGGTGTCTTGTTTTACGGTCCCCCAGGATGTGGTAAGACCATGTTGGCCAAGGCTATCGCCAAGGAAAGCGGAGCCTTCTTCCTTCTGATAAGGATGTCCACTATCATGGACAAGTGGTATGGAGAATCCAACAAGATCACAGATGCAATCTTCTCTTTGGCAAATAAGTTACAGCCATGCATAGTATTCATCGACGAGATTGACTCCTTCTTGAGAGATAGATCCTCCAATGATCATGAAGTCAGTGCCATGTTGAAGGCCGAATTCATGACCTTATGGGACGGTTTGAAGTCCAACGGTAGAATCATGGTAATGGGAGCTACAAACAGGAAGCATGATATAGATGAGGCATTCTTAAGGCGTATGCCGAAAACGTTTGCCATCGGCAAGCCTGATGCCACGCAAAGACGTTCCATATTGAGCAAGATTCTAAGCGGTGCCAAGGTCGATGAAGAGGATTTTGATATGGATTTGATTGTCTCCAACACTAGAGGATGCAGTGGCTCCGACTTGAGAGAAATGTGTAGAGAAGCTGCGATTTTGCCTGTCAGAGAGTATATCAGAGAGAACTACAACTACAAGAGTGGCAAACTCAACAAAGACGAAAAGGACGATATGCCAGTGAGACCGTTGCGAACTTCGGACTTCCTTAAGACGTCACACTCTTCCATCCAGGCATCCACGATCGATTAACGACTATTATGTAGAGTATATAGCATGGCAACCTTGTATAAATCCAATAGATTTAGTAGTTGCAATATTTAATATGGATAAAGTTTGTTAGAGCAGTAGTTACTGTCCCAATATGTAAGGAACTCATTTACAATTATATTAGAGATTCATATCCGGCAAAGTTTCAATTGCGTGGTGGCAGCACTATCTTACTGTTATATATAATCGTGCACTTCTGAAAGCCGGTTCAGAAAGCTGGCATTAGCACTCGTCTGGAGAGTTATGAAAGTATTTCCATTCTCTGAACTACCAGTAAAATTAGCTTCAGGTGACAGAAATGGATAGCAGGATCCTAGTCACAACTTGCTCGTCACCATTTTGCAACATACTCCAAGGAGACTAGCTAAAACCACTGTTAATGGAACCCTAAATTGGTAGCACCGCAGTTACCCGCACGCACGTCTGAATATACTAATGAGAAAATGAAGACTACGAAAAATTTTATGAATATACTTTACATGTCTTTTTCAATAGCATTGAACTTCAACCACAAGCAATTAGCTGGCTATAGTCTGTGTATATAGCAATATACAAGGATTCCTTGAAAAGGGAGAAACTCCAAGTTCTCCACCGCAATTTGTAGAATTCTAATCAGCGAACGTTAACTTGGTTAACATCAACTGCTACTAATGGCCTCTTCGAAGATTGCTATACCTGTTCTCCGTGGTATAGTGATTCAAAGCGAGGCCAAGAATAACTTCACGACTAATTTGGCTTTTACTCCTCAGTATATCAAGGAAATAAAACATACGCTAACGGAGTAGAACTGGTAACTTGTTACCAGGATAATTAGTTTGATACATTCAGTCAGTAGAACTCTCTTTAAAACTACCTGAGATTTTATAAACCCAAATCGTACTATTGTATTATCTCCTTATACTTCTTCACTCTCTAAACTACAACGTCTACCCATAGATACAACATCATGAAGAACAGACATGCTACTTCTCTAGCAGTTTACTCACACCCACACGCCAAAGAACTTAATCTGTGCACTCACGTCCCAGGTGCAATTTCCTGCAGACATTATCTTCTTGTGGAGCAATCGTAGTGGCGATATGACCTCCTTGAAATTGTGATCTAATTTGCAGTTGTCTTCTTCTGTTCAATTGTGCTAAGCAATGGGACAATTAGGTATCATGTCCGTTGTATCCACAAGCGGACTAAGAACAACTTCTGTTCTTGCCCGTTCGTACTTGGTACCACAATTGGGGGTTCAATTGCGCTCGCAATGGGGTAGATTGCAGTCCCATCGTTTTGCCTCAGATATCGCTGAGATCAAACAAGAGACGGAACACAACGAAACCGACACTTCAGCAGAAACAACCGGTGTCATCGATGTCGAAGAACACCGCGAAGTAGTCATGTACTACGATCACATTTACCCGTTGAGCATTTCAAGAAACGTCTTTAAGCAGGCGTTCACAACGTATTCGATGCTTCAGCATCAGACTCCAGAACAGCTTAAGGAAAAAGTTCTTGATATATCTACTCCAATTCCCGAAGAGGCTAACATAACAGATTTAGTTCCACTCAAGAGAGATTGTGGTGCTTTCGTGAAATTTCATGTTCCTCCAGGTATTGCTTCTAGTGATCTAGTAAAGCAGATTCAAGGTAATGTGTCGCAACACGAGAAAGACTACAATAGCAATGTCTTCAACCGTGTTTTGAGTCTTGTATGGAATCATCATCCAGCTGTTTATTCAGTTAAAGGTACACCGTGGATTGAAGACTTGAGAAGATACCCTAGTACTCATTTAAAGGTCAAGTTCGAAGGTGAAGTCTTAACCGAAGAAGAGTTGTATGTCCTTTTCCGTAGATATGGTGTTATTGTGGACATTTTACCGGGACCTGAAGCTACAATCATTTTTAAGTTCATGAGATCAGCCATTTCAGCAAAGAACTGTATAACTGGTATTTCCTTGAATAAGGGTAAAACTGTTATCCATTTGCAATACATACCATTAAAAAGAGTGAACTACTTGACTGATTTCATAGGCAACCACCAAAAGATAGCCATTCCAATACTTATTGCATTATTAGCAACTCTTGCTGTTTTGATTTTTGATCCCATTCGTCAATGGTTCATTGAACTGAAAATCACGAAGAAGTACTCTTTTGACACGTACAAGAACAATCAAATAGTGAAGTTGATAATGTATCCATTCCACCAAGTTAAGGGCTGGTTATCTTCAAGCTATGATTATATAGATGAGCAGATCAATAATTTGAATGGTGAAGGTGAAAAGGCTGAAGGTGCTGATAATTCCACCATTCCTCAGAATATTGCGATTCTATGGAATGAGCGTTCTGAAAAATCGAAGCAAATTAAATTGTGGATCTACGAGAATATCAACACTTTCATAATAGTTAAAGGTCCCAAGGGATCTGGCAAAGAGGAATTTCTCTTGGAACATACCCTATTAAATGACGAGAAGTTAAGTCAAAAGGTTCTTTATCTCGATTGTGATATTTTGAGCAAATCAAGATCCGATAATAATTTGATTGACAATACTGCCCAGCAATTGGGTTATTTCCCAGTCTTCACATGGACAAACACTGTTTCGCAGTTTGTGGACTTGGGTGTGCAAGGGTTGACAGGGCAGAAGTCTGGATTGAGTGAGAGCAAAGAAACACAATTGAAGAATATGTTCCTGTTAACGACTCAAGCCATCAGAGACATTGCAACAGCTGATTACCTGAAGTACCGCTCGAGTGTAGAGAGAAAGAACGGCAGATTGCCTCCAGGAGAAACTCCGCTCGAAATCCTTAAAGAAGAGGAGTACTTGCAGCAGCACCCAGAATGTAAGCCGATCATTGTTGTCGACAAGTTTACAAGAAAGGCCGACGCCAGTCAGAATGATTTCATATTCCCAATGATAGCAGAATGGAGTTCTGCGCTCGTACAGAACAACTTGGCCCATGTTATTTATGTTACTGCTGATGTAGGTAGTGTTCAACATTTGAACAATGCGTTACCGAACCAAGTCTTCAAATCGATTTCACTTTCGGATGCCAGCAGCAGCAGTGCTCAACAATACTTAATGGAGCAGTTGAAGCTTGCCGACGAGTATTCTATTGTCGGCGTGTACGAACCACTAGGTGGAAGGATGTTGGACCTACAGTCATTTGTAAGACGTATCAAATCTGGTGAAAGTCCCCAGGAGGCTTTGCATGAAATGGTCAACCAAGCTGCCGAGCAAATAACGACCTTTTTTTTGAATTATCACAAATCAGAGGAGGACACGAATTGGAATACTGCACAAGTATGGACAATCATGAAGTTGTTGTCGAAGTCAGAGTCGATAGAGTACTCCGAATTGACAAAGTCTCCATTGTTCAAATCATCAGCTGAGACCAATGCGACTTTGTCAACATTAGAGAAGCACGACTTGATATCCTTAAAGGCCGACAAAGGAATCCTTGATAAGATTCTGGCTGGAAGACCCTTATTCAAGGCTGCCTTTAAGCAATTGATCCACGATGACAAGATATACAAACTTTACGAAGTAGACTATCTCAACACCTTGGTTTCTCTTGAGAATGACAAGATCAAGAAGTTGGAGCAAGAGCTTATTAGTATCCAAAAGCTTGGTGAGAAGTTGGGTAGCAGAGTTCAGTATTTAAGTCAGAAGATCGAAGCAAGCAACACCAAGATTGTTGAACTTGAAACAAGTATTGCAGGAATAACTCTGAAAAAGAGCGAGCCAAAGGGTGGATTCCTTGGGATTTTCTAGGTGATTTGTTGATTGTCTATAAGATTCGTTATTATTTATATTGTACATAGTATTTTAATCCATTAAGCGTTTAGAAATGATTTCGTAAGTCATCCGCCTTCTTATGACCTTCATATCTTTTTGAGAGTAGGACATAGGTTTGGCATTAGAAATATACTTTGCAGCTGTGCAAGCAAAGACTCCGCAATCGAAACCGTTAGCCTGTTGGGGTGTTTCCATGTGAGGAAACAATTCATAGTCAATTCGTGCGACATTCAACCTCTTGGCTTCTTGATCCATGTACTCCTTGAGATTTGAGACAGCTTGTTGATTACCAGAGCTTGACAACGAGTCATAATACTTTATCGTTTTGTCGATGTTATCTACGACCGCCAAAGCCCAATGCGTATTAAGGATGTTAATAGGGACCAAAACCAAGTTCTTATCAAAAAGGTTCAACTTTTTTCTCTTGGCCCATCGGGCAACACCTTGATAGCCCTTAGACTCTAAGTTGCTATAAAAATGAGTGGTCCATCCGAATACTTTATGATCTTTACTGTCCATAATAAGATTCAAGTAGTAGTCGATGATGTTATCGTTAAGCCATTTTCCATCTCTTAATGTCTTTAAGTCATTAAAATACAACTCTATTTGATAATTTGTATCGAATACGTCTGACCGGTTGCTCTGCCATACTGTCTGCACTTTTTGTAATTGGTCATTTGATAAGGGAGTGATTTTAGATAGAGCATCCAAACGGCTCTTTTCTAGAGCATGTAGTTTGGCCCTCCGCCTGTTGTCGTACTCATTCGACTCTCTTTCAACAAAATAATGTGGTATTAAAGCATCAACGATCGAGTAATCTGTCACCGACAAAGGTTTCGAAGGTATATAATAGTTGAGAATATGACGATTATAATCAGACAAACGACTTTGCGGCTGTGAACGAGGTTTCGCATCTTGCCTAAAGGATGAATTGCTGAAATCATCCAAAAGGGACCTTTCCTCTCGTAGAATTGGATAATTTGGCTCTGGTGTGTAGTCCCTTTGATATGCCGATGATCTGAGAAAGTTATTGGAAAGAGAGAGACTAGTACCATATTGTTGAGTTCGAATTGGGGCATCCCGTTTCTTGAATCTTGACAGAGCCAACTGCTGAAGCACATTAGGCACAGGTTCGTAATCATCCTGATGAATCAATACGCTATTATTGAAATTGTTATTGTGGATTAAATGATAGTCGTTGGTGATCTTACGTACTTGAAGTATCTGGAGACTTGCCTCGTCATCTTCTTCTACATCGACGTCCAGAAGGTTCTCAATGTTTTCGGTATGCGGATCATTATTATTTGAATGAATAGTTTGTGTTGTTAGCCTTGATATTGATGATGTAAGAAGGAGGTAAAGATGGTATAGGTGAATCTTAAAGTAGTTGAGAAACAGATGTATCAATGAAACCGAGGCTTTAGATTGGGGGTTCTCGGGTATGCTAAGTTGTTTATTGTCATTGATAAGTTCCTGGTTTTCAGGAGAGCGATTAAGTCTATTTCGTACCAATAAAGGACTGTCGTCCATTTTTGTTGATCGCTGAAGGCTACAAAAGGGTCCTAAGTACTATCTATTGATCGCTAGAAATCTTCTGAGTATAAAGAGTAACAGAAGATATCCATCGGCGTGCCACGTATCACGCGACTATCAATTCCTGCATCGAAAAAATAGTGTATACTTCGCGCCCATGCCGCTGTGTCCTCCACTTTGTCAAGATCTGCTAGCTTTTGATAGACGGCGCTTGCTGAGGGTTGCACAGGTTACATCGGTTGTAAAGCATGCATGTCGCATAGGTAAACGCAAATACACTGGCTCTGTTTCTACGGTGAATGGAGTGCCTATAATTAGAGATGTCTAGACATGTTACTTTTTCTTGACAGGTTCTGGGCATTCCCTCTCTGGATTTTAAAAGTATTGACAGCCTCAGGGAGAGCAAGTGACCCTCAATTTCACTTCTGGAGTGATGTGCGGGTTTCATCTGCTAAGAAAGAGCAGGTTAACCCTGGCCAGTAAGCTCTCCCACACGGTGCCATCGGCCACTTGCCTAATTCCATCGCTCCATGCATCCTCAGTGTTTCTCAATTCTCATCGCTGCTGGCCTAATCAGGTACAGTATTTTCCAACCAAAATTCGCACCCCCCTTAACAATAATTCGTTCACTAAGGATTTAAGCTGGCGCCGAAGTCA